>JAAAKM020721499.1:87217119-87452119 GCA_010016025.2 Alatinidae sp. Z8VKAUB7J3
AGTGAGGCATTGACGAGAGTAAGAACCCCCTCATTTATAAAACGAAAATATACAAATGTAGAAGTACATTACATAAGTTAATTCGTAAGTAATGGTAAAGCGTATGCACATGATGGTATAGCAATCGTTTTTGAGAAACTTATGAAAAATGAAACGAAAGATAAGGCAAGAATAAGCAGGAAAAAAAATGTAATATGTAACCATTTTATACATGGTCTCTGTAAATTTCGTAAGCTACATATCTGTTACAACATATTTTTACATATTTGTCGTAATTTTAATTTAGGTATTTGTATTTCCGATAGGTGCAGTTTTGATCATGTTGACCTTTGTGCTATTTTAGCTTGTATTGACAAATCGTGCTGTTTTGCTCACGTATCACCGGTGTAAAAGTCATAGAATCTAAACGAAAATCGCACCATCAGATTCAGCGTATCAGAGAGCCCTTTTGAACAATTTTCAAGCTCCTATCTACAAAAATGTGGAGTTTTGTATTTTTTTGGCAGAAGACAGATCACGGATGCGTGTTTATTTGTTGTTTTTTTGTTATTTTCCCCCAGGGCTGATCGTATCGATCCATTGGTCCTAGAATCTTGCGAGAAAGCTCATTCTAACGGAAATGAAAAGTTCTAGTGCCCTTCTTCAGTGACCAAAAAAATTGGAGGGCACTTAGACCCCCTCCCAATAATTTTGGAAGCGCCCAGAAACTCAAGGAAGTTTATAGTTTCAGGGGGAGGGGTGGACCAAAATTATCCCCGACCTTTGACCCTAAGCAAATCAAAGCCTACTTATCATAAACAAAAAAATAAGCGCTAATCCAATTTTTATGCGCTAAATTAATAGTATTTTAACGAAATTTGAATTCATTTACAGTAAGAAAATAGGAAACAACTCTCGTTACATTGATTCTTGATCTCCTGTTTACTTTGATATTTTTTTAAAATAAAAAATACAACTTTTCAATAAATGAGCTCAAACCCCATTTTTGGGAAAAAAATTATTAAAATCTGAGATTCCAGGGAGTGTATAATTAAATGAAAATATTTTTTATATCAGGATTTACAAACTTGTTTTTCCATTAAGCAATTTTTGTGTCCCCCTCCCCTCAAGGGCATAGCTCCAGCATTTTTATTGGTGGAGGGCAAGAGGGGTACATATATTGATAATTAAGCTATATAATTTATGTCTCCAAATTATTGGGGGTGGGGGGGGGGAACTACCCCTACTCGCCCCTCTGAAACGACGCTTTTTTCTACCCTAAGTCCAAGGGTTAATGTAGCCGGGGATAGCATATCGCTCTTTATTATAGACAGTGCCATACTGATCCCGTTGTTACGTTTTTTAGTGATTATTGTTCAAAAGCAATCATTTTATCCAGCACATGTGTATTAAGATGTGGGGGGGGGTCAATTCTTCCATACTGTGCCCTTGAATACTGTGCTCTCTCTCTGTGTTTTTCTGTATGTCTTAGCTGGTGGTTGCTTGTTTTTCTGTCTTTGTGTGTTATTTGTCTGACTGTGTGTTTGTATGAGTTTTTTGTCCCTCTCTCTCTGTGCCTATGTGTCGAAGTGACTGATTGCTTGGTATTGTACCGTCGACTGCTACACCTCTAGTCGAGTGAGTTCAACAAGCGTCGGCTGGCGGCGTGTGATAACGGTAAAAAACAGCCATAGCACTAATATTTACTCTATCCGTTACACTAATTTTTTTCTATGTCAGTGGTCACACGGAGCGCGACTAAGACACAGTTTCTTGTCGACACAGAACAAAGATCCAAAACAATGATGCATGCAGAGTCGTAGCTCTGGATTTTGCCGTCACCATCATCTTCCGCTTGACGAAAATGTAATTGTGGTTGTTGACTTCAAAAATACGGGAGCACGACATTTATTGAAGGTCAAGGGGATCCCGCCGATTTAAAGAATGTTCGTAAAAACGATTTCAAGAGGAACCTTCAATATTCTCATTTACATTAGTATTATTCCGTTTTGATTATGGTTTCGAAGTACACTTTACTTCATGTTGCTTCACTTTGGTGTCCTGTCACCCACTCTAAAAGCTGACCGTTACAAGGGTCAAAAGTGAAGAATAATGTTGAACAGTTTGTGGTCCACATATTTGTAAATAATGTATCAAAGAATGCAACCATATGGAATGTGACTCCCTCGATTGACTACGAAGTTGTACATCAAAAGGGTCAGGCGCGAATCTCAAGGCAGGTTTGAAGGTTGAGTCTAGTACGGTACCCTAAGAGCGTGTTTCAGCATCATCAGGAATCTTAAAATTGCTCATAATCCTGTTCCATGCTGCAATGCGGATCAACTCTTGTTAGTTCCTCATACCTCCACTCCTGCACAAGTCAACTGGCAGCAATGCCTGTTGGACGACGGGTATAAAAAATGGTATGTAGGGGGTGCCCACTTTTTTGGATCTCGTATACTAAGTGGCGCTCGGTGGAGCCGAAAGACGTGCGGGACGTTCCTGCAGCAGATGCTGGTCCACCTTGCATAAAGTAGCATAAAATTGTATTAAGCATCCCGTTCTGGAAAAAGCTTTACTTTTTTTGCTGATAAAAGATAAAAGTAAAAAAAAAACTAGGTTTTATAACGACATTTTTTTTTTTTTTTTTTGCACTTTTCGCCTAGACAGCATCCCTGAAAGTCACAACCCAATCAAAACATACTTGCTGTTGAAGTATTTCTGTTGAAACATTGATTTTTCTTTCTTTTTCTTATTTTCAAGCATCGGGCATATGGCTTGGAAACTTAAAGGCAAAAGCAGGCGAGGAATTCCAGCATCGGCTTCTCCGTGTCGAAGAAGGACTCGAACAGCTTGAACTGAGGAAACTATATCTCCGGCTGTGCCGCTTCCGTCAAGCTGAGTTGGTATCCGCTGTCGGCGAGTATGGCGTCGATATCCTGTTGGATCTTGTTCTGGGCCGTCGCCGGCACCGCAAAGAGGGCGATCCCAATAAGCGCAACGACACAAAGCGCGCGATGAAGCGCATCGACCAGCCCCGGCACAAGCTTGTCGCGTCCGCCGGATTCAGAAATTTCGCCTGCTCGCTTATCGATCATCTGCAAACCAACAACAAGCAATACTTTTCAAAGGGCTATATTATATCATATCAGATCATGTTCTTTTCTTTTGACTCCTCCTAAACCTGTTTTTTTTTTAAGTTGGAGTACGCGTCTTTTTTCATTCCCAACCTTAATTTTCGACTATATGCATACCCCAACACGAAGCAATACTTTTGAAAAGGCCTTATTGTATCATCTCAAAACAAGCTTTTTCTTGATATTCACCCTAAACCCGTTAATCAAGTTGGAGTAAACATCTTTTTTCACTCCGAACATCATATTTGACTTTTGCATACCGAGGTGCTGGAGACCGCGGTCGAGCGGCTGCTGAACGATTCGGCGTGGACGAGTTCATCGCGGACTGGCGCGACCTGGTGCATCGGGACGACATTGATGTGATCTTCATACATTCCGAAAATAACCGTCATGCCGAACAGGTTGTTGCGGCGGCCAGAGCGGGGAAAGACGTTTTCTGCGAAAAGCCTATGACAACCACACTCGAAGATGCAGACCGTGCCCTCGAAGCCGTTACCCAGGCAGGGGTCGAACTTACGGTCGCGTTCGTCAGCAGGTATGGACAGGAAGCCGAGCGAGCGGAACCAATGTTAGAATAGCGGAAGCTACAGTGATGACAGTTGTCAAATATGGCTCTGAAGCATGGGAGCTCCAACAAGTAGCCCCCTGAAATGACCACATGACTGTGTCAAGTTCGGGTACTTGTATGATAAAATCCCTACCGCTCAAGTTGTACATTCATCGACGCATTATAGAACCAATTTTTTCTTTAGTTTCTTTCAGCTTAGAGGGAGACAAGACAAAGAGAAGTGGCAGAATAGATGGAAAATATATAATTTGGGGTATATATTTGCACATTAGGAGGGTACTGGGGTGGGGGATAGTAACCGAAAAAATGTAATTCCGATACCAATATCTGCGCAAATGTGGAATTTTGTATTTTTTGCCAAAAGAAAGATCACGGATGCGTGTTCATTTGTTTTTTTTTTTTCATAAATTTTCTTACTTTTTTCAAAATTATTCTAATTAAACGGCCTTTTTGATTCAGGGGTTATTCTTAAAGAAATTGGACTACATTCGAACTTTAGCGTAAAGAGTGAGGTATTGTCGAGGGGGCGAAACCCCTCACATGCCGAACAATTTCTGCTCGTTTTAGTTTAAATATTGCTCTGTATTTCATGAATCGGGCAGGCTGACGCCGAGAGCCGACTCGAGTTGCTTGAACAGCCGTTGTTCCTCCGGGCGTTCGACATGGTCGGCAGCACAGACTTTCTTCATTGCCAGCAACATTAGCTCTTTGGCAGCAATTGACTCAGGTGTTTCGATGCGACGGTCTCGATTACGAAACTCTGTCCAGACTTGAGCGACGAACGAATTGTCGAGGTCCAGTTCGTGCTGCAACAAATGTAGCATCTGTTTTTCGGACGAGTCTAGATCTCCATCGATCATTCCTACCAGACATGCCGCTCGAAAGATCGCTTGCGTTTCAAGAATTTTCCAAATTCGCTCTTGCAGAGTGACAAGGTGGAATTAGACATCGAGGCCAAATCCATATATGCGCGCAATCCATCAAACTCGAATCGTGTCAAAGAACACGACACTATTGCGGTCTATCATACCCACGCGCAAAGAGACTCAAGTACTAACAAGCAATTGATAGAGGTATTTGAGACACTGGGTGGGGAAGATTGCGTAAGCGCAGCTATTGTTGTACTTATTAAAACAGCTAATAAGTCAATTTTACGGCTGTCCAATTAAAACTACCGAAAGACCCTATCAGGGGGACTAGCTGCTCTCCGTCGCCTTTTATTTTTAAAAATCAGCTAGAACTTCCAATTTTCAACCAAATGAGCCTCTTTTAAAGTTTATAAGATCACCCGTTCCATAATTACCTTAAATGCCCACAGGCTTTAACCCTTGCTCACAGGCTCCAGTGGTTTTTTTCAACCCAAAAGGTCTTGTTATATGATATTTGGATTATTTTAAATAAAATGACTATCTCAAAATTTCTA
The DNA here is from genome assembly GCA_010016025.2 of Alatinidae sp. Z8VKAUB7J3. NCBI lineage: Eukaryota > Metazoa > Cnidaria > Cubozoa > Carybdeida > Alatinidae > Alatinidae sp. Z8VKAUB7J3. Next base: position 87,222,227 of record JAAAKM020721499.1, read on the forward strand.
TTAGATGCATTTCGGTACAATACCACGTGTGTTTGTGTGGTGGAAGGGAGAGGGTAACTGCCCTGATCAAATCTACTGTAAATTCGATTTCTCGGTAATTTTCGGTTTTCGTTTTGTTTTCCGTTAGTTACTGCTTTTTTATGGTTTTATTGTTTGTCTCAAAATAAACGTCACCCCACACGTCCGGCCAAAAAAAAGCCCGCTCCGAAGAGCGGGCTCTGCAAGAAACCTCGGACGGCCCAATGACGAATTACGGTTCGACCCGAAGGGCCCGATAAAACCCGACCGCTGATTCGCGGCCCGCGAGCGTGTGCGTCGAGCTCTCCACCGTCGTGTGGGTGAATTCCCCAATCGGTTCCCAAGTAAGCGCTTCGAATTGCGGCAGTTTGACATTGATCTCGATCACGATGCCTTCAAAAGCACGATTGGGACCGCGTCTGGATTCTTTTCTTCCCAGCTCCGCTTTGGCCAGGATCTTCTCGGCACTTTCAATTTGCTTGATGATGTTTTTGACTTGAGGGTGCGTCTCATTAAATGTCGCTTGCAGTCTTTCGCGCTGAATTTCTAGCCGATAGAGTTCTTGCCGCATTCCATCGACGCCTTCGTTACCGACACCCACCGTCTCTTCCAGAACAATACTGGGTTCGGTTGCGTCTCTCAAACGGACAGGTGCAGATCGGGCCGACGGACCTCCACTCCATGCCGCCGTGCATCCGCAGTGAGGGTCGCGGCGGAGTAGAAGCCCATCGGCTGCGCGCGCAACAGCCCGGCGAGGAACGCGGCGGGATAGTGCAGCTTCACCCAGGAGCTGGCGTAGACCAGCAGGGCGAACGACAGCGAGTGCGACTCGGCGAACCCGAAGTTCGAGAACGCCTGGATCTGCGCGTAGATCCGGTCAGCGGCGTCGGCATCGAGCCCTCGTCTGCTCATGCCCGCGTAGAGCTTGTCCTTGACCTTCTCGCTTATATCCTTAATGTCATGAACCTAATATCCTTAATGTGAACCTTGTATCCTTAAGAACGTAATCCTTACTGATATTATTAGTATGCAGGAACCTGATAAACTTTGTAGTTACATAGAGTAGTATCGATGGTAGGGACTGGGTTTCAGTCCCCTGGTCTAAAAATAGCATTTGGGCGCACACTTTCGAATGCGACTATTTTTCATTTTATTCAGTACACCGAACTACCTACGTGTTCCTGGCTCCATGACTGCAGCGGCGGGGGGGGTTGGTAGACCCGCGGCACTTTGACGCACTATCATCAATAACACAGACATTTTTTGAAGAGTTTACTTTAAGTGTTTGGATTTTTTCATTATTCTGCATAATTTTGTGTAATATTGTAATTTTAGTTTGTCTTCTAACCGCAGATTTCACAGAACGATGATTTAAAGTGATTCTTGCAGTTGCTTGCTTGCTCAATACCATTTGCTTAAATAACTTAACACGTGCCATAGATACCAAAATTGAAACGATTTTTCCGGGAGAGAAATGATGTATTTTGGTCTTTAAATGTATTAAATATAAAAAAACAAGCTATTTAACTGGGGGTAAAAAGGGGGGGGTTGAAATTCTTTTTCACGTTAATCATTCTCGGGAGGGATCTTTATAGAATATCATACCAAATAAGGATCACAATTCAGGTAAACTTTCGTCAAAGATCCCTTCCACCATCTACCGGTTGTAATTTTGTTCAGGCTCATGAGCCACCTATAAATTTAAGACATATTCAATACATACAAAGGAAACCTGACATTAATAATAATAATAATAATTTGTTTACAATCCGCTTTTATACAAAAATAGCGGGGAAAATTACATTAAAAAGGAAGAAAAATCAAATACACAGAAACATAGTTTTATTACATTGATAATACTCCTGTGGACTTTCACTTCTAAGACTTTCATTCCTGGGCCCAGTGGCATTTTACGTTTAATATCAGTGTATCGTTTGGGAACATGATTGAAGGACAATGACTTCCACAAACTACCCTTCAAAGGGAATCGTTGCAAATAAATGGGGAATCTTTGCTAATCAATGGGGAATCTTTGCTAATCAATGGAGAATCATTACTAATCAATGGGGAATCTTTGCTAATCAATGGGGAATCTTTGCTAATCAATGGGGAATCTTTGCTAATCAATGGAGAATCTTTAATTTTCGAAAAATAAAGGAAAACCAAAGTGAGATAACAAGAGAAAAAAAATTAATGAAGATTAATTAGCAGGAAAAAGAAGAATGATGCTACCCAAACTGCTGTAAACAGAGTTATCATTTTGAAATCACTATTTTACCAGAATTCTACTTGCACTTATGGATAAAGTATCGGCAGTTATTTTTTTTCTTTTTATACTTTGCTGTTAGGAGGTTCACTGTTTTGGGTAATTGAAAAATAGATTGCGATTCTGTTCGTAAAGAAATTATGTTTTTGTTATTATTCTTTAATTTTCAGGGGAAATAAAAGCATTGTTGAACTTCTTTTTAATTTGATTCTTAGTATTATTATTATATTCTTTTAATATATTATGTTCCTTTAGTATATTATTATATTACTTATCTTATCATTCATTATTCTTTTTTTCTATAGTTTATTATGTACTTTATAAGTGTATTAATTTCTATTATATCTTTGAGTAATATATTTTATTCTTAATATTTTGTTTTTTAACATGTCATTATAATCAGCTTGTGCTTCATACTAACTATTCTCGCTTGTAATACTCCTCCCGAAACCACGGCTACTTCTCCTTCAATTGTATCGACATAGAAGCTGTTACATCTAGGTGTTTAACGAGCTTATAACGAAGCAAGCTCACCTTAGTCCCTTCAAATTTCATTGAATTGTGGAAATATTTGGGTGGGCGAAAAAAACTATTGTCTATAAAAGAACTTTAGTTTTGATTGTAATACAAAATACAAGACATGCATTACTCTTCGATAACAATGATATTGTCCTCCCCTGTGTCTGAGGGATGATTTTGTTGTTCTAGTTCCACTGTGTTCTCTTCCTCGGGGCCATTTCCATCCAAATTACGTCATATCAATCCAAACCCTAATGAAATCGAAACCCATTAGCGCTTTCCCTGCTCTTTAGTCCAGAAAGTATCTGTCGGCAAACTTGAATATTGCGAAAACGTTTGACCTGTACAAGGCAAAGAGTGAAGAACAGAGAAGAAAAAGTTTACAAAAATAAAAACAAAAAAGAGAAAGAAAAAGCACTGAAACCAGGAGGAACTCTGGACATTTGACATGCCTTCCGACCCCCCGATGTTAAGGTGAAATTAGTCTTCTATAAGCGTTAGCTCTTGATGTGTAATTTGACAGTACATGTTTCAGAAGATGGAGGGAAATGCTTGTTTACTGTCTACGGCCCCGGTCTACGTCCCGAGAGGGCGATTCACAAGTTCAGTCGCCGCTTGCTCGGTGGGCGTCCACTGCCGTTCTTCGGTGATGGATCGACCGCCCGGGACTACACCTACGTCGGGGACATCGTCGACGGCGTGGTCGCCGCGCTCGCTCGCGCTGACGGCTATCGGATCTACAACCTGGGCGGATCCCGCACCACCAGGTTGGCCGACCTGGTCAGCCAGCTGGAGGCGGTGTTCGAGGTCAAAGCGCAGCTGGATCGGCAGCCCGACCAGCCCGGCGATATGTTTTTCGTCTAGTATCTACCTGAGTAATTATCTATCGATCGTATGGAGAAATCGTGATTTAAATACAGTCTATCGCAGTCTACCGTTTCTACCTTTCTACGTTTGAACCTGGCAATCGGGAGACCAAAGTAAGTTTTATTTAGCAATAATTTTCTAGTTTTGTTGTTAGCTTTAGGCTCGCTGTCGTCGCTGTCGTTTATCATAATTAATCATAGAGTTAAGTTAAGTTTATTTTTATTTCGTTTCTTTTTAGTCAAACCAGATTACATACATCAGATTACATATTCAGATTAAAGCAGGGTGTTTTCGTGTTTTTACAGTTGTTAAAAGTTTGGAAGAATAAGAAGATAAGTCTGCGAACCAAAATTAGAACATTGGAAACTACAGTGATTATAGTGCTCAAGTATGGCTATGAAACTTGGGCGCTTCGGAAGACTAAGGAGGATTTCTTCGATGTTTCCCAGAAGATTTGTCTAAATATTATTTTTGGGTATCCGTCTGACTAATCGTATTTCAAACTGGAAGATTTATGACAACTATGGCTCTATCCCACTTTCTTGGGGTATAATAACAGAACGGCTGGCTTGGACAAACAAGAAAATGGTGGAAATTTGAAATAAAAGTAATCCTTTAAATATTAACAGATTAGTTATAAAAATCAGAAAACTTGTAGTCTTTGGAAGAAAAACAAATGTATAATCTTTTGAGAGGCTCAAATTGGGAAGAATTCTGTTGATGAAAATTGAAATAAAGGTTCAAAAATTCTGAAAAAAGTATTATTTCTTAATTTTAAAGATTGCAAGGATTTTAGAATAAAAAATTTTTTCGTCTTTGCTAGTGTTTTTTTCCTAACTTTTTTACTTAGATGTTTTCGGTTGCAGTTCTTAGACTGCTTTTCAAACAGACGAACATCTTCTTAAAGCGGAAATCATTGCTATTGGTAATGAAATCACCACTGGACTCATTCAAGAATCCAACTCTACATACATGGGTAAACGATTTAACGAGGAAGGAGTTGATGTCACGCGAGTTGTTTCAATTGGAGATATTGAAACAGATATTAAAAACGTCATTAATGGAGCTTTAAACAGGTCTAACATAGTAATAACAACAGGAGGACTAGGCCCAACCCACGACGATATAACCAAACAAGTCCGAATGCGAATGTTCAATTCAGAGCCTAAGGAAGATCCCCTAACACGTCCAGAAGCCCCGAACTCGCTAAAGCACTGGAAATCCCCCCCAACTCCCCCAAAGAGAGCACACCTGGCCCGGTTATGTCAGTCACGTATCTAGGACTTGTGCTTATCCTTCCCACAAGTTTCATCCCGATCTCTCCACTCTAAACATTTTCCAAGATTTTCCGTTCCCCCTCCAAGTCCCCCAATATCACCAGATACGGTCAGGATTTAAAATAACAGCCCTGAGACACAAGTTCCTTCTAAATATCAAGTTTCATTAAGATCCGATCTCTCATTCGTAAGTTAAGAATATAAAATCAATGATCTACATACATATTTGAAGTCTGAACTCCAGTGATTAGTACATAAGGAGTCCTTCTTCAAATTTTTTCCTGTGATTATCACATCTAATAAAGTAACAGTCATATCATAGTAATCTTAACTCAAAACCAAAGATGGGAAGGAAGAAATACGCTGTAATCAATAAAATTGTTTCTGAGTTAATTCCAGAGACGGACTTTTACCAGCGTGTTTTCATCAAGACTACCAAGCCCCTCTTCTGAAAATGTTCTCATTAAAAAATTGAAAACTTTTTTGAAGCTGCAAACTTTTACTGTTTGGTTTCGCTAGGTGGAACCTCACAAAGTGCCGCTTCAGGATTTGGACCAAGATCGTCCACCTGCAAAATAAAAGCATATCAAAATTTGAAAACTTTTATTAAATTATACCTTGAATATGCCTGTAAACAATATCTTACCATCATCATCTGAAATATGGCATTGGGCGAGGTTGAGAATCAAACAGTTCGTGGTAACAAACTGTAGTAAGAAGCGACTCGGCTCAATAGTAACCAAAGCTCTAGAAACTGGAATTTTGATAACAATAGTTAAATCAAAAGAATTAAATTTTAGTCTAGATCTCGGTGGTCCATTTTCGTCTTCTGAGGTATTCGATGTTGAAGGTCGAGGGGTCCATGTTTCAGTGAATTTTGCCCTTTTTATACGACGAATAGGCGTTTTATAGTTTTTTCCCGTTTTGGCTTTTAATAGTTTAAAATTAACTTTATTATCATATTTTTTAATTATTCTGTAAGGGCCAGTGTATCTATTAGAGAGCTTTTTGCCCTCCGATTTGGTTTCATTTTTTAAGTAAACGCAATCTCCTACTTGAAAATCGAGTTCACCTTTAACATTTAAGATATTTTTTGCCTCATTTTTTTTATAAGAAACCAACTATAAGAAACTATATGTGCCTATATGGACTAAGAAGTAAAACAAAAACTAAGAAACTATTTCCACTTTAAAATTCAGCTTTCGATAGTTTACATAAAAATAATCCCTCAAAACTATCATACCTAGGGTCAATTCCATAAAATGTCCATATTTTGACTGCTAAGAACATGATACTTCATATTAAATCATTATTGCACGGCGTTTCGGTTCAATTTTAAAGTTAAGAAACTCTGCAAGAAACTTTTACTATACCAATTATGCTCAGAGTTAAGAAACACGTTGCAACAGAAAATAAATACGATGCCCCAAAAACACCCTCTGACCCAGCTACCGGGCTGACCTCACAAATCTCAATGCCTTAATTGAATTTCAGTGGGAAGAAGTCTTTGGGACGATGCCTGCAGTGTTGAGAGATGACTGCAGAATCTTATTATATGTCCCAAGCATCTCTGGAGGCACAGGAGTATCTAAGGTCTGGGGTAAGGTTTATTGGAAAACAGCAAAAAAATTGGTGTTCCGACTGTGAAGTAGCCGCTTTCCCACTTTTGTGTGAGCAGTCTCTTTGTTGCAGAGGCTTAAAATCGGGGCGAATAGCCAAACTATAGCGTAAAGAGCAAGGTATTAAGGAGAGGGAAAATCCTCCATATGCAGAGTGAATTTTATTAGTTATGAGATTTTATATTGCTCCTTAATTTCAGTTGAAAAAATTGTTCTATATTGAATTTCTGATCGTTTTTCAAATAATGCTGATAAGTCTGGCTCATTATCCGAAAAAGCCCCCCCCCCTTACGGAAAACTCCTTCGTGGACAGTTCTTCCTACGGCCCCACCCCCTGTAAAACTGACTTTTCTGACTAGCATTTTCATTTATTTCTAATCAAGTTTACAGAACCTTTTTCTAAGAGAGAATTAAACTACCACCTGCTTATGAATTCCAATCTCTTAAAAACCAGAGTAAATTAATGAACAAAGTAACACGTTTATATTCGTTTATACCTTTTATATATTATTAGCCTCCTCTTATCATTGCTTGTTAGGTTTTGAAAGTTCTCCAGTGGCAACAAGAAACAGTTCAGTAATCCTTGCCGTATATGTCTGGCATCAATAAAGTTTAAACTATTGTTTCTTACGGTTTAACTATCGGTAATATTTATAATTCAATTGGTAGTGTCGATTTCAAAATATCGATTGGATGTGTTTATAGAAGAGCAGCTAAAAGCTTGTTTTCCCCCGGTCACTGTTGACTCTTAAAAAGGGCACTAGAGCTTTCAATTTACAACTGAATGATCTCCCTCTCTCTCTGAATTTTGTATGATCACCCTTCCGTATGAAGTCGCTCTAAAAAAAATAGTAAACAAATAACACATTGTTTCATATAAAACCTCTATATAAAAAACAATGGGCAACTTGCATTATTTGTACCCTTTTGACAACTTAAAGGCATACAGTGTCTTTTGACTTACTTCATCATCAGGACTGGTTGGACGGGACCGACAGCTACTTCCACGACGCCGCGGGCGGCGACGCGGAGTAGCGCGATGGACCTCGGCCTGCAGGGGAAAGTGGCGCTGGTCGCCGCATCGAGCGCTGGCCTCGGCCGCGCGATCGCGGGAGCGTTGGCGAGCGAAGGCGTCGACTTGTTGCTCTGCGCCCGCGGCGAGACCGCGTTGGCGCGCGCTCGCGATGAGATCGCGGCAAACCACGGCGTCCGCGTCGCAGCGCGCGCGCCCAACCTGTCCGATCCGACCGAAGTGCAGCAGCTGGTCGAGTTCCCTGGGTCAATGTTTCTCTCTCTAGTCAGATTAATAAAAAAAGTCACTGTTCAAAAGCGTATTTAGCCTTTGTGCTTTCATGTAGGACTTTTTTCTACAGCTATTTTCTTCCTCATATTCTATGAAGCTGTTTAGCTGAAATTTGTGCTGTCTATTTTCAATTCCTGTGAAAATGTATGGTATTGCTAATTTACGACTTTTGTCAGTCCAATCTGAAGAGAAGCACTGCCTTCCCAATAAGGGGGTTAAGGTAGGGGGTGATGTTGGAAAGGCCACATACACCCTATGGTCATCCATTCTCGTGAAATGCAACTTTCTGAGCTGGTAATTTAATGCTCAAATTCGTGCATTTTCTTCAAATGTTTTTTTCTTTCCCAAGCCGTGATTGTTGCAGACAGTTTTTGTGAAGATCTTGATCGATAGCTTTTAATTAATAGCTTTTAAAAGTAATTCTTAAACATTTAATTACTTTTAATACCTTGGCTTCTGAAATAAAAGGAGAGATTTCAATGATTATGTTCTTAAATTTGTTTCAAGGGGATTATAACCATGAAAAAAGTTTCTCGGGACATGTGGCTCCGGGTTTCATAATTAAGTATGATCCTAGGCACTGAATTTTTTTATGATGTATGATACTGATTTTTATTAATGGCAGACTAAGACCACTATCAAGAACTAACATGAGCTGAAACTCATATATAAATGCACAAGAAGGAATTCCCCATGTTTTCTTCTCATTTACTTTATTGGTAAAATTGACTTATATCAGAACCCCTCTAACGGTGAAAGAAAACAAACATGAAGGGGGAGGAGAATAAAAAAAAAGTAGACGCATTACTACATCCCATGGAAAAGTGATTTTATTTGTTGCTCAAGGTGGGCAGCTGTAATTCTTCAAAAGTAGCATCTAAAAGTTGTCTTCAGTAATACAGATTGTTTAACATTAAAATTCCATGAAATAAAATATACAATCTTGACAGAAAAAGCAGACATTTATGCTTTTAGAAAGATAAAACCTAAGTGGACTAAAACCCCTCTTGGAGAGGTTCAGATCCAGATTCCTGATTAGGCTACACTTTGGTCACCAACTTATCTAATGTAGGAGGAAGAGGAATAGCTGTAAATATTCACTTTTTCACTATTCACAATTTCACTTTTTTAACACACATATTTTTAAAGGACATCAAAGGTCAAGTGTTTTTTTAAGTGATAGTCAGCTCAGATTCAGGAAAAGAAAAACTCTACTGTTCATGCTATGCAGCATTTTCTTGATTTTCTGAGTACATCAATGGAAAATGGTGAAATGACTTTATCAGTTTTTATAGATTTTAAAAAAGCATTTGACATGGTTGATTTTGAAATTTTAATTGATAGGCTTAAGTCACTTAGAGTCACAGGTAGTATTTTAAAGTGGTTTGAATCTTATTTGATAGGGATGTTTATATGTGTATGTTTTGATGATGTTATATCTAATAAATTCTTTATAAGTTGTGGGTGCAATAAGAATCCAAGCGATTCACCGTGTAACGTGCATGATCTTTCCACCGACAAGGACGGTAATCTGTTCTTGTTGGATGTACAGAATGATAATGACAACAATAATGTGAAGAACACAATCTACCATGTTAAGAATCCTATTGATTTGAACATTAAGAAATATGTAAAAATTAAGGGTTCCGATGTTGCTGGATATGAATTGGTAGGATTTGATTTTTTTGATGATTTGAATCAGAATGGGGATATGATTTTATGGGGGTACAAGGCCAATGCGAATAATGAAGATGCACCCGAAAGGCTTTTTATCTTCGGTCATGGCCCTGCATCACAAACCGACAACCGCCAGCTGGCCCGCCAGCTGCTGACACCCGAAGACCCCACATCCGGCGTGCCGCACGTAGGCATTGAGGGCCGACCCAACGGTTATCCATCCTCGGTGGCCGTGTTCACCTTCTAAATCCAAGAGAAAAATGGCGCCCGGCTGCAGCCGCAGTCGGGCTCCAATGGCCTTCGATAACCTGAATACGTTTGCAGCAACTTGCATTCGTATCGTCGTATCCGGTTTCCTAGGAGTCGTCGCCTCGGCGACTTGGCTAGCACTGGAAGGCTGCTTACATATAGCATTGGCTATTGGGAAGAATAAAATATTTTTGGGGAACGGGGATTTTTTGCTGGGGGATCTTTGAGATCTTTCCATGGAGAAGTGAGACAATCTTTCCATGGAGAAGTTTTGATGGGAGGAAGGAATATTCCATGGGAGGGGGAGCCAGATTTCCCAGCATTAATTAAAAACTATCAGAAATTAGATAGAAGCTCAGAAGTTTTTTTTTCAAATTAAAGTAAGGAGCAACATTAAAATTTAAAACGAACAGAGATTATTACGTATATGAAGGGCGTGTTTGGTCGTAAAATGGACGATAAGTTGACATGGTATTCAGGTGATGGTAAGACAGCAAACCTTATCGATTATGTTATAGTAAACCAAAGACAAGCACTATCAATTCAAGATATTTGTGTATATAAGAATGCTGTTATTGATCTTCAAACAGCTCGTCGTAACGAACAGTTTGGAGCAACCCGGCTCAATATTAACCGAAACTCTAAAAAATGGATACCAATATTTTGATACCAATAGTTGCATCAAAAGAATCATATTTTAATGCTGATTTTAAATATATAAGCTTTATTTAGTTGAGGACATTCGAGAACAAAGCGCAATGTAGGATAAACCATTTTTTCAAGTACTCTGTTCTCGGCTTGCCAGCCTCAAAATAATTAAACCGAGCTGTGGGCCTTCGTGTCTGTCATGTCGGTTGGACAATTACGGCCACAATACAAGAAAGCTCTAGACAAGGAGTAAAGCAGGCAAAATCTTCAAAAGGGAAATGGAACTTTCAATTTCCAATTGATTGAGCTCCCTCCATTCGACAACCTTTCCCACAAAATCCTTATATCTTAACAACGGGCAACTTGCATAGATTACAATCCTTGTCCGCCGTCCGACTCATCAACGGCATTACGAAAAAAAAAATTCAAAAAAATAACGTCACTCCTCATAATCCATGTGCAAAAGGAGGGGTAAAAGCTCAAAAGCACTTTCATCACAAATTGTAATAAATGTGAATGATACCATTCATTTTTTTGTGGATAATTTAAATAAACTAACATTTTGCATAAGATCTACTTTGGAAATCCTATTCGATTTAGAAAATAAAATGATGTTTAAACTTAAAATAAACACTTCACTAGACTAGATTTCACTAGACTTCACTAGACATAGAAAATGACTAGGGCGGATGGTAAAGAACAAAAGAAAGCCGATCGAATTTTAGAAGAAATTGGCCAGGGAAAGTCTGATGGCTGTTGTGACTTTGTCCTTGAAAACTTGAATATCTTAGAAGACAAACTTCTGAATTCTATATCAGCAGCGGCACCTGCCTCGAAAGCGGTACTTAAATATGTGTTTTACTTAAAGATATGACTGCCTTTAAATATCATGTCACGAAACTTTTATTCTCTTACATTTTTACTGCTGTCACTTTCATAATGTGTTTTCAATAATGCTTCTGCAGCCCTTCGCAATCTGTTGTTGTGTTTTTTTGCTAATATTCATAGCTGTGGTTCTAACGTTCCTCCCTAAGACACTATCTCCGCCCTAATATCTTCCTCCCTAAGACAATATCTCCTCCCTAATATCTTCCTCCCTAAGACAATATCTGCTACAGCACAGACTATTTTCTTAAAATCAGTCCATCCATTTTCCACACTGTCAAATTTTAGAATCTCTAGTTTAGTGTTCAACTGTTCCAAGAAAGTTTCTCTCAGGTTTTCATCTTGGAGTCTATGAACGTCATTCGAAAGGTAGTTACCCTTCCTAAATCTCAGTGTTGGACTTAGACCGCTGAGTATTATTTTTCTGTTGTCAATATGAGGTTGTTTGCCTGGTATTGTCTTTGGAAGTGCGGCACAGTTGTTTTCTCTCTCAAGTGTGCCTGTCCTGGTTGATGCAGCTGAAGAAAGATGAAAGGAATGTGTTACAGTTTGTCCTTTTGATCACCAAAATGAAGACGAATCGAACAATCTTTTGATTGAAATCATTGATAATTTAAGGAACAGATGACAGAGATAGACAAACATACTTTGAATGGAGGAGCAAGATCAACAGTTAGCTAAGGGGTAGGAGAAGGGCAGCGAATCCACCGCGGACGCCTCTGACGAGTTCGTCGTGGACGTCGACGTTGAGGCCACTGACGAGACCACCGCCGACGCCGACGTTGAGGCCACGGACGAGATCACCGCGGACGCCGACGTTGAGGCCACTGACGAGACCACCGTCGAGGCGACCAGCGAATCCACCGCGGAAGCCACGGACGAGCCCGCCGCGGACGCCGACGTCGAGGCAACCGACGAGCCCACCGCCGAGACGACCGACGAACCCGCCGCCGAGCACGGGACAGAAGCCAGTGACGCGGCCTCTGCCGACGAGGAGCAAAATCAGTTCTATGATCAAATTTTTTCCATAGAACTCAATTCTATGTTCAAATTTTTTCCAATAGGCATTCCAAGATAAACTAGTTTTTGAGATACTGGAGCTTGAACATTAGCTAAAAATAAAAAAAAATAGGGCCATTTGTCTCCTTAAAATTGAAAGATACACCAGTAGTCATTTTTTAAATTGAAAAAAAGCCCAATATCTAAACGATAGTATTAAACGTTTAGTATTAACTAATTTAAATACTAAACGAAAAAAGAAATTTCTTAACTGAAAGTAAGGAGCAACATTAAAAAAAAGGCTTAAAACATTGGTTTCAAACTAACTATAAGATTATAAATTTATTTTTATAAAGTTAAATAATCCACAAGTATTGACTTATCAGACAAAGTTTGATAAAAATTCAAAATAATTTCTCTATTTTTCCATCCACCATGTTTCTTCTTTCAGCTTTGATATTTTTTGACATATAGGGCCTAGGTGAAACAGCAGCTTTTAACTGGCCTAACAGGATAAAAATGAAACATGGCATATTTTTTTTGAATCTTTTATTCAACTTAATCTTGACAAATCAATGTTGCAATTCAAAATCAGTCGGTCCAGTCCCCGACCCTTTGGGGTGTCCCGCCGCCCCTGGTGAGTTTGTCTGCTCTCCTCCCCACTTCATACGAGTACTCTGGCTTGCACCGGGATTTCGTGGGCGCGTTGTCCCCCCTTTTTTTGTTTTCCTGATTACTTCGTTGGCTGCAGCAGTGTGTGTGCATGCGGTTTTGTTTGTCGTTTTGTGATGTGTTTCGATGACCGATTTGTTTGTTCGTTGCTTCCTCGCCGGGACGATGCGTTCTGCTTCCCTTTCGCGGGCGATCTGGATGTTATCGGCCTTGTCTGCCCAACCTCATTTTTCTAATTTCTCCTATCCCTTCAGCCCCCCCCCCCAGATGGTAAAATCGGGGAAAACGACTGTTATTAAGTCAATTTGTGCTGGTCCCTGACACGCCAACCAATTTTCATCGTCCTTGCACGTCCAGAAGCACAAAACTCGCCAAAGCACTTGAAATCCCTCCAACTCTCCCAGAGAGCGGACCCGTTCTAATTATATCAATAGCGTATCTAGAACTTGTGCTTATTCTTCCCATCAGCTTTCATCCTGACCTCCCCTTTCTAAGCGTTTTCGAAGATTTCCGTTTTCCAGGTATGTTTCTCATTTTTTTTTTACTATTTGTATTCATGACCAGTAATAATTTTCATAATCGATTTTTCTTATCGAGTATACAAAGTTAAAGAAAAGCAGAGTAATAACAAAACAAAATGGAAACAAAAAGGCAAATATGTTAAGTTTTTATGTTTTCACCACTTTTCGATTTTGTTTAGCAATTCCCTCCTTTTTGCATTTGTTTATACATTTTATCAATATTTATTCACTTGTATAATTGTGAAAATTGTATGTTCTGTAACTTCTATTTATTTAACGGTTATCAGGAACTTGGCTTATCTCTCTGCTTTAAGCGTTTTCCAAGATTTCCCCCCCCCCCCAAGGAAACTGGATCCGGTCGGGATTTAAAATAAGAGATCTGAGTTACGAGGTCCTTCTAAATATGAAGTCTCATAAAGATCCGATCATCTCTTCGTAAGTTAAAAATACCTTATTTTTTTAATGTTTTAGAATTTACCGACCCCCCAACTCCCCCAAAGAGTGAATCCGTTCCGGTTATGTCAATCACGTATCTAGGACTTGTGCTTATTTTTTCCACAAAGTTTCATCCCAATCCCTTCACTCTAAGCGTTTTCCTCCTCAACGGTTCCGTGACGGACTCCCACTAGGTCGCCCATTGCTGGGGGTTGTCTTCGGCTCGCGATAGAAGCCGTTCCGTTCGCGCCACGCCGTGCGCGTAGCCGGCCGACGCGGCAGCCAGAGCCAGGAACACGTAGTGAATGTGCTCGCGCAGCACCGGCTCCTTCAGCCCCCAAAGCACCAGCAGAAGTAGTTGCACGCCGAAAAAGTTGAGTAGCGCCAACTTCGACTTTCCCAAGTACAGCAGACCCGCTCCGGGCATCAAGAAATTCAGCAGCATTGCCAACCAAGGTTTGGTTTGTAGGTCCCGGTTGGGGTCCAGCCACGGTGCTTACCCGTCGAGACTTTCCAAGTCTCGGTCTTCTTGCCGTCCACATAGAGATGCAGCCGCTGTTCGGAAATATCGATATGCGCAAGAATATCGGCTGACGCAGCTGTTGGAACGAAGATCAAGCCTGCGAAAAGCGTCGTGCGTGTAAAGGACTTCAGCATCGGATATCCCCCCAGAGTCACCGATCGATAGTCGACGGTAACCCAATCAACCACCGAATGCACCTTATGACCGACTTTCGTGAAGAAACGGCAAACTCGGTCTATCTATAACTTGTGTTTATTCTTCCCACAAAATTTTATCCAGATCTTTCTACTCTAAGCGTTTTCCAAGATTTCTTTGTTTCCCTCCTCTAGCCCTCAATGTCTCCGAATCCAATTCGAATTGAAAATGGAGCATCTGAGACATAAGAGTCTTCTATATATCAAGTTTCACTAAGATCCAATCACCTATTCGTAAGATACCTCGATTTTCACGTTTTCTAAGAATTCCGGTTTCCCCCTCCAACTCCCCCCAATGTCACCGAATCTGATGAGGGTTAAAAGAGAGTTCTAAAGCACAAGAGATTTAAAAACAGACTAGATAGATGAAGCATTTCCAGATGATGTTGCAGAGCTTTTGATAAGTGGAGATCATGACATTGAAATATCTGACATTGATAATGAGCAAAGTTCTGACTCAGATGATGGATTTTAATTGTGACTTCGTTCGTGATTTAGTATATTAGCTAGGAAGGACTGCTTTTATAACGTATTCGGTTGAACAGCGGAATAAACCCTTACTACCCTAAAATTAGTCATAACCTCGCTGTATCTCGAAAAGTAAAAATAGAAAATGACACTGGATTGTCAATTTAATATACATATTGTCTGCCACATAATTTTACTCATCGAAAATAATTTTGCAGATTAATTTTATTGGCTATTCTAAAAAGGTCGTTGCAAGAAAGTCTTCGTTTTTTAGCGATGAATATAAGCTATAAAAGCTACCGAGTTCTTTCGATTAGAGCAAAAAAAATCCTGCCAAAAGACAGGATTTTTGTATAAATCAAAAACTGATATTCTCTAAAAAATAAACGGCACGCGAATTCTAACCGTTCCGGTATCCACTGCGCCAAAACGCCATTTTCTGACGGCGCGGGAAATACACTGGTTTAACTTATTTGAGAATGAGGGAGGGTACATTTATAAAGTGTTTCGTCTTGCGTTTTTTTTTAAATAACATGTTCTATTATGATTATCAAAAAATCTATCCCTCTTGATTATTGTTGGTCTTACATTGCTGATTGATCTAAAAACAATCCTTATTCCTTCAATAACATTTGGGGAGCCCCAATTAGGTCATTAGTACACAATTCACACTCTCTTAAAGACGCTAAATAATCGAAAAAAAATGTATGGGTTCCAATCAAAGGAATGTGTACCTAGTGCACTTAGTGGGGGCCGCTGTCCTTTAGTATAGAACATTGACCCAAACTGCCCGATGGGACATGTCCGAATACTGTCCCACTACATGCCACAAGTGGTATTTAGTGGGACAGTACTCGGACTGTTATCCCGACCAGATCCGGTGACATTGGAGGGAGTTGGAGGGGGAAAACGGAATTCTTGGAAAACGTGAATTGAATATACTGATGAATCTTATTTCTCAGATGCTCCATTTTCAATCCGAATCGGTTCCGGGATATAGAGTGTTGAAGGGGGGAGACAGAAATCTTCAAAACCAGAAATCTTGGAAAATCCTTAGAGTGGAGAGATCACCCTATGTGACAATTCACAGCCGTCGATTGTGTAGGAGCCACATTTGCCCCGTCCCAGTATGAAAGAGGCGCGCCGCGCGCAAATCCTCGACGCCTATGAAACGTGCCTGGCACTTTACGGCGTCGAAGGGTCGACCTTGGAGCGCGTCGCGGAAGAAGCGGGGCTCGCGCGCCCGCTGATCCGTCACAATGTCGGCAATCGTGAGGATCTGCTGCAGGCGGCCGTGAAACGTTTCGTCAAGCGTTCCAACGCCGAACTGCAGGACATGCTGGATGCCCTGCCGACGGACGACCGGCTAATTATTTTAAGTTATAATTTCTCTCCTTACTTCCAGTTTAAAAACTTGTTTTTTCTTTAATAACCCTAGAGAGCATACGAATGCCAACTTGTAGTATGATTACAGATGACGCTCTTGAGTTCGTGAATGGTTTAGTGACTTCCGGCTTGTTACATAAATTATCGGGTGATAATGAACTAAAAAAAGGAAATAGCAAAGTTATGTGAAGTCATTACCAGACGATGATATTGTTATTATTTTCGAAAAAATTACGGAAGAGAAAGATAAAAGGAAAACAAAAAAGTAAAAATAAGCAGGATCCTCCTACCATGTGTTTCTGCTTATCAACTGGTCTGGTTTGAAAGCAAAAACTGTAGTTTGTCAGATTCTAGTTTCTTTTTGTATATTTTCATGCTTTTCCTTGTCTGCCTATGTATATGTGAGTTTTTTTTACCATTTTATTCCTATCTTTTCCCTTTTCTTCCTATTGGTGAAGGCTTGTGCATATGAAACCGAAGTATTTGACTTGTATTATTATTTGTGCTAATATTTTTTTTATTTACTAGGCTTTATATCTTATGAAGATTTCCACATGTTTCCAATTTTTTCAATTAATTTTTTTTTCAGTAACGCTTATCGACATCACGCAACGCAAGCGCAATGAAGACAAGATGCTTGCTGACGCATTGCGTGACCCGCTAACCGGCATACTGAACCGTCGCGGCTTTGAGAAAGAGGGCGCGGCCGTCATTCGCCGCAGCAGTGTTGGTGCTGTTCTGTATCTCGACCTGAATCATTTCAAGTCGATCAACGATCGCTTTGGCCACCAGGCAGGAGACGCGCTGCTGAAAGCTTTCGGGCACCGCCTTGATTTCTGTCTGCGCCCGGAAGACACTCTTGGTCGCCTGGGGGGAGTCGGGCTCGACCAGGACCACGTCGCCGACCTCCAGCGCCTCCTCGTCGAACTCGAACGAGCCGCCCGCCTCCAGGAACATGCCGACGACCTCCGCGTAGTCGAGGTGGCCGACCATGAACACGACCGACAGGTGGGTCTGGTCCATCTCATAGGTCGCCATCTCCGACGCGGCCGGCGTGGCCATCAGGCCGACGGCAGCCGCCAGACCGGTCAGTGCGGGCGCGCGGCGGCGCAGGTATTCGGGCTTGCTCATGTCGTCAGGGCTCCCTCGATCGCGTATGTGTAGCTGGTTGCGACGATTGGCTGAACTTTGTGTTGAATCTTTTTTACAACAGCAATAGAGTCAACAAAGCTATGTGAGAAAACGGTTTATAAACCTTATTTACAGCTTTATTATTTTTACTGACGCCGTGGGACCCCCGCATTATGAGCCTTTCAGACCAAAAATTTGGGCTAGGTTTTCCATTAAGACTGACCATCTTACGGAGCTTACGGTCAAACTTAAGAAAATTACGGGCTCCGTAATGTAAGAAAATTATGTATGAGACAGAGTTGAAATTTGTTGAACTTTACGTCAACAGAAACATAGAGCTGTAAGATCAATCTGAAAAAATCACCAACGAAATTTTCTGTAGTAAAATTGAATCCAACCAACTATATAAATGTCATCAAATTCAGACGCCTCCGGTGGCTCAACCACTTACTACAAAGCCTTGAAGACGTGATATTGAAGTAATTCCTATAGAATTTATAAGGCAATTATTAATTTTTCCACGTTTTAGTTTTATCTCAGCTACGTGGTCTCACAACAGTGGAAGTCGTTCAAACATCCGAATTTCATACGTACAAAAAGGAAAGAGCCGACCTTGAAAGAGAAGAGGAATCAGAGAAATGGGACTCCGAACGACAAGGCGAGAAAAATGACGATAACCCAGACCAGCACGAAGCCGTCCATCATACCCAGCATCGTTCCCAGGTAGGTATCAATGTCATACCACGCCTGCACCGTCACAGAATCGTCAGTCGCCGCAACAACCGCCGTATACAGGCCCTCGACATTTCGATAATCCTTGCCGAAGAAAAACACTTCGGTCGTCGCGTCGCCGATACCCAGCATTGACTGGGCGGTCGCCTTGCCAACGTATGCAAAGGCCTCCTCAACACCGATCGTCTCTGCACGATACAGGCCGACAACCCGTTTGATGAGACCAGGAATCAAAGAGTTTACCGAATTTGAAAAAGACAAACTTGTTTGTATCGTTGAGGAATCGCAACACAAATTTTTAGCTGTGGGAAAATCAGTTGTTTCAAGTTCAGAGTTAGAAACTATGGATAAAGGCGAAGTTGTGAAAAACATCCATTATATCTCAGATAAATTCTGGGAAACCGGAAAAACAATTTACGATTAAAACACAATTACAAAAAAATAATTTATCTATTTGATTGCTTCAGTAAATTCTTCAGTGCCATCTTTAGTGATAATTAGCACATCTAATCCTTTGGCTGTCATCAAGTAATTAAGATCTTACTCTGTCTTGCTGAACTCGACTGTGAAAAGAAAAGAGGAAACTTTTTTTGTTTACATAGAAAGCCGATTTGAACGATTATACCATTATTTTGCCACCTGCATCCTATAATCCAGTATTTTAACAATCAATAGAGCGCTACAAGTGTTTGCAATCGAATAGATAGAGTCCAATTTACTACCTGCATCCTATAGTCAAGTATTTCTGTATATGAAAGGGGCTGTCGCATCCTCAATGCCCCTCTCTTTAAGCTATAGTTTGAGTTTTTCTTCAGCAAATTGAGCGGAACCTGGGCGAACTGCCTGGAACCGCTTCGGTCTACTCTGAGCGTGTGGCTGGCGGGCGCTATATCAAAGTGGATATTTTGCGCGATAAGGCCAGCCGCTTCGGCCTGAACATCGCGGATGTGCAGCAGGTGGTTGCCACGGCAATTGGTGGCATTA
Organism: Alatinidae sp. Z8VKAUB7J3; assembly: GCA_010016025.2. Taxonomy (NCBI): domain Eukaryota; kingdom Metazoa; phylum Cnidaria; class Cubozoa; order Carybdeida; family Alatinidae; species Alatinidae sp. Z8VKAUB7J3. The sequence goes on from JAAAKM020721499.1 coordinate 87,241,600, forward strand.
ATGTTACCCAAACGGTGGAAGGGCAGGTGCGCTACCCGGTGAATGTGCGTTATCAGCAGGACTATCGGGATTCACCGGAAAAGCTGGCGAGCTTGCCGGTGATCGCACCATCCGGCCAGCGCATAGGCGACTGCAAATTACTATATAGAAGGCGGTGATTACATCTGGAATAGCGGCATGTTTATGTTTCGGGACGCAAGATTTCTGGAGGAATTAGGCGAGCATGCACCCGACATTTATGAAGTTTGTGAATCAGTGTTTAACAAAATTCAGGCCGATGTGGATTTCAAGAGAATACCCGCAGAAGAGTTCGCTGCATGCCGCAGCGAATCTATAGATTATGCTGTCATGGAAAAGACTGCTTCTGCAGCCATGGGGCCACTCGACGCAGGATGGAGTGACTTGGGAGCCTGGGATGCTCTCTGACAAAGACCGTTTAATTGGAATAAACAGCTCTTTTGAAATTACTAAAAATACTTTAGAGTAAAGAGAGAGATATTGACGAGGGAAAGAACACCTTCATGCACGTAATAATTTCTGTTCGTTTAAAATTTAATGTTACTCCTTACTTCCAGTTGAATTTTTTTTATTTAATTTGCGACGGTATTAAGATAATTCCAGGAAATCCCCCTCCCCCTTGTAAAATTTTTCCTGGAAAGTTCACCCCCGAAACTTTGCTTCTCATGTAAAACTCTTTCCCAGGGACTAAAGCGGGTCTTTTCATCCATGTGGGCGACAGACAAATAGCCCAACATCAACACCATGGCCGCATTTTGCAAGAACATTATGATCGAGTTCGCCGTGGCTTTGAAAAATACCAGAAAGCCCAGAAACGCAACGCGATAACTGGGCCAATAATTATGGCGATGCATAAAATCGCGCGCGTTATTATAATGCAAGACTTTTTAGCATTACCAGAAATTGCTAGTTTCAAAGAAATAGCAAATGTAAAAAACCTTTTACAAACGGCGCAATTTAGTTTGAGCCATGGGATTGTTGACAACTTGATTGTAATTCAAAACTCGGTGGCTGATAAAATGAAACAAAAGCCCTTTAGAAAAGAAATGACAACTTACAAGCATCTTTGGTCGTTAATTTAATATGAAAAAAATAACTTTTTCGTATGCAGACGAGTGGTCTGTGTTGCGCAGATAGCGATTTCCTGATTCAATGCCCTTGGTTGGGAGTGCAATACGTGGTTGGCGGCAAATTATCGAACGCTTCCTGTGTTTCCGTCCAGATTTCTCTAGGTACCCATTTTGAGCTGAGTCGACTCTTGCTGATCTTATAGTCACACCATTGACCCCCGTTCCAAACCAAATCTCCACTTTTAAAGTTATTAACAGAAAAAAAATCTAATTTAGAATTAAAACATACTCATACAGCGAAAAAATTATATTTATGAAGACGAACATTTTACCTGGGCAAATATCTAGTAGAAAACAAATATTTAGTAGAGAAAATATAGGAAATAGAGAACATTTTCGTAATTCTAAGCTTTGGGGTCTGTGTCTGATTTAAACAAACGGTGAGAAATCGGAAGTTTCAAAGGCGGTATATTTTCATAAATACTAATCGGACCATTTTAGGAACTGTAGTGAATCACTAATTTTTTTTTATTGCATTTTTGTCAAAATCCTGAGGGGGCATAGTTGGAGCCGATATTCCCAAGTTAAGTAAAAATAACCAAGTGAATGGGCCATATAGTACCATACAGGCTAAGGTATACTAAAGAAAAATGATCTATTTCTGTGCATACTTGAATTATAGGCCTACCTTAGTGTGCTGCCCCACAGCAAGTTACATCCCTGGTTTTAAGTGTAAATCTTGCTCATTCTTCATTTATGAAAACACCGTTTGTTTTCCATTTAACCTAATTAAAGGCAATAAAGCACAGTCACATGGTTATAAGTTGTTTTAGGTCTGGCCTCTTCCCGTGCTTCTTTTTTTTGGGGGGGGGGAGGTTTAGCGCGCAAGCCGACCAAAACGAATCTATAATAAGGATGATGTAAGGAATGTGAACCATCCTGCTTCACGCGCGCAACTCCATATGCAACAACAGACGATGAAAGATGAAGATTGTAAACACATTTTTTTTTTCATCCATCATCATCACAACCACATCCACCATATCGGCACCACCCTTTCATGAAGTCTCTGGTGGCTTTTGTTAAATTTAAAGAGCAATAACAATGATAATAATGTGTAAAACAATAACCGACATATCTAGGATTAGGACATTGATGTAGGATATATCATACATCAGCTAAAAGCAATTAGAAGCACAACAATTGACTCCCAGTCTATTATTGTCACAGTCTCTGTCTGTATGAGCATTTGTATGTAATTGCTAAGGCAACTTTAGCAAGTCTGTTCAATCTGGTATCTCCATTCCGATTTTGTAGGTATTATGTTAGCCACTTTGATTTACTCAAAAATCAGCTAAAAGCTCTACACCTACTAAATAAGAGGGTAGTCACTTTTTGGGTTCCTACAAAGCTGAAAAAAATCTATAGCAGAGTTATTCTGGTGTTGTGGGATGGTTTGGGACTTCCGCTTCATCATAAGTTCTTTCCTCCGTCCCTATCCCTGGCAGGAAAATCCTTGAGTGGCCTCACAGTGGCGTCAGGGTGGACCTTTCGTGAGTTTGCCTAACCAAAAATCGTCAATGCAAATAGTATTGCAGGATATCCTTGAAGAGGGGAGCTCCTTGAAAAATTATAGCTTAGCAGCATTTGCACTGGATCCTGATTAACAGACATCTCTTCTGGATTTGGCTTGTTTTCGTTTTTTTGGGGGGAGCTGAAAAACCTCTCTTTGTTGTTTGTTTATTTTTTTTTACTTTTTTTCTATTTGAAGAGTATGATGTGCATACTCGTCAAGGCTATCTATCTGTCTAAGGGCTGTAGGAGTTAACCTAGCTGGCAAAAATGCCTTTGAATGTTGGTTAAATAACATGGTAATAGGGAATTAACCCACCCCTAGGAACCTGAAATGCCCATATAAATAGTAGTCTTAATTGTCACAACTTGATGTAAGAACCGAGTATGATTGATAACCAATCGAGATGAAAATAACTGGTGATGTATGACGTGGTATACGACATGTGTATGAAGGTAGCAAAAAAACAGAAAAAAAACAAATATTTTGTTGAATTTTGCCTAATTTTATAATTTTAAATTACAAAAGTTCGCATTTAAAAACAATAGCTACTCTCCCAACCAAATATGTATTAGAATAAGTGGGTACAATGCAATGTTTTGTTCAAGGAAAGTTAAGAGTGAGAAAACTTCGGACTGTTTAAATAATTCTAATGACACTAATCAACAAATTAGTCATTAAACTGAAAATAGCATCGTTTTTCTGTCCTTTCTGCACCATAGCTTAAAGTCTTTAAAGTACCAAGGACAAAGAAATGAATAAATAAAACGAAATTTGCATATTAATTTATTTTTATGGCTAGATGGCTTTCTCATAGTTTCGATCAAATGATTTTGAGAAAAAAAGAGCGGGGGAGTAGGCCTAGTTACCCTCCAATTTTTTGGTCAAACAGTTCGTGGTAACTAACTGTAGTAAGGAGTGACCTTACTACAGAAGCAACCGAAACTGTAAAAAATGGAATTTTGATACCAATATTTATATCAAAAGAATCGTATTTTAATGCTGATTTTGAATTTATAAGTTTCATCAAGATTAGTCTTACCCATCAAAAGTCTGTAAAGCTTTTGTATAACGGGTATAAATCTTAGTTCAGTGCTTCTGTAGGCGTACGGCGGTCATTAGTATCTAAACTGATGATTTTTATCTTTGTCAATTATAGGCAGCGCAATAGCGCTGCCTCAGTAAAGAGTGGTGTGGGTATAATGCTTTATTTTATTTTTTTACAAAGGGACTTTGTATAGAGGGAGCTGTCGTAGAAGCTTTGAAAGGAATTCCAGTGACTGGAAATTGTAAGTTCTTGTGCCCTTTCTAAGAGTCAAAAGTGTTTAGAGGGCAATCAGTCCCTCTCTCATGTCATCTTGCAATGCTTGTGTCCAAAACGGGCCTTCATTAATCTGTCAGATACAGCTTCGTGTAACAGTAAGACCTTAAAGTGGAGGCACAAATTGATATATAACCCCCAAGACCGTATCCAACAATTTCATTAGGGGGTTGGTTTTTTCGAGGGGGGGGGGTACAATTTTTTTTAAACATCGAAAATTTGAAATAGATATTTAATTCCTCTGGATTTATGGTAGTATTTCTAGTCTACCCTATTATTATGAAATTAAACAGTAACAATAAACCTCAAATGAGCTAATTTATTCCGTATGATATTAGGAGTAAAAACAACCATTAAACAATTCCCAGAGTAGATACACCCCCCCTACTCTCAATTGACTTCAATCATCAAACTACAATCGATTTAACCTATCTAGTTATGTTAGAAATCTTATTATAAGCACTAAGTCCTATTTTTTCAATGATTTCTTTTTTCATTAAAAAAATAATATTTAATGTATGCCTACCTTCTTATTTTCCAATGAATTCAATTTTTCAATTTGCTATTCATATCCACTCTAGTTTCAAAAGTTTTAAAACCCAACAATTAAAAAAGAATATTGATTATGTGTAAACCGGCAAAGCTATGTTCCCCAATGAATCAATTTCATAGGCATTATAGGGAGCTTATGTTCATCCATTTCCAACCTCCAAGGAGCCCAATGCTTCTCTCACAACTTCTCCCTGTTTTTGTACTTAGTTTTTTTTCAACTTTGGTCGTTTCTTTGAACTTTAATTTTTTGAACTAATTTTTTTTAGACTTAGACTTTTTCGGCTTTTTTTACATGTCTTAAAATGACAAAGAATATTCTTAAAATAAAAAAAATCACTTATGATATTTTTGAAATACGTCAAAATTAATAAAGTCACATTGGTCTGTCCTTGCAAGGGTCAGGGGGCGACTTACGCGCCTCGCCGACAGATTTCAAGGTCCGCCGCACCGGCTTTGCCGGCGACGCCTGCCTGTTTTCTGGGCAGCGACGGTCAATTACGCACCAGCGACACCCGCCATCTGTGGCGCCTTGGCTGCCGGCTGCCTAGTCTTTGAGCATGACTCGCGCCCTGCCCCTCCTCGTGTTCTCCGATCTCGACGGCACCCTGCTCGATCACGAAAGCTATTCCTTCGCAAGAACCCCATAATGACCCAACCGAATATTCACCAATATCCGCTTATAAGACCAAATCTTTTGAAAAAAACTTATATATTAAGGATTTTCTACTAAGAAAACTTCTAGCGCTTAGCAAAAGGGCTGTGTGGGGGAGGGGGGCATCCCCAAAGACTCGATTACTGGGCTTTAAACTATGCGGAAAAAACGGCTAAAACTTTATTATGTCAAAACTTTGACATAATATTTTTGGGTGAATAATGGATGTGGAGGACCGGTCCCCCTCCAATCACTTTGGATTCCTAAAAGGATACTAGAGCTTTATATTTCTAATCAAATGACTTCTTTGCAAAATTTCAACTCAAAAAAGCTTGTCAAAACTAAGATAAGTATACAATTTTCAAGCATCCACAGAAACAGATCAGTTTTCTTTAGTATATCTTTACCCTTTTTGTTACTATATGGCCCATTTTTTAGTTTTCACTGTTGTTTTCACTTGATGTTGGAAACTTGGCTCCAATGTTACCCCCTTCCAAGATTTTGACAAAATTATACCACTACTCAAAGAGGGTGCTAGTCTATTCCTGCATCCTGATTTGTTAGTCAGTAGGCTAATACTTAAGTGGTTGACCACAATAAAGGAAACTTGACATTCACTACATTCAAAATATATAAAATTCATCAAGTTTAGTGCTACCCATCAAAAGTTACAAGCCTGATAAAATTTGTCCACTTTTAAGTGGGGAAACACCCGCAAAACGTCAAGCGATCTTAATGAAAACTACACCATATTAGAGAACCTTACGGTAGAGGTTTCAAGCTCCTATATGTAAAAATGTGGAATTTTGTATTTTTTGCAACAAGCAAGATAACAGATACGTGTTTATTATTTTTTTTTTCGAGGCGTGTTCTTATCAAACCAATGATCCTAGAAAATCGTGAGAGGGCTCATTTGATCATCCAATTTCAATTTCTTAATTTAACTTCATTCATTTTCTACATTTTCAACCATAAAAATCCTACTTTATACCAATTTTTTTCTTAAAATTGGCCCTTGCATATAAAAAATATAAATTATATTTTCAAATCCAATGAAAATCTTCCAAAGTTTAGAAGACCAACCCTTCTATAAAGCCTTATATTCCCCTGGGGAATTGCTTACAAACTCCCAACCCAGACTTGAGGGACTGTGACACTTGGACTATTTTGAAAATATTTAGCTATCTCAAAATTTCAATGTAATTCATTTGAGAAGATACATCAGAGATGCAAATATGATACTTTGGAAGAGCATAATTTAAGAAATCTAATACTTTTACTCGTTATCTTTCAGGCCGCATTAGGTATGTGGACCGTTACCATGAATCTTCTTCCTGTTGTGGTCATGGCGCATTTATTAGGTGGATTTACTATCTTATCGCTATTGTTTCTGCTCTATTTAAGACTAAAACAATTCCGTATTCCCGGTGGTGATCCCCGAGTTAGAAAATCAGCAAAGTTTGCGGTCATAGGCATGTTTATATTGGTTACCCAAATCGCATTAGGTGGTTGGGTATCACCGGTAACTGTTGTTTCCCGTGTTGTTGTCCTCATCCAAAATTCTGGAATGAAGCTGAAGTGTCCTCTCCAGTCGGTGATGGGCCTGGGCAAGGAGTATGGAAATCCTAGGCTGCCCAGTAACTAGAACTCCCCTCTCGGCCTTCGAAGCAGAATCCAATGGAAAGGCTAAAACCAGTACGTGTTGGTGCTAGGTCGGCTGCAGGAGTTGCCGGATGTTGTCAGATGACATCTACCGCCTACGGGGCTCCACTCCGGATTTTCTGTTGGGGTTTACTCCCTTAGTCAGGTTCTCTCTCGGCCCACTAACTGTTACTGGAACATCTAATGGACCGGCTAATGGTAGCGTAACAATTAACCCAGATGGAACCATCACATACACACCAAATGAAAACTTTGATGGCCCAACTGATACTTTCACTTATGAAGTAACTGACTCTGATGGCGCAACTGCAACTGCAACAGTTACTGTAACTGTTAACCCAATCAATGACTTACCAATTGCAAATGATGACACTCCATCAGTTGATGAAGAGACCTCAGTAACAATCCCAGGCCTTGATAATGAGGCTGATGGTGAAGGCCGACTAACTGTTACGAATGCTTTCTTAACAGCAGCCACACGGAAATCATCACAATCACTTATTTCTAATAAAAGAGCTGCAACTGCAAATTCTGTCGAACGACTTGCCCTAAATCTAAGTTGGTATTTGGTAAACTGATAAATAAATTAAAAATATGAATAAATGATTTAAAAATCACTCCAGCAATACTCTTTAGCAACATTGTTGATAGTTCATCATATCTCACTGACTTACCGTTTTTCATACTTTTGATAACCTTTTGAAATTCTGCAAAACTAACCGGGGCCAGAAATATGCTCTCACCTTCAGTTGGAGGGCTATCATGAAATCCAGGGATAGGGCTACCATAAAAACAATGGAGGTGTCACTTGAAACTAAAGATTCAAATCAGACTTAAAACGAACAAATATCACTACAAACAAGAGTTTGGCTTCTAACCCCTCACTTCACTGTAAAAATCTTAGGCCTTCTGTCTCGTTGGTGCTTTAGAGAAAACGTATTATATTACAGATGTATTCTTTTATACATAAAACATGGGATTGAGAAATAATTACTGTAGTGAGATAAAATCTTAATCTGCTGAGGTTTCAGCGATTAACCCCATTAAATTTTGAGGTGCGAGATCATGCCGTAGTACTCGCCGAGCTGATCCCGCACGACCTCGCGACACCGCGGCCAAGCCGCCAGCCGCTCGTCGCGCACCGTGAGCCAACCGTTCTCGAACGGATGCTGCGGCAGAAAGTTGTCCGGGAGCGGCGGCGGGTTCGCGGCGTAGTGCGCGCGCCAAGGGTCAGGCGGCTGACGCGGATCGTGCGGCGCGGTGAACGCGACGTAGGCAAAGAACGGCACCGCGCCGTCGTGCTGCTCCAGGAACTCGATCGCCGTATCGGCGAACACCGTGCTGGAGAACCCACTATTTTATGGCGAGTTTGACCTGGATGGGAATCGAACCCACAGCCAATAGATTGCCAGTCCGACTCGCTCACCACTTGGCAATTCTCGCTTCTTCGTGTGAAGTCTATCGCACGCCACCTGAGCATAGATATCCCTGGTTGCGTATTTCTTCTTGAGCATGAGAGGCTTGGATAGGAGTTGCTCAATACGTCACTGATGTATATGGATTCACTATATTATTTTTCCAGAAGACATTACAGGTGGAAAAATGAACTTTGAGCAATTTTTTGAGCAAAAGGTTTTTCTCACCGACGGTTCCCTTACTATTGCCAAGAAGATTTTTATGTCTTAAGTAAAATTCATAGCCAGATATTAAACATAATACTGCAGCAAAAGATAACTGAAAACTAGGATGAAATACATACTCAGGCAAGAAGCATAATATAAGAAATGCTGCGATCATAACTGACCTTAGTGGATAAGGAGATCTTCCAAATATTATTGCTAATATAAAAATGGAGGTCATTATAAATGCCCTTGTTGCCGCTATATTATTGCCACTAATTTGTAAGTATAAAAAACTACCAATAATCGAAATTATTGCTGATATCGCTTGTTGGTCAGGGCACTGACCGCCCCTGTGCCACTTCGCCGTCGTCGTCGTGGAATCATAGGCAGCGGCAACAGAACAACCAATACCAAAGCGAGGAGCAAGTGGGCAATTAACCTCGGTCATTGCCCATTTGCTTTGGGATCGAAATTCACCAACATTCACGATTGTTCCTGCAATTCAATCATTGTTGACAGCGATCGCAGCGGTGTTTTTCGAACTGCCCGAAATGAGCTGGGCGAGCCAAGCGGCAATCTTTTCGCTTTCTCGAAGAAGGCGATCAAAGATAATTACACCCCAATCTTCAGCGCGCGCTCGACGCCCACGCACGGCAGTCGCGCCTTCGACATCGAAGTGACGGGCACGACGGCGGGCGTGGTGTTCCTGTTGCTGGGGACGCCGATCCCCTCGCCCGGGCTGGCGTTGGGTCGCTACGGCTTTGGCCCGTGCACGCAGTGGGTCATGCCCATGCCCGGCGTGGGGTGCTACCCGATCGCGCGCCGCCCGGGTCGGACGTCACTGTTGCCGCTGTTCCGTCCCAACCCGGGGCCGACGGTGCGCGGCGGTCCCTTCTCGCTGCAGGCGATCACCTACTTCGGATTCGGGAGAATGATGTAATTCATGCTCTTGAAATGTATAAAAATATGACATCAGTCACATGAGCTTTTTTCCAAAATTAAAGTTCTAAACAAATTTTCTTAAACTTTTGATTAATATAGATTGTTTTGTTTTTTTTTTTTTTTTTTTTTTTTTTAAGCTTGATAATTTAAAAACAAAAATATGGAGCCAATTTAAAAGAAAATATATAAATACCATATATAAACACACACACAGTTGCGACTTAAAACAGAGTATATATATATATATATACTAGCTGTTGGGGTGGCGCTTCGCGCCACCCCGGGGCGCTCGTTCGAGGACTCGTCGTCCGCCCTGCGACGGTTCGGTCGCTCGCTGGTCTCGCCCTCCTCGTTCGGCCTCTGCCGGTTGTTGCGCGGGTTGTTGTGACGGTTCTCTTCGTCGCCGTCCTCCCCGGTCGCCGGCTCTTCGGCCGAGTCGTCGACAGGGGCGGCCGAGACCACCACCGCCGCGGGACGGATGACGACGTCGTCCATCTTGTAACCGCGCTGGAGCTCGGAAACGACCCGATCGGGCTCGTGCTCTTCCGACTCCTCGCGCGAACGGGCGTCGTGGAGGGCGGAAAAATATTAATGTGGAACATGTTATGAAGTGTAATGGACTGCTAGTTTTCTCGTTTTCGCTATGTTAAAAATGATCATGGATTAATTAGCAAAAAATTATCCGTTCAAAATAAAGAGTAAATTTGACACTTAAGACGAGCAACAGTTTTAATGCTAATTGATAAATTTAATTTATTTCCTAATTATTTGGATGTACCTTTCCCCCACATCCTTGCTCCGCCCCCGCAAGCCACCCCACCTCCTTTAATCGCAAGCCACCCCACCGTCAGCATCATCTAACAACCCTCTCCCTCCCTCCCCACGACGACCGAGTCGCCCTTGTCCCGCAGGCGACCGGTAAAGGTCTTGCCGTCCTCCCGGGTGACTTCGACTTCGTACTCCGGCTCGACCTGGGTCTCGTCCGGGCCGTCCTCGGCAGGCCCGTCGTCCGGCATGTCGTCGTCCGGCATGTCGTCGTCCGGCATGTCGTCGCCGGGCATGTCGTCGTCCGGCATGTCGTCGCCGGGCATGTCGTCGCCAGGCGCCTCGGCGGCCGGATCGTCGAGCGGTGGGTCCTGATCCTGTGCCCAAGCTCCGGCCAACGCCAGAGATAGGACGCAGAACCCGGCTTACAGGCCGCCTGACGCCTTTTGAGCAAGAAAAGAACGTTCCATGAACAAAGTTCTGCCGCTTTACCGGCCGAACATCTTTTTGCGGGTCCGACGACGTCCACTGCCGCTGCGAGGGCGATTACTTGAGCCGTCAAATCCGGGCCATACAGCACTCGGTTTTTTCGTCGTTTTTACTGGTTTTGACGTTGACGACCCATTTTATCCCATGATATCCCAAACAATCCCATTTTGGCGCTTTTGCCGGGGAAAGAGGGAGATCAGGAGCTGCCGGGTGATACCGGCAGTGCCAAACCGATTCTACTCTATTTAACCAGCCAAAACCACTTAGAAGTGAAACTAGTTTACCTTCTTTCACAATTCCTAATCAGGCGGACTTTATGATGTGTTTTTCAACCATTCCAGGTATTACCAAACAAAGACAGCTCTTTCATAAAAGAAACATGAAATTGACACTAAAAAGTAACTTAAAATTATCACGTAAGCAACAAAATATATATTAAAATTAGTTTAAATGAAGTGACTGCTGATATTTCCCTATATTTTGGAAATATTTAAACCTATCACTTTCCTATAAACACAAAACTTTAACTGTAAGCTATAGAACATTTTAGTCCAAGCAATTCACGCCACCATAGCGATAAATGGATGTCCCTTAAAACACAGAAAAGGAAGTTAAAACTTAACAGACGGAAAACAGAACGTGAAAAAGGTATATAAGAGGTAAAATATAAGAACAAAGAACCATGAACTGTAGAAAGGTGAGAACCCTAGCATTCAATTCCACCGGCCTCTTAGCAATCAATTAAACCAGGGGGGTAGCAAGCAATTCCGCTAGAAGAGGGGCTTGTTATTAGAGATAATTTGAAGTCCTATTAGGAGCTATCTAGAATTTAGAGGCAACTTTGCAATCCTTAAATCGAGAAAAGGAAGAAAAAATTTCAACTGTAGAATCACTCCAGAAGCGTAATGATGCAGCGAACGAAGATATTGAGAATGTTCATCACAAGTTAGACCAAGAACTATCTGAAAGGAATTATTTGTTGAAGCAGTGGGAAGCTGCTTTTCTACAGTGTGAAATTGTAGATGCTGATTTATGTAACTATGAACAGGTAAAGCTCTGCAGAATCGTCAGAAAATATAAACTAAAAATAATCTTCTCTCTTACAGTTCTGACCCTGATTTCCATCAAACTTCTCCGGCAAACAGGTGTTTGGCTTTGGCAACTTTCTTACAGAGCTAGAGGCTGATTCATTGGAAGTGAGCCATTCACTAAGCTCTTAGTTATCCTGCTGTAACTGCTGACAAATTTGAGCGAGTTGTTGCATCTGCTGAGTATATGTTGAAACTTCCCCCATGAGGACCAACAATACCAAAAGCTACTCAGAAGGATCGCGCTGGCGATCTGGCAGAGCAGGGCAGAGCAAAAATTTACCAGAATGAGCTCAGCAGGATCGCGTTGGCGATCTGGCGGAGCAGAGCAGGCCGTAAGCACGGTCTGGCGATGACCTTGGATGTCTTCAAGCCGAAGGCTCAGCCCAATGGTGCGGGAATTGTGATGGAGGCGAGTGGGGGGTGGTTCTCTTCCCGGCAGGGCCTCTTTGCGCCGGTTATCGAACATTACACCAAGCGGGGATACGTGGTGTTTGGTGTGGTGCATGGGAGTCAGCCTCGGTTTTCGATTCCTGAGGTTGCGCACGACTTGCACCGAGCGGTTCGGTTTATCCGGTCGAAGGCCGGTGAGTACGGTGTGGATCCGCAACGTCTCGGGATCACGGGCGGGGCTCTTGGTTACGTGTATGGCGTTGTTCCAGTATCACTTTGTCGAAGCTGTGACAAAGTAAAACTTATTGAATTAGCCTTTCTACATTAAAACATGAATCAAAAACCATACGCATGGTAATAAGTAGCACGTTACAGCTTTAAAAAAATCTAAAATTTAGGTCATATGCCCAGGCAGATTTCAAAATCAATTTTTTTATTGAATTTTTAAGTTCCTGCATTTTACAGAGCTCAACAACCATTTCGTATCCAGATCCTCCTTCATCAATGAAGCTTTCACTCACATACATCGCCCGACTGAATACCCTTAGCTTGTGCAGTAATAATAGTTGTAGTAGCCGTAGTAGCATTAGTAGCAGGAATATTTTTCAAGGCTTCTGGTAACAACGACTATCACTACGAGTTCCATCTGCATTTTTTTTTTTAGTTCCACCACACCATTCTGTGTAATATAACATAAATAATGTAGTTGAAAATTTTGTGCATCTTTCATTATTATTATAATTCATATACTCTTAATTATTCCTACCGAAACAGAGAAAAAACAAACAAAAATCACATGAAAAACGATTTTTCTTTTCAACTGTGGTAAACAGTATATTATGTATATGAGGGGATTTGCCCCTTCGTCAATACCTCGCTCTTTACACTAAGGCTTCATTTTTATCCCAAATCTTAAAGAATGACCCCTGAATCACAAAGGCCGCGGAATAAATAGTTGAAATAACTAAAAATACTTTAGCGTAAAGAGCAAGGTATTGTGAAGGAGAAAACCTTCTTATATACGTAATATTTTATGTTCGTTTTAAGCTTTTATGCTACTCATTACTTCCAGGTAAAAAAGTTTTTATTTATTTTCTCATTGTTTCTTTTTAAATAATACTAGAAAATCCTGCGCCATCCCGTTTTACCGCGAACGCCTGGCGCCGCTCACCGGCAAACGCCAGCGCATCAACTGGGAACGCTGGCAGCGCGTCCCGCTGCTGCAACGCACAGACATCCAGCGCCATTACCGCGCGCTCGCCAACCCGGCGCTGCTCGCGACCGCGTCCGACGGCTTCTTGCAGTACGCCATCTCGCACGGCCGCAGCCGTACTCGCATCCAGGCGTTCGCGGACGAGCTGCAGCCGCAGCAGATCGACGACGTCGTCGCATTTGTGCGCTCGTGGCAGCGGCCGATGCCGCTCGAGATGAACACATATCTTTAACTCGCCAATTCTGGATTGACTATTCCATCTTAATTTATTAACATGCCAGTACAGTATTTTACTATTATGCCGTCTAGCTGAATCGTCCAGGTACTCGGAAATTTTATATATGGCCTCCACTTCACACCTCCTTATTTCATATTTTGATGCTTTCTCCGCTTTCTTAATATTCTTTTTGTTTTCAAATGATCTATCACTCAAATAATACTTGTACAAGCCACTTCTTCTCTCTCTTAAATATAAGGCTTTTTCACTAATATTCCTTGCGGCAGTCCTAACTTTCTTCCCCCAGTACCTTAAGTCCAGTTGGTAACAGCATGACATATGTGTTATGTAAACAGTTTCATTCCCTTGTTTGTCAAGTTTTTAATGCAACACTCACTTTTCAATAATTTTTCATGTATATATTTGTTTTAGTTCATTATACTTCTTATTTTTTTGTGATTTAAAGGTATTTTTTTCATTTGAACTTGATTTGTTTTTTCAGAAAGTTGGATATTTAAATGTTTTAGATTTTAATTAGACTCTTTGTTATTCCAAGTTTGTATATAAATTTGTTATTTACAATCATTATAATATACATGATTACAAACTATACACTCTTTGCTAAATAATGAAAAAGACATTTTCATGTCTAAAAAACAGTAATAAAACTGAAAAAAAAACTAAAACAGAACTAAAAAACTAAAAAACTAAAAACTAAAAAAACTAAAAAACATAACATAAAAACAGGATTTAAATCAGGACAAACTATACACTCTTTGCTAAATAATGAAAAAGACATTTTCATGTCTAAAAAATAGGAATGAAACTGAAAAACTAAAACAGAACCAAAAAACTAAAAAAATAAAACTAAAAAAAACATAAAAACAGAATTTAAATCAGGTGGTGGCTGTTTATATTTTAGTCTTAAGCCTTAAGTGTCATTTTACTTTATTTCTGATTAACTGGAGCATATTGCAGCTGTTTAATTTTAATTTGCAGCTGTTTAATGCAGCCTTCCTGGGATTTTTTTTTTTTTAATTGAAGTAAAGAAAAGGCAAGGTGTAATGAAAAAAGACATGAATAACACTGAAAATGAATTAAAAGTCTTTTATTTTACTTTCCCAAAGACAAAATTGAACCCACCCGAGAAACGAAAATGTTTTTTGGGAGATAGTATCAAACAAAAATATGCACTGAGAGGTGTGCTACCGATTGATTTTGTCTATGTTTTTTTTTGGATGATAAATTGCTACTACCACTATTACGCATATGAAGGGGGTTGTCTCCTCCTCAACACCTCGCTCTTCACGCTAAGGTTTTTTAGAACTTTTAGAAAACCTTCTTATTGTTCTAATTAAATGAGCCTTGTGTTTCATGAGTCGTTTTTAAAGAATCAGAACAAAATTCAAATTTTAACGTAAAGAGCGAGGTGTTGAGAAGGAGGCAACCCCCTTCATATACGTAATGATTTCTGTTCGTTTTAAGTTTTAATGTTGCTCAAAATTGTTTTCAGCTTCATAACTTTGCTCAATCCTAATTTATATGGTTTTAAAGATATGCAGATACATTTCCTAAATTTTGAAAAAAAAAACATTGATATGGCTCAGAATTCTACTCAAATAACAGGAATCGCATTTTCAGAACTAAAGGCAGTGAAAGAACAACTAGTAACTGAAAATTAAGGTAAAATGTTGTTTTGTCAAAATTTCAATAGGTAATAGACCTGTCATGAAGGTGAATTTCAGGGCTCTGTAGCAGGAGAAGGAGTAGAGGTGGGTACTTTAAAATACCTTCCCAGGTTCGTCCCATACAATTCATCTCGGTAATCAGCAATAGCGTACATGGGTTTTTTATTTTGTTTCTGATTGACGGCAACACCACGGAAGGAAATATACTTGGCCTTAAAGTTACCCACTTCAATGGCGACGGGGACAATATGATCTTTCACATTTTTCGGTACATACACACTCATTAATGTCCGTTGAGCTAAATATCCTAACCCTGCCGGGGTTGAGGAATCCAATTTAATCGATGATGGTAAACTATTCCCTGTATATACGACCCGTTGTCCCAATGTATAAAAAGTACATTGTTTCTGTTGTTATTTATTTTAGGTTTTTTTGGCATTTGAACGTGCATTTGACAAAAATCTTTGGTTAATATATAAAGATTCTCTCTTAAATAAGCGTATAAATCTTTCTGATAAGATGGAATTTTTATTCAAGTTTTAAGTATCAACATTAATAACATTAACATATTTCATTACTATTTCCTTTGGAGAGAATAAATCAAATTCCTGGTAACAGGATTACACATATTAAAGTTGGTATTATCGTTATCAAATCCGAGTTACATATTTCGTGTTTACCAAGTCCTTTCCCTATCAGTCCTTGAACACCATCGCGGCGCAGGCGCCCGTCGGCTGGAAACCGCCGGTCACGTGGACACCG
Source organism: Alatinidae sp. Z8VKAUB7J3 (assembly GCA_010016025.2). Classification (NCBI taxonomy): domain Eukaryota; kingdom Metazoa; phylum Cnidaria; class Cubozoa; order Carybdeida; family Alatinidae; species Alatinidae sp. Z8VKAUB7J3. The sequence goes on from JAAAKM020721499.1 coordinate 87,257,627, forward strand.
CCCAACGCGAGCGCCCCGCTGCCCTATCGGGAGCCGCCCAAGCAGATGTCGATCGGGCTGCTGATCACGGGCATCGTGGTGCTCACGTTTGTCGTGGTGGTCTGCCCGATGCTCATGCTGCCGTTCATCATCGCGGGCGGCATCGGGTTCGGGCCCTAAACCACGAAACCCATCGCGGCCCAGTCGATCGTGAGCTTCGCGGGGTTCGCCGGGTCGCCCCTCACCGGCACGGGGCTCCCCGTGCTCGGGGCCGCCGGATAAGGCGGCTTGAAGAACCAGTCCTGGGTTCGTGTGACCAGGAGCAGAAGGTGACCACCAGCGACCAGTTGCAGGAACATCACCGTCTGCAGGTGCGACCGGTCGTGCAATTCGAAGAAGCTCCTTGCCGCTTCGTTCTCCATGACCGCCATGCCGACCAGCAACAGCCCGAATGACTGAACGATCGACGCGAGGCCCAGAACCGCCGAGACGGCGAGCAATCGCGGCATCCGCCAGCGGATCGGCCGCGGCGAAACCGCCGTATTGTCATAGGCAATGGTCATGAGTTAGGAAATTAATGTTTTTGACACGTCTGTGAACCGACACACCATAATTTACTTTCCAGATTTAAAAAAAAATATTTATTACTTCAATACTTTATTCGTAAATAAAATGCCATTCAGAAACAATCAAAAACATAGTGATCAGAGAGCAAATGGCTCATTGTTAGGTCGAAGAAAGAAAAAAAAAAAACAAAAAAAAAGGCAACGAAACGAACTAAACTTACAACACAAATATAATTTTTTTGGTGGAATCAATTAAATATTGGGTAGACCACCCAGATGCTACCTAAAATGAAAAACAGCTTCCTCCTCAACACCTCGCTCTTTACGCTAAAGATTGAATTTTGTCCCAATTTTGTAAGAACGACTCCTGAAACACAAGCGTCGTTTAATTAGAACAATAAGGAGCTTTTTCAAAACTACTAAAAAACTTTAGCGTAAAGAGCAATGTGTTGAGGAGGGGATAATCCCCTCCATAAGTGTAATAATTTATGTTCGTTTTAAGTTTTAATGTTGCTCCTGACTTTCAGTTGAAAAAACTTTTTTTTTTTTATTTAATTCATTTTTAAACGCAAACCCGTTCCCCTCTCTTTGAATCTTATTATATTTTACACAAGAACACTGTGTAACACAAGAACACATGTCTGTTTGAGTTATTATATTAAAAAAAGGAAGATGAAAGAAGTGATAATGAGAAGGAAGGAATATGGCGACATGCTGGTAAATTTTTATCCATTGAATTACATATACTTGTAGAAAGGAAATACAATTGATGTATTCATATTATCAGGAAATTTGGCTTGTGTTTCAATGAGTGTCCAATTTATCATTGTGTTATTGGTGGATATAGGGATTTAGGAAAAGGAAATGACAACTGTTTAGAAATTTTGGCCATCATTTTCAACATAACACCCTTAGCTTTTCCTTGTGTGTTGGAGATGTCCCCATTCAAGAACTAGATTGTGTATAACGTGTTCTAATCCTGTTCGACATCCCCTTTGACATTCTCCAGAAGTTTGCTTTTAATGCCCTATGCTATCTCTGAGATATTGTACATGTGTCTTTTAGACAACCTGGATCCCAAATGTGATATTTATTTATTTCAAAATTCCCTCCAGTATTCCTGAAAATTTCAACTTAAGGACTTTAGACGTTCCTGAGATACTTTAGATACGCATTTTCGACCATGTGGATACAAGAATATCTAGTTTCATAACAATGATAAAACGAGCCAGACTAAAAATTTCCCAAAATTTTTCGATATAATGGATGTTTTGATGTAAATTGCTAACATATTCTTTTGGGTGTTCGATTGACTGATCGAATCCTAAACAGTAAGCTCTGCAAAAAATGCCGTTCAATTCCGTCTTCTAGGGCTGTAATGAGAGGGAGGCTGAAATGACTAGGACACGGTCAGCGGATGAAGGACAAATAGCACACGTTTCTTTAGCCGTCCTGGCTAAGTGGTTGGAGCGCTGGTGTGGAAATTCTTTGTCCAAAATAGGAAACATTAATAGAAATTAAGAATCTTAATTTCTTTAATTTGTGCCTCGTCACAAGTGTCAAATGACCTCGTAGCTCTTGTTGTTGTTAGCTGACTCTTTCCCGCTCAAACAGTTTTAAAGATTTATATAACCTGATCGAGTCCTCTTTTCCTGATCATTGTGCTTAGATTTAAAAATAACAACCTTTATTAAATCTCAAACATAGTCAAGTTCGTTAGCCTCCCTCCTTTTCGTTAACAAAAATCCCACTTTGACATTTTATCACTTTATGTCAATTAACGCATTACGCGCAGGGAAAATTGTTGTTTAAAATTGAGCAGTCTGCATTTCTGACCCAAAAATAAAGTGAAGATACCACTTAACCATACCTTAATCACCTTGATCCATTTGAGAACTTTAAGGTCCTCTTGAATTGGTGAATCCCAATTAAACTTCCATCCCCTCTTCTCCTACTCCTTGTCAAGTTGGTATTTGAAAGACTGGATGGAGGGAGTGCTGACAGTAGAGTCCTTCAATTCATTCCAGTGATTTATGATTCTTCTTGATATGTGCAATCATAAAATAGTCTAATATCTTCATTTTTCCAACATACTTTTGCAAGCAACTGTTACCTTACATGTGTAAGTTAACTCCGAATAAATTGAACTATGACAAGAAAAAAATTATAGGTACCTTTAAATAACACACAACATATCCCACTTATCTTGAAAAAGTTACAAACTATCTAAAATGAAAGATGAATGTTCACTGTAAAAGCAATTTTAATGCTGTTTCCTCGCAATAAGGGGGAGGGGGTAGGAGGAGGGTCGAGTTGCTTCGCGCAAAATGAGCTAAGTTCTGACTAAGTGCGAGAATACGCAAAGTCCTCTGACTCGGTGTCAAAAAGTTCAAAATCTCATAATTACATAATATTTTACAGGGTCTTTATATAAATACATTTTTTTAAAGTAAGATAAATCTTTATTACTATAAATTGTTGAATACGATTAAATATTTTAATAGAGCAATTAATTATTTATAATTTACACATATAGATGATTACCATATATTAGCTTTGTATCAAGTATAGCGTAAAGTATAGCGGGTCTGCATGCCTAATGTTTTAGATACAAATATTCTGCATAGTATGAAGTAAGAATTGTTTTCTAAATCCACACTGTCTAAACACTTTACCCCCCCCCCCCAATGGTTAGGGTATAGGCAATATGGTTATATCGTTGCTGTTAAGGCATAGACAATGTGGTTACACAGTTGTTATATGGTTGCTGTTAGTGTATAGGCAATATGGTTATATGGTTGCTGCTAGGGTATAGGAAATATGGTTATACGGTTATTATGTGGCAGATGTTAGGGCATTGGCAAGAGCAAAAATATAACGAGAAATTTCTCAGCCATTGAAGAAGAATAAAATATTGTGAATACGCAATATGTGAGTTGGTAAATTTACTAGAAAAGCAAATAAACGGTAACTACTATAAATTAAAAGAATAGATTTGGTACAGACCAGAACGTGAGTCAGGGGGTAGATCCCCCTTTCAATTCGAGCTTTTCTGTGTTTTTGTATTTTCCTTATAATTTGTCTTTTTGCCCCCCCCCTTCCCCCAATAAATGCGGAGGTTTGGGGTGGGTAGCGTTATCAAAAATTTAAAGTTTTAGGTATGTTCTGTCAATATTAAAACTAAAAATAGTCAGAATAAGAGGAGTAGAAGTCTTTAATATACGTTGATAAAAATTGTGGTGCCACCAAATAAAATTGAAATTTCTGTTGAAAAATGTGTAAATCACCAATAGTCCAAAGAACATACAACAATGCCCCCAGAGCCCTGGAATAAGGGCTGTAAGTTATGTCCTGGAGGCACATAAAGTTTTTATGGAATGGATAGTCGTAAAGTAAATATTTGCATCATAGTAACACTGCTGCTACTCCTACTGCTACTGAAGCTAAGACTACTACAATTAATTCTACTGCCACTACTATAACTGCTGGTGCTACTACTACTATTACTAAGCTAAGGGCATTAAGGCGAAAATTTTGGACAATATTGAAACTGTATTGAAATAAATCGAAACACACTGTGCCTACATATATTTTTTACCAATGAAAACGTTTGTAAAAAAGTAAAAGTTCTAGTTGCTTTTTTAAGTAATCAAAAACTTGGAAGGCAACTAGGCCTCCTCCCTCGCTCCTTTTTTCTCAAAATCTTCCGATTATTTGCAATTAATTAATATGCAAATTTCGTTTCAATTATTTATGTGCGGAGAGCCAAGATCAAAACATGCATTAATTCAAAAACGTCCAGAAACTAAATAAGAAAAACGATCAGAAATTACTCCGTATATGAAAGGGGCTTTTCCTCCTCAACGCCCCACTTTTTACGCTAAAGGTTTTAGAAAGGGTAGAAGATGCGTCGATCAAATTTTTACTCTTAGATTAATAATTAAGAAGTGCCTAATTAATCAAACGCCTTTAGTCTTCTTTTTTATAGATTATGAGCAAGTTTCGATCAAACTGATAGAAGAGCTTTGACGAAGGTCCTATCCTTGTATGGTATACCACATAAAAACACTAAAGCGAATAACGCTATATACGTGCTATATCAACGATACTGTTGACAAAAGAGCTTTAGCATAGTTCTTAATCTTGTGTGGTATACCAGACAAATACATTAAAGCGATTAGTGCTGAAACTCCCCCTTTGGAAACCCCCCTGGTAAATACCCTTCTCCCCAGCTGCTAAGTATACTGTCACCTTTGAATTATAAAGCAGACTAGAACTATCAATTTCTGATCTAATGAGCGCCTTTTGAAGTTTCTGCGACCGTGAGTTTAAGGAGTTGATGAGGAAGGGGCAGTCCCTTTCCTATATGGAATAAATTCTGCTCATTTTGGGGTTTGATGTTACTCTTTATTTTCATAATAACACCATAGATAAATTTTACACTCAAACGAGAGTTTAAGTAAAATTTAGAGATAAATTTTGCAAGTCAACATGTTTCTTATGCTCAAATTTTTACAGACAAAAAGCGTTGTCAAACTTAACTAATTAGTTTTCATTATCTATTTGATGGTCAATAAGGCAACACTGACGAAAATGTGGTACTTGCTAAAATTCTCACAGTGCAGAAAAATACCCGAAGAAAAAACTTGGAAAACCATGAATTTTAGGCATAATTAGACACAAGAAGAATCAAAAGGGGGAAAAAACTTTATTTTGATGTTCTTATACTTTAACATTCAGTTTTAAAGTTGAGCCATTGAAAAATATCACGGATATGTGGGGTGATATTTTGGTAGGGAGGGGAAGGGGCCAAAAAATGGGGAAAATGTTAAAAAAAAACAAAAAAAAGCAACGGGGCGAAAAGAAGCCTGGGGTAAAAAAAAAAAAAAAAAAAAAAAAAAAGTCTTAAGGAAGAGGACTCGCCAAAAATCGGGTCCTTTTTACTCTTGATTCTCTTGAAACTTTTTTTCTTTAGTCCATTGGCCAAGGGAGCCCCAATGCAAAAGAACATACCAAAAATTATGATTTCAACAAACGGGACCTGAAAAAGGACCACCAAAGGGATAAGAAAACTTTCCCGTTCCCACACCCACCAAAGAGGTTGGATCCATTCCGGTTATGTCCGTCACGTATCTGGGACTTCTGCTTATTTTCTCATTAAATTTCATCCCGATCCCTCCACTTTAAGCATTTTCCAAGATTTTAGGCCCCCCAACTCCCCCACATGTCACCGGATCCAGAGTGGATCTGTTCCGGATCCACCGGACTTGTTTTTATTGGTCTTGTTTTTATTGGACTTGTTTTTATTCTTCCCAGCCAGTTTCATCCTTATCTTGACGTTTTAAGTGTTTGCCAAGATTTCCGCCCCCCCCCAAACTCCCAACATGATTATCAGATGCACAGAATGCAAATCAGTCTCATGTTCTAGTGAGGTAACAACTTTACTTGAATCTTATGTAAGAGATGAAGTAGGTGTAATAAAATATAATCCGAAAAATTCTATTCTATTCTATGGTATGATTAGGAACAACACATCCGTGATTAAGTATTTTTTAGTAAATGGAACTGACCCTTGTATCAAGGACTCTTATGGTAGAACAGCATTACATATTACTGCTAAAGGCAACCCAGATATTTGTCAGATACTAGTACCATATGAAGATGAAGCAAATTATTATGAGTAAAAGGCAGAGGATGCGGTACTACACTCTAAAATCCAAGCAAACAGGGCTGATCCCTGTTTCATGACCCATCAGTCGAAAACTGTACTGGGTTGGGGGGAGGGGCATGCATCCTCTTTAATATGGTATATACGCAGTTAATACAGTGTTACTCGACTCGGTTACTCGGAATCTCAAGGTTCCAAATGCGGTCCTTAAAGGTTCAGGTACTCTGCCTGAGCTTACAGAGTCACACTACTGATACCTATTTCAAGCCAAATAGCCAGTGACACTAGGACTCGATCCCCTATCTTTACGGGATTACTTTTTCATCCTTTGTTGTATTTTAAAACTTTTAATGTATGTTTTTTTTACAAATTGGAGGGACCTATGAATCTTTGTGAGCCTGAAATCTATAGCTATCATCCATCACAAAACAACATAACAAATAATAATATTCTGTTTCGGATAAGGGTTGGCAATAAAATTTTGATTTAAAGGTGTCTTGTGAATACCCCCATGCTCTAACAAAGAAAAATTATGTGGACTCAAAGAGTCCTCATTCATTGGTCTGCTTGTTTATGGAAGGAAATCCTTTACCGAGCCGTGAATTTGCAATAGGGGAGGGGATAGGGGCTTTGACCCCCCCCACCTGAAATGTTTGTTTGACTCGTAAAAACGTAACAAAAATGAATATAAATAAATTTTTGACGTATTTATAAAAAAATTTGTAACCCCCCTGAAAAAATATTTTTGCAACTGCTCCCCCCTCCGAACAAATTCTGTATATGGTCCTACACGCAAGTAAGCGGTAATATTTTTTTTTGAGAAGAGGATAAGTGGGACATACCTTTAAGGAGGGTATCAAATTAGAGATATGTAAGCCATAGGAAAAATATACAAATCAAACAGTTCGTCGAATTACCGCGCGGGCCTTTGTGGAAATGGTTAAAAGCGGTCGTGCTCTGGATGCTGTCCAAGAACTTTTAAAAAAGTATCCTGAGTCTTTTCCTTTCTACGATGCCGCCGAAGAATATGCACTGTTAACCCTGGTTGGAACGGTGTCATCTTCGGAAAATCCCATTTGGGGATTGGACCAAGAATATCTTCACGCCCCGCGCTTTCTGCTGGCACGGTTGATCAGCCGAATTGTAACTGAAGATTCGAAAGTCAAAATGAACCGCCTTTTGGCGAGGGCTGTCGAAGGTTACCAGCGCATAAGAAAACAAAAATAAAAAGGTATAAAATGAAAAGGCTAGTGAGTTAAAAGCAAGTAAGATAATTATGTTTAACTGATAAAACAGATAATTACGCTTAGTTTATATTTATTTTAAGGGGATAGTGAGGTAGCTGACCCTAATTTTGACTTTGAGGGAAGTGGTTTAGGAAATTAAGAAGCTGATATACAGTGTTGTAGCTTTACACGTATGCTTATCTTATAGAACCACGAGATATAGGAGCGGAAACGAAATATATCCTGGTTTCTTTCCTTCTTTGTGTAATCTATGATTGAGGCTTTGGTTTCTTCAACATCTCCCTCAACACATGGCTGAAAGTTTTGACTTAATACCATCAACTGTTCCTGAAGCATTTCTATTGTGTCTGCTTGACAACCTGTGCATACATAGTGGGTTTCAAATTATTTCCATATAGTATCTATATATCGCAAAGTTTTTGCCTCAATATCCTCAGTTTTGATAGCATTAGTAGCAGTAGAATTTGTCTTCTGGAAAGTAAAATTCACACATATACTATCTGTGAACAATAAACAAATTACCTAGCTTACAGTCCTCATCCTGAAGCCCCTTGGAAGGGGTGTAGCCCATGACCTCCGCCTCGTCGCGCGAAGCCTCGGAGACCCAGATCGCAGGGAGGCCGAACGCAGGGTCCGTCGTCGGAGTGCCTTCGAGCTTGCCGGACGCACCACCGCTGTCCATCGCGCGTAACTGGCCGGTCTCGATCGTGCCACTCGCAACCTCTTCGCCGCCGATGAGGATGCGGTAGGCGTTGGGCGCCAGGCGAATGTTGTCCTTGATGCGCACGGGCGGCAGCACGAGCCCCTCGCGGGTCGCGAAGCGCCGGCGCAGCTGCGCGATGTGATCGAGGATGCCCGTTGTCAGAATGAATAGAGGCAGTACAGGAAAGGTGCCTAAAAATTATTTAAATGAGAGCACATATCCTTATATCTCTCTTCTTTGGACGAGGAATTAATAATTTTCAGCCTCTGCTTTTACATTTCTGCAGGATTGAAGGGCTCTATCGGGTTAATCTCGCGGGAAATTCACCTTTATTACCTGTTCCATCTCAATGTGCAGGCATGAATATAGATTGTAACCCTTCTTAGTGTAAGTGTAACCCTTGTAGCCCATTGGTTTTGCGCCTGCCTATGTCCGTCGGATACTTTTTTTTCTTCATGGAAAAGACTGTGAGTATAGCTGAATAAAAACTTATTTTGCTTAATCAATGATTTTTTCGCAATTAGATACACCACTTCAACTAACGACCTCCATTTCGTGATATTTAAATATTTCTCTATATATATTATTTTCGACCTCAGACTCAGATTCAACACCGAAAATTTTGACTAGCTGCAAATTTGTGTACTCCTAGTCTTCTTGGTTTTTATTATATCGCGATGAAAAGCTTGACTGAAAGGCTGAAAGTGTAAAGTTCACCTCCAACAATTTTCTCAGTCAGATGCCATATAAATTGTGCTTCGGAATCCGCCTCCATCCGGCCGCACGAACCCTGACGCCCATGCCCGCCCTCTGCCGCGATTGCCTGACCCCGGTCCCCGCCGCCCGCCGCTGCCCCGTCTGCGGCAGCCCGCGGGTGACCGCCCATGACGAGCTGTTCTCGCTCACCATCGCCCACATGGACTGCGACGCCTTCTACGCCAGTGTCGAGAAACGTGATGATCCCAGCTTGCGCGACCGTCCGGTGATTGTCGGCGGCGGCCAGCGCGGCGTCGTCTCCGCCGCCTGCTATATCGCCCGAATCAACGGCGTGCATAAAGGGGGCGTTGGATTTTATTTTAAAAAAACAATGAAAAAATAAATATGAAAAAGATTTTTTTAACTGAAAGTAAGGAGCAGCATTAAAACTTGAAACGAACAGAGAATGTTACCCATATGAGGGGTTCACCTCCTCCTAATACCTCACTCTTTACGCTAAAGTATTTTTAGATATTTTAACTATTTATTCTAGGCCTTTGTGATTCATGGGTCATTCTTAAGGAATTAGGACAAAATTTAAGCTTTAGTGTAAAGAGCGAGGTATTGACGAGGGGGCGAACCCCCTCATATACGCGCCGAGGATGAAACGGCCATTGGAGAGATCGTCGACGGTCGCCGCCGCCATGGCGATTGTCGGCGCGGAGCGCACGAAGACGCTGCTGATCGCGGTGCCGAGCTTGATCGTCGAGGTCGTCGCGGCGCAGGCGGACAGGATCGAGAACTGATCACCACCATGACCCTCCGCCACCCAGGCCGATTCATAGCCCAGGGACTCCGCGAGCTTCACGCAGTCGACGATGTCCGACGCGATCGCGCCCCGGGAAATGGCTATGCCGATTGGTGCCATGGAATGCCGCCCCCTCTCAAGGTGATTTGATCTATCCTGTCTTACAAAATCCTTATAACAAGAAACATGATATTTGAATTCTTTTGCTATCAAGTCAAGATCTTTGATTTCATAGTACAGGGACTCAGCTTTAGCCGCTGCTGCTTCTTTAATCTTGGCCACTGCGCTCGAGGTTGTTATTGTTAATGTGATGTGTTCCTTTCCTTTTTGCTTGACTCTGCACCTCTTGCAAAACTGACACTCTTTAGGATAAATATTGCGCGAAGATCCTTGATCAGACGGCTGGCGCTTTGGCCGAGTGGAACTAAAAGGCTGATTTCCATCAGTAAGCTGTACGAAAATGTGGTTCAACCCGCTTTTTAGGGCTATAATAAGAGAAAGCATGAGCTGGCTAGGATGCGTCCTGTGAATGAAGGATTAGAGATTGCCAACGAAAAGATTGTCCTTGTCATCCTTGTGCCAATTTGGAACTTCTTCAAAGGGTGTAAAGTGCGAATGACAAATTCCTCGATGGAAAGTTCCCCCAGCATATCCCCCTCTTCTCAAGCCCTCCCCCAAACCAAAAAACCTCCTGAAAACGCCTGTCCACTTCCCAATAACCATTACTCTATGTAAGCACTGGTCATACTGACTCCAACTATATTCAGCAATAAAGGATAGCAAGGCTCCATGACTCCGTTTCCACAGACCTACTTATCATGCAAAGTACGAATAACACAAGTAATGAGCCGGATTTCGTAAATGTCAATTGGGATACGTGCGTGAATTATCAAATTAAAAATCACGACTGACATCACGACTCAGGCATTAAAATTGTGACATCAGAATTATCAGGATCAATCAAACTGATGACAGTGACGCCAATGCATGAGCGCACCTAATTCCTCTCTGAAACCCAAATTGTTATGGGGCATACAACATTTCATTACTGATAAAATAAATCACTAGTTTTCCTTTTTTTTTCTTTGGTACTGATAATACCCAAGTTTTATGTTCGTTTGATTCTTTGTTCCCTCCCCCTTGTTTATATGTTCTCTTTTATACCTTTTTAACACTAATTTTATCTCACTCTTTTTTAGTTTTGTTTTAGTTTTTTCTGACATTCTGACATTTTGTCGCTTAATTTTTTGTTTGCCTAGTGAATGGCTTTGCCTTTATGATTTTATTGTTTTTGGCATTGTTCAGTCAGTCTTTTATAGTTGTTGTGGTATTATGACTTTTTAGGCGGGCCACTGGATGGCCATGAAGGCGTTCGGCTACCGGGATCTCAAAGTCTTCTTCATCCCGTTCCTCGGTGCCGCCGTCAGCGGCAAACGCGTCACCGCCACGGGCGCCCAGCGCGTGATCGTCTCGCTCGCGGGCCCCCTGCCGGGCCTGGTGCTCGCGGTCGCCTTCGCTTTCATCGGCGGCCTCGGGGTGATGAACGTCCCCGAAGACTTCATCTGCCCCGAATGCGGCGTCAGCAAAGAAGACTTCGAAATGATCGAAGTGGGCTGATGTCCCTTACCTACCGCATTCTGACACACGGGTATTTACACATTACCAAAGTAACCTCGTGATTTGGGTTAGTATATTCAGAGAGGAGTTTGCATGAAATGTCTCTCCGCACAAAGATAACAACACGCACATCGAGTCGGTTGTGACCTCTACTTCTGTGCGTGCTGAGAAACTAATTATTTCCAGTAGTTTGTCCTGAGGCATGATCAAGGTTCCAGATTTCTGTCACAGCAGCAAAAGCTACGTTTGTGCCTCTATGTAAAACTGCAAAATCTTCCAGCTTGTTACAGAGAGATCGGCAATTTGCCAAAAAGAAATTCGGCATATCCGGTCAGGATTGAAAATCACAGCTCTGAGACACAATATTCTTCCAAACATCAAATTTCATTAAGATCTGATCAACCGTTCGTAAGTTAAAAATGCTTCAATTTTTCTATTTTTCCGAATTAACGGGCCCCCCTCCACTCCCCCCCAGATGGTCAAATCGGAAAAATGAATATTTCCAATTTAATCTGATCAGTTCCCTGATACGCCTGCCAAATTTAATCGTCCCAGCTTACCTGGAAGTGCCTAAAGTAGCAAAACCAGGACCGACAGACCGACCGAATTTGCGATTGCTATACCTCGATCGTCTTCAGAGTGAGGACAAAGACTTCTGGCTTGGTCTGGTGAAAGAGTACTCTCCTCCTCCTCCTTCCCCCGCCTTCCCTTCTCATCTGCATCACTCTGCGCCTCATTCCTCCTGCCTAGACTGCTGGCAGCACCGCACGCGGTTGTGATCGGCAAGCCGTCGCAGGCAGCCGCCGAGAAGCTCGCGTCGGACGAGCGAGCGCGCGTTGCTGCTCAGGTGGAGCGGATCGGCGAGCACGGGCTGAAGGAGCTTGGTCAGCTGCTTCGCGACTCGATGCAGACTAACGATGTATCTGAGTTCATTTTTTCAAAGAATAACTATATTTTTAATATAAATGTTTGCATAAGATCCATTTATTATCTTCTTGTGAGGTCAATCGCACAGCAAAATATGTTTTAGGATATGAGTTCACTTTATTAGTCGGAACTAGTGAAGTAAGAACCACGTTGTAATGTTCCACAGTTATGTTGTTGAAGCCAAACATTATGCAGATTTCTTAATTAAATGCATCCACAGAATTATTTATTCTCTTGAGTAGGCATGGGCATTAGCAAAAGATCCAGTCGCCCTCTTGGGCTCTAATTTCAGCCTCTTAGTTTTGATCAGACAATTTTGAGAAAAATGGTGGGAGAGGAGGCCTAGTTGCCCTCCAATTTTTCGTTTACTTCAAAGGCAACTAGAATTTTTGATTTTTAACGAATGTTTTTATTAGTAAAAAACATACATAACTTACAAATTAACTTACGTAACGAACTTCTATATTCGTATATTTTTATTATGTATGTGAGGGGATTATCCCCCTTGTTAATACCTCACTCTTTACACTAAAGGTTTAATTTTATCCGATTCTTTAAGATTGACCCCTGACTCACAAAGACTGTAGAATATGGTGGTATTGTCCGAAAGAAATTTTACGGGAGAGAATTTCTAGAGAAGATAGAAATGTCCGAAGGGAGTTTTACGGGAGGAGGGGTTCATTTTACATGGAAAGAGCTTGACACAGACTGGTTTTTCGTGAGAGGAATGAATTTTCATAGAGGGAAGTCAAGATTTACCGGCATGCTTTGAAAAACTGACAGAGGTTAAACAAGAAAGCAAGTTTTTTTTCCAACTAAAAGCAAGGAGCAAAATTAAATTCCAAACGAATAGAAATTATTCTGCCACACACTTTGACTCGTTAAGCTCCGCAATGCATTTTTACTGAATATTAAGAAAAAAGTAACTTTAAATAAATTTAACTTAATGTAATAAATTTTAATGAAAAATAACTTTAACTTTTGCTTAATTGATAATTTTTTTATTTTTTTTTTTAGCGCAATTACGTATTTCTTGACCAGGAGTCCTGAAACTGTTATGACAATATTGTTCATGATGAAAATCATAAAATAACAAAAATAATAAGAAGCATAAAATTAATAACTAATGAAGATGACAACAATTTTTTACCGCTGATTGAAAAAAATTGTAACCAAGACAATTCATGTTTAGAACACGGCGACCCAGCGCAGTGCGCGTGGCAGATACGGCGCCGACGAGAAGATGCCGACGGCGAACAGCATGGTCCACAGACCCGGGAGCAGAGACTGCGCCGCGGGGCCGATGGGCAACATCACCGCGGTGACGACGATGCCGGCCGCCAGCGCGGGGAGAAACTGGGAGACGACTACGATCGCTTGCTGGCGGAAGTGACGCCCGCGCGCGAAGCCGTTGGCGATCAGGTCGGCCCCGCAGATCAACGCACTCAGCGCGGCGTAGCCGATCCAGAACAAGAGGGCGTCTTCGAAGGTATGAAAGGGTTTAGTTTTTGTTACTACTCTAATTTTTAAATTAATGGAAGAATTAGAGCAAAGAGCGACGTGTTGAGGAGGCAGCTACCCCTTTCATATACGGAGTAATTTCTTTTTTTTTGTTTAATTAAACAAAAAAATTTTTTGTTTAATTTTACACTAGATCAATGCAATGAAAGCACTGAGTACTGAAGTTTCTTCATTACCCGATGTAAGATGGTTTCTAGCATTGACTAAATAAAAAACAAGACCTAAGAGCTCATATGGCACTTGTGACGAGGCGAGAAGAGCTAAGAGAACCAAGTTCAAAACTGTCGATATTGTTAAAAAATATCCGTCCATCGCTTCGGCATTGTTCAACAGAACTGAATGTTGGGAGTTTTTGTAAGTAGACGTATTTTTTTGTAATTGCTTACTTTTTTAATTTTTATATATTTTTACTTTAATTGACATGCTTTTTCCGTCGCCTTTAGAAAAATGTTTGTCTCTAAGCATCATTGAATAAAACAAGAGCTAAGAACTCATATGGCACTTGTGACGAGGCATGAAGAGCTAAGAGCCAAAAGATCATATGATATGAGCTCTAACAAAATTCTATAAGGGATAAAATATAAGCAAAAAGAACCGTGAATTAAAGCAAGATGGGAACTTAACAACCAATTCCAGAAGGGGTGGTGTTATTAGAGATATGTCTAAACAATACTAAGATTTATTTCTGAGATGTCTTAGTGAAAACACTCGTTTGTGGGACACTCTTTTTGGCTTAAATAAATATCTATGTTAACCGTTATTTTCTAGGACTATTTGCATATTTAGAAACGGATGCGCTACCTTAGAGCATTACTGTCTCTGAAACTCAAGACTCAATATTTTTATAGTTTGTCAATAATTCTATGGTATTAAAGGTACTAAAAATGGTCAAATTGGTAGATCATTATTATCTTTTCAAAAATCAAAGTGCCGTAAATAAAGAATGACTTGTATATTTAGTTGTCGGAATTTTCTTGTGAGAGTTGAAAGATTTCACAGATTGAAAAACTAGTTGTCAAAAATTGTATAAGAATGCTTCCAGAATTTTAATAATTGCTGAAAACTGCACATGCCCAATGTTTCTCGGGAGGGGGGAGCGAGAAATATCAAAATGAACTTCGGTTTTTCATTGTAGCATGTTCACACCTCCCCTCCTTGTGCGTGTCAAAGAGTGTAGTTTTATTTAGTTCAACATCCACCTAAGCATTCCCTTTAAGCCCCCCCCTGCTATCCTTAGCTTCAGAAGTAGTAATATTCGTAATAGTAGTAGTAGTATTAGTAGCAGTTTTTACATAGCGCCTATTTTTTTTAGTATTATCGCTCAACATACCCTGAAAGTTTCAATTTAATACCCTAAGCAGCTCCTTAGAAATTGCTGGTGCGCCCTTTTGACAGCCATCATGCACATAGTTTGTCTTCTTCGTATTGGGTATATCTTCATTCCATCCTTTTTTCCTTCTCTAACACTTTTTTCATTCTTTTAGTACTTTTACTAATTCATCCTCACAAACTAAATCTTCCTTCACTTCCATGTTGACACATATTTTTCCACCTCTTCTCTATCATTTCCAATATATTTATCGTGGTTTAGCCAGAACTTGTCAAAATGTTCTGTCAATCTCTCCTCAACACCGTCCTTATTACTAATTTGATTTCATTCCAACCTTTAACTGGAACGAGTCCTGATTGACTCTTCCTCTCAATTTTTTAAAATACTAGCACAACATTTTGCAATTGTGCCGTCTGGCTGCATCTTCAAGATGCTGTTTTTTATCAAGTCCTGACTAAAAAAATTTCGCTACTTTTTCGTTGAGGGATCTAAATCCAGTAGGCAAGCCGGGTCATGACCCTGGAACTGAGGCCCATGAGTTTCTTCACCGGCGGAGGTAATTCGGCCGCACCGGATTGAGCGGCCTTATCACCGTGATGTTCTTCGTCCACTTTCATTTGTTCTAATATGGCGCGTGTTCTGTCATCTTCAACAGGCAAATCATCCATATGCGATTCCAACTGCTCCACCACCTGGTTTTCTGTCTCCTCAATAAAACCGAGACTCCATTTATTGGATGGTAACTCAAGAAACTAAATCTGAGTTCATTCTATGTAATGTAAAAGTTAATCGCTTACCAGATCTGATATTATCTTAGATTTTATTAGGTTGTGAAACATTATAATGTAAAAGCGAAGCATCCGTATTAAGTTCATTATTTTGCGGTTTGTTATTATTTATTTTAGTGGTTGTTTTTTACGGTATTTTAATATTTAGATCTCGTCAAAAATTTTGGCATTGCATTTTTACTTTTTCACAGGCTAGATGTATCCTCGTTTTTTCTTCTGCTCCAGTTTTTTCTCATCTTAACGAAGTTATCAAGGATATTCTTGTACATTTACTGTTTTCTCCGTTAACACGCACACCTATGTTTGTGGTTTTACTTCTTCATTTATTTTTTTTTTAGAAATTTTGTCTTTAGTATTGTTTTAGATCATCCCTTTTTAGTAAAACGACACTAACACAGTAGGTTTTAGACTTTTAGAGTGAGAGAAGGAGGCAAAATCCGAACTATTGTACGCAGTGTTTTTTCTTTGTTTCAAGCTTGATTTGCCAATTCAATTTAAGTTTCAGTCGTTTTAAGAATTATTCATTCATTTATCACAGTAAAGCTTTTTTCTCCACAGTCACAAGACGCCACATTTTTCGATTGTGCAGTCCAGTATGAGATTGTCAATTTGCCTTTGAGAAAGTTTACTTGACTTTTTCTCAAAGAAATCTCTGCTTGCAGTTCTTTTCTTAGGATACTGTTCTAACATGTTTTCAGAATCCAAACAACTAGTATCCTCAGGTTGACTTGGAGGTTTTACACCATCTCCAACTCTGACATCATTATCATCAAGGGGGTCTGTGAAAACACTATTTTTCTTCGTTTTTTTTTCTCCTGGATTTCCTTGTACTTAAGAAGATATTTACTTCTTTGTCTGATGATTGAAAACAAATAAAAGTTATGAATGAAAACTCACTGCTAAAAGAAAATCTCCCGTTTTCAGGCCGGCTTTGTCTGCCACACTTCCTGGATCAACGGACTCCAGATACTGTAAGGCCGGGAATCGTCCGTCTAATAGTGGTGATGCTCCTCGGAGGGGAGTTGATGATTTTGCTCCTCTCAAAACAAATCCAAAGCCCCGCTGACCTTTGTGCAGAATCACAGTCCTTGGTTCACTAAACCTGGAAGTAATACATCAGTCTGTAAAAAATGATCTGAAGTTTTATTTAAAAACAGTCATTTTAAAAAGAAACAGGGACCTTAATAGTCAAGAAGCGTCGTTAATTCTTAAACAATAATAATAACATTAGTTTGAAATATAAAACTCTTATGATAGGAAATTAGGTCTTCTATTTGGGTATAAGTTAGGTTTTCTTGATTAATCAGTTTAAAATTAAGATACAGACTTTAAATTTTTAAGTTTGTATGCTCAATAAAAACAATACTAGCCTCTCAATTGTAAAGCAACAACTAATAACTCTTTTAAACTCTTCTAATAATAGTGAAGACATACTCAAAAAAATCTTTGAAGGCTAGACAGCTTTAAAAAAAAAAAAAAAAAAACAACTTAAGAAGTCTTTCAGCAAAATTAAATATACTCATGCAAAGCATAAATAAATAAAAAAAAACATCTTGCATACATACGAGGTCATTTTTAGGTATTCCCCACAGGGTGTACGCTCAAGGTAGTCCTACCAGGCTGTGTCTTGACTGTTTGCCCCTAAGTTAATTGCTCTTTCAGGAACGAGCTTCGATAATTTGCAACGGAGGAGAATGCGCGGAATGCAAAAGACCGACACAGTTGCCACATCAAAACCTAACCCTAACCCTAATCCTAACCCTAACCCTAACCCAAACCCTAACCCTAACATTAATGCCAACCCTATCCTTAACCCTAACACAAACCCTAATCTCACTCTAACCCTAACCCTAACCCTAATCCTTACCTTAAACCAAACCCTAACCCTAACCCTAACACTAAACCTAACCCTAACCCTAACCCTTACCCAAACACTAACCCTAACCATAACCCTAACCTTAACCCAAACCTTAACCCTAACCCTAACCCTAACCATGACGATTCAAACGGGTTCATAATGGAAGCAAAGAAACAGTCCGCAGGCCAGGGGCGTCGCGAGCGACCGGACACCGAGGATGACCGGCGCATTCCACGGGGCCATCGAGAACACCACGCCCGCCGGCTGACGGATTGCCAGCGCGGTGCTTCCGTGCCGGTTGGACGGAATGACTTCGCCCTTGATGTGGGTGGTCAGGGAGGCCGCTTCCAGCAGCATGTCGGCGGCCATCTGGATTACCGTGACCGGGCTGCGGAGTTCGTGGCTGGCGTCGCGGGTAAAGTTGCGTTCGCGATCCACAAAGCGCTGAATCCGCCCGCTGAGTTGCTGCAGCGCGTTCATGGCCTTCTCAAATTTCTTTTTAAAAACAGCGGGAAACATAGCATAAACCGTATCTACGAGACTTTGACAAGTTATATCGCTATAGTCGCAAGAAATATATATTTATATATATATCTGGATGGGTCTATTCTGACGGTAAAGTGCTCAATACATGAACATGTAGAGCGTTGTAGATTGTAGACAAATTAAAGAAAAGACATAACTTTTAGTGTAACTCTGAGTTTCACGCTTTCGCGATCTTCAGAAAGACTCTAAGTTGCATGTATTTATGTATGTATGTATGATGGTATGTTTGTAAACTTATATTAACGATTCATTCCTGCTAAGGTGAAACCAAAATTGAAAATTAATTATGCTACCCCTCCCCCTCTCCCAAAAAAGAAATAAACTTCAAAACAGGCCAGAAAAGGTCAAACCAGGCCACGAAGATAGGCTAAAAATGGGTAAACAAGTTTTCCTCGTGGCAGCATTGTAGGAAAGGAACGGTCCTAAATTTTGGAAGAGGAGCTCATTTGATTGGAAATTTGAAGTTCTAGTTCCCTTTCTTAGGGTCAAAATAAGTCTATGGCAACCAACCTCCCTTGCGTATCCATTTGTGAAGTATTGAGGAGGAGACACCCCACCCCTTATATGTGTAATCATTTCTGTTCATTTTAAGTTTTAATATTACTTCCTACTTTCAGTTGATTTTCTATTATTAATTCTATTGAAGCTTAGAGACACCTATTTTTGTAAAGGTAACTGTAAAAGTATGTCAATTAAAGTAAAAGTATATAAAAAAGTAAGTAATTGCAAAAATACACACAAAACAATAGCCTACTTAAAAAAACAACTAACGGCAATCAGTTCTGTTGAGCAATACCAAAGCACTAAACGGATATTTTTTAACAATATGTCGTTGATATGTATGCTAAAATTGAATCTGAACGTTTGCTATATATCCGCCTGAATCAGACCAAGTTCCGCTCTGAACAATACATTAATTTGCGAGATGCAGTTCTAAATGACGGTAATACCACAAACGTTGGAAGATTAACAATTTTACCTTCGTCATATGCTGGTAGTCCCCGTCATATGCATGAATATGCACAAGATGCTATTGCGTATGTTCGTCTCTATGGTCATCCAGATTTATTTTTGGGACGAAATACAGCAGCTTTTACTTCAAGGACAATCCGCGGTTCATAGACATGATCGCCCTGGCCGCAGGCTATGGCCTGCTGCACCTGATCCACCCGACGCAGGGCTACTGGATCCTGTTGACCACGCTGTTCGTCTGCCAACCGAACTACGGCGCCACCCGTCTCAAGCTGGTGCAGCGCATCGCCGGCACGCTGCTCGGTCTCGGCATCGGCTGGGCGCTGTTCGACTATCCCCGGGTGCCGCGGCCTGGATAGCCTCGCGGGGACGCGCCACGCAATGGAGGAATCCGCCACACGGGACCCCGGACCACGGTGGAACTCCGCGAGACGTGCCGGCTTCGCATCGGCGCTGTATTTTCCCAATGTCAGAGAACAACTCTTTGTACTGTTCAAGGAGTGGCTCCAGATCTGGCGTCGACTTGCTTTCATGTAAGGCATCTATGTTAAGGACAAGTTTCACAAGGTTCATATTTTTGCTAGGCTTGAATTCAAGGATAGGAACAGAATTTCCTCCAACTATGAAAAACCCTAGTTTCCGTTCAGAGGTTCCATTATAGCTGCATTACAAGAGGCAGGTTCCAGCTGTTGAGATCGTTGAGCTACAATAGATGGTGAGTTCAAAGCAAGGAGATCAAAACAGTGTTTTGGTCTGTCACTCAGATAATTCTTGTACAGGCCCCTTCTCCTCACTATTAAACATGAAGTTTTTCACTAATATTCCTAGCTGCAGTCCTAACTTTCTTCCGTAAGACACCATTAGCAACTTCACAAATTGTTTTCCTAAAATGATTCCATCCATCTTCCATATTGTCAAACTTTAAATTCTCCGCTTTACTCAGCTGTTCCTGAAAAGTTCCTCTCAAATTCTCATCCTGGAGTCTACTAAAATCATAAATTCCCGGGAGGTAGTGACTCATCCGAAATTTCAACTTTAAATTAACTCTAGACATCTGTTTGAAATTTGGAGTGATTGTTTGTTAGTTTTTGTCTTTGCCCTTCTTCGAACATACAGATTAGGTCAGCCACTCTTCTGTTAGGAGACGAGCATTCTTTATCATAACCCAGTTCTCTCGTAAGCCTTTTCTGAATGAACCGTTCAAATTTCTCTGCTAACAGCGACACTCTGTTTTCTTGTGATTTATTGGATCGTATGTTTTGATGTTCCATTTTTGAATGTGAGAAAAAAACTTTTCAAGCCAATAGCGATATTACACTTGAGAAATGTCTTTTGTTACTAATAGCTATTGTACTCTACTACTATACTTTCATGTAGCTGTGAAAGGCATGACCGTAACGAACTTCTATATTGGTATGTTTTTATTACGTATATGAGGTGGTTCACCCCCTCGTCAATATCTTGCTCTTTACAATAAAGCTTAAATTTTGTCCCAATTCCTTAAGAATGACCCCTGGATCAAAAATGCCGTAGAATAAATAGTTGAAATCACTAAAAATATTTTAGCGTAAACAGCGAGGTATTACGAGGAGGCAAACCCCTCGTATGCGTAATACTTTCTGGTCGTTTTGAGTTTTAATGCTGGTCCTTCACCACCGCTGGCAATGCCGAAAAAACCACCCTCGCCGGCGCCGGCCTCACTGACGCTGTAGTTCACCTCGCCCAGAATCCGGTCACGGCCCTCGCCGGTTTCGATATCGAAGAAATTGTAGATCCCGGAAACGGTTTTTTCGGCGCCTGTATCGTAGGTTCCGCCCAGCACGCCCTCGATCTGGTCGTTGCCCGTTAGGGCATCCACGGGCCCTTCGGTGATGCTCGCGGCAATCATGGGATCGGAGGCATCGTCGATGTCGTCCGTCTCGTCGATGATGACCTCGTCATCGTTCGGTGTCCGGCGTGAGCTTCTTGACCCTCTCCTGACGTTGGGCCACGACGTACAGGTTGCCGGACGAATCGAACGCCAGGTCCCAGGGGTCGACGAAGTCCGAGGGAAGCCATGGTCCAAAGGCCGTTCCCGGTGTGCCGATTCCAGTCAGGAATGGCAGCGGCAAGGTCTGCGCTGCGGCCCGGATGCCGGTGATTCCGGTCAACACCAGCAGGCGCGAGACCACCGCGGGAGCTCTCGACAGGCCATGCCTGGTTGTCACCCGTTTCTGGACCACCCGCCTCCGCCGATCACGCATCCGCCCTTGACATTGCTAGCGGGTACTGGCAGGTCCCTGTAAATTCTAAACATCAACGAACAATGGTCTTTGTCACTCATCTTGGTCTCTACAAATTCCTTGGTATGCCTTTCGGCCTCAAAACAGCCCCACAAACATTTCAAAGAATTTTGAACACTGTTTTCTCTGATTACTTATATCAGTAGCTGATAATTTACATCGATGACTGCATCTGCTGGTCCTTTTCCTTCTCAGAAGGTTTCGCGCATTATGAGATGATTTTTGCACGTGCTGTCCAATTTGGCGTGCACTTTAAGCCCTTGAAGGTCTTAAGAAAATATAGAGAAAGAAAGAAATTTACATTTTTAAATAAAGTGGAAATATTAATCTAGACTTTGTTATGCTATAGATTAAAAAAACTTCTTCTAAAGTATTATGAGCATCATATTATATCTAAAGTATCAATATTGAGTGAAAGGAGTTAACAATTAAATTAAAAAATGTTAATTTTCAAAACAAACTGTTTGTTTTTCAACAAAAGTAAGGAGCAACAATAAAACTTAAAACGAACTGGAATTATAATGTATCTGATACGTTTGTCTCCTCTTCAATACCTTGCTCTTTCGATACAAGGATAAATCCTTAAATTGCTCCTAGCTAAAATATAAGGTAATAGCCATGAACCTTGTGGCATTAAAGCATGAAATATTCATTATGCGTGTGACATTACTTGTTAAGTTATTGCTAAGATAATGAATTATGATATTGCTAAGATGTTTTCTTAGAAAACAACCTAAACTTCCATCATAAATAGGAAAATTTGCAAACCAGAATTTTTTTTTCCGAGGAAGGGTAAGGTCCGACAAGTTTTTTTTTTCCAAAAAAGCGTCATTTTGTTCTTCTTGGGAGGGGGCTCAAGTCCCAATCGCTTTAGTCATTTTTAACAGCTCATTCTTTCATATGTAATTTTGCCACCACATAATATAAAAAAATTCATAACATAAATTTTTTCTATACATAATTTAAGATATTCACCCTAACAAATTTTTATTCAAAAAAAGCTTGGAGTCTACTGCTCTTTAGGGGCCTCCCCCAGGCCACCCAACGTGTCCCCAAGTGGCGATAGGGGAATGCCCTACAGATATACGGGGTACCTCCATAGGAGGAACGGACCAAGTGGGGACCTTGTCCCTGGGGGCTCATAATAGAAACTGGGGCACTACCTGGGCGGGCTTGTGGAGGAGGGCTCGCTCAAGCGCGGCCAGGGTGAGACCGTGCGCTTCGCCGTGACCGATGGCGGCGCGACCGTGCCCGTGGCCTATACGGGGGTGCTGCCCGATCTCTTTGACGAGGGGCAAGGCATGATCGGCACCGGCCGCTACATCGACGGCACCTTCCAGGCCTCGGAAATCCTTGCCAAACATGACGAGACCTACATGCCCAAGGAGGTGATGGACGCGCTCGAGGCGCAGGGTGTCCTGAAACCGGCGAACGGTGAGGTTGCATCTAATTAACCTCTGATTGATGCACCGACCACAACGCTTGATGTGGCAGGCGTTATTCAAGCTGACACCCTAATGCTTGATGGAGTAGTAGGGCTATCCCTTTCCACAACCCTACAATCTTTACACATCGGTACATCGAGTCCAGGAGGGCAAAACAACACCTTCATCGGCTTTCACGCAGGCGAGAGGAACACCACAGGACAAGACAACACGGCTATTGGACGAAGCGCCTTATCATACAATACGGTCGGATCCGACAATGTAGCCTTTGGTCTTGATGCGCCGTTCATCAATACTGAGGGAGCGCGCATTGTTAATTAAAAAGAAATCGAAGAAAATTTTTGAATACTGTTAGTTCATAGATAAAACTCTACTTCATGTATGTCCCTATTGGGGATTTTCACTAAGTTTGAACAAAGGTTTATTGTGTAAACGGATGTTTTTGCAGGTAAATGCCCGAAAATGCCTTTGGAATGATGATAGGAGCCAGAAGGTGCCATGTCTCATCCATTGTTTCCCATGGTGACGTGAATTGCCTTAGACTAACACCTTCTACAGCTTAAAGTTAAGGTGGGAGGTGAAAAGATTTTTTTCGATGGAGGGGTACTAAAATCGAAGGGAAAAAAGTATTAGCTCTCCAAGAGCAGCGCTCGACAGATGGCCTGAAACGGGCCGAGAAGCTTTTATCGCCACTCACTTTGTATGGAAATGTCAATCGCAGAAAGTTTAAAGGGAGGTCATTCTGTTGGACATGGTAGGCTTTATCATCCTTTTAAGGGCTGAAAGTGATCGGAGAGAAATCTGGCTCCTTCTCGTACCCTTTCCTCATGCCTGCTTCCCGCCATATCCCAGTAGTATCAGTTCAAAATTTTGAGATAGTAATTTTGGTCAGTAGTCTCAGAGGTACAAATAACAAGAACATCAATTAAAAAACATTTTCTGCCCTCTAGACCATTTTAGGTCCTTTTACACATAAAGACACCAATTTTCGTTTAGTTTATCTCAAAATCACGAAGTTTTAGAGCAGTGCCGCCTTTTTGTCAGTGCTGACACGTAGACTCGTGAAAACAAGCGAAACTGATTAGTTAACTTTGGCAATATTTTTCGTTCGCAATACAGTAAAGAAAAGTTCGTGAGCGTTCTATTATTTAGAATACCAGCTTTTGTTTCAGTTTGATGTATTTTCACCGGGAATGAAATCATCGAATCAGCAGGAGATTTTAAACAGTCGGATTCCTAGTTCGAGGGGCCTCGAAATTCAAGACCAAGCAAGTTGAGTCTGCACGCAGCACCCTGCGGTTACTAGTGTATCTGTTGTTCTTGCCCGAAGACCTAGGATTGCTCTCGCGGGTCTTGGTCGAGCCTCGCAGTAAAAACTTCCAGCGTAGCTGGTTTAAAATCTTAAAAATATGCTTTTTATGATTGTAATCAAATGTAAATTTAAAATTTAAGTAGATTATGTATTATTCAGAAAAGATTGTACAACAGTAAGTAATTATTCATGTTTTTATGATCAAAGTCACTTATAGACATGGCACGTGAGTTATCAGCTGAATTGACTCAACTCGCGAACAAACTCAAATTTGAGTCGATTTGACATTTGAAGCCGTGTAAGCACTGACTCTTAAGTTTGAGTTTGGCTCAAATTTAAGCTAATCGATTTTCGACTCAAGCCGATTCTCGAATTAAATCTAGTCTTAGCCCAAAAGCATATTTTCTTATTTAGCGCGTCTATCCTTACAGTTTCTTTTCTTTAGTCGCAAGTAGAAGGAAAAGTTAGGTTAATCCTAATGAAATATAGCCTTCATATTGATGCACACGACCGCTTCACATCGAACACAATGGTGGGTTCTGGCTTGTTATGCACGTTCAAATACTGGTGTTGACGTAATTGGACAACGACAAGATACACAAATGCCATTTCTTCCCGTTCCGACGCGGACTTTTTCTTCACTCGTCCAGGGAGGAACACTTCATCCATATTCACACCGGACCAAAAGGAACGATAATCATCTTCCCCAAGCCACCTCCATCCCGTAGGAGTTGGGAACCGCACCTTGGAAAGAATCTTGGTGCGTTGCTGTTGATGGAAATCATCCACTTCGTCTATACAATAAGTGCTAACACAATAATTCTACCATGACCTTCCCTCCTCCCTATCTCTTAAGCCCTGGATATAGCCTTTGGCTATATACAAAAGTATGATGTTTTTCTTTAGGCCAGCATTAGTTGGTATATTTTCTGGGTGGCATTCACTTTATGAGAACTTGATAGCTCAAAAGATTGTCCTATCTTGTCCATTATCAACTTTTCGAGTTTTTTTGGCCAAACTATTCAGAACTGATTGTGCAGTCTTGCTTTATTTTGTATAGTTTAAATAAATGATGTATGTACATTCAATGGACCACGCTACGAGTGACTGCGGTCAGTGCCGACCCGACGTTGTTGTCCGATCTCAGCGTGACCTACATCAATCCTTCCATGAATGCCGTGCTGAACTATACACCTCAGCCCGATCAATTTGGGATGACAACCATCACGGTGACGGTCGAAGATGGCGGGCTTGACCGTGACCTTGATACGGCCGCCGACAATGGATAGTTCAGTCAAACCATTCAGGTGACCATCGACGCGGTGAACGACCTGCCAACGATCGATGATCCTGCCGATGTGGTGATCGACGCAGATGCTGCTGAACAAACCGTTTGATGCGCTGCGCAGCAATCTCGGGATGAGCAAACAGGAAGCCGAAGAGCGCGTGATCGAGCTGCTGTCGCTGGTTGGCATCCCCTCGCCAGGCTCGCGGCTGGACAGCTATGTGCATGAATTCAGCGGCGGCATGCGCCAAAGGGTCATGCTGGCAATGGCGTTGAGTTGCGATCCGACCTTCCTGATCGCCGACGAACCGACGACCGCGCTCGATGTGACGATCCAGGCGACGATCCTGGAATTGATCGAGAGCATGATCGATCGTTTCGGCATGTCGCTGATCTTTATCACGCATAATGTAGATAAAGTGTTCAAGAGAAACAAAGTGGTTTTAGAAAAGGTAGAGGATGTATCGACCAAATTTTTACTCTTAGGCTAATAATTGAGAAGTTCCTGATTGGGCAAACACATTAAATGGTCAAACGCATTAAAGTGAATAGCGCTATGTAGAAGAATAACACTGCTGTGGTTATGGTAGGAAATGAGGTCAGCAGCTGGTTTTGTATCAAATCAGGAGTTAAGCAGGGTTGTGGTCTATCCACCTTCAAATGGGTCATTCTGATATACTTTGTCTTAAGGGGCACAGGAGAGGTGAGTGCAGAATTCTTATTATGAGGCGATTACCCAGGAGAAGCTTCAGCCGGCGGGGATGCCGACGATCGATCCGCTGGAGGCGGAATTGGGCCAGGGGCTTGTCTACACCGCAAAATGCGAGGTAATGCCGGAAATCGCGTTGGCTGATGTTGAAAAGCTTGAAATTGAAAAGCCAGCTTGTGAAATTGTCGATGAAGATGTCGAGAAGATGATTGAAACCCTGCGCAAGCAAGGTCAGGCATTTGAAGTCGTCGAGCGTGAGGCAAAAACAGGTGACAAGCTCAAGATCGACTTTACCGGAGGTCTCCAACATATTTTGAAAGATGTAAGAAGGATTTATTTGCAATGATAAGACTACTTTTACAGAGTTGAATTCCAACAACGAGGATCACCTCATCTGCATGCATTTTTTTGGATTAAGAATGCTCCAAGATATCGCCTTGATTCAAACAAAGATGTAGAAGATTTTGTAGACAGAAATATAAGTTGTGACAAACAAAAAGGAAATGACTTAGACGAAATAGTCAAATACCAGACTCATAAGCATGCTAAAACATGCAAAAGGAAGGGCCAAAAGATTTGCAGATTTAATTTTCCTCTGGATATGAAGGGTTGCCCCCTCCTCAATACCTCACTCTTTCCGCTAATTTTCTTTAGAACTTTTGAAAAAGCCTATTATTCTAATTAAGCGGCTTCTGTGTTTCAGGAGGCATCCTTAAATAATTAGAACTAAAAGTCAAAACTTTAACGTCAAATAATGAGGGCTTAGTATGCTGAAAAAAAGGAGAGTAAATTAGTTGCGACACAAGCCGTAACTGGCGGTAACTAGCCGTATTACACGGCTAGTTAGCGTTGCTAACCGTATTAGTTAAAGACAGAATACTTTTCGTATTAAACAGCTATGATATACAAAAACAGACCTGTAAGAAATCGGTTGATCGGTTAATCACCTTTAAAGCCAAAGAAGCCCTTAAAGCCAAAGAAGGAGACCATCCGCCTGAGCGAGCTAAAGCTAGCCCTAACTCCATGCTGAAATTCTTCAATCAGTCTAAAATGCCTCTAAACCCCACCATTAATATTCCAGACGAGCAAGGGTTAGACACAGCGGTGACGAGTCTAAATAAAAACGGTCTTAGCTCATAGTGACCTTGATCTTATTGAGTCGTTTAGAAATTCTATACAGACGACTTAACTATTCAGGTTGAAATTCTGGAAAACACCGGCGGCGGCCGGTTCAAGCATATTCCCACCGGGACGGGGTATGGCTTCTGGATGGGCCTTGGGATCGGTGACATGGACGGCGATGGCGACGTGGACAAGGCGGACGTGCAGCGGTTGACGCCGAACGATGCGGTAGAGATCTTCCTGCGCGACTACTTCCATGCGCCGCGGATTGATGCCTTGCCCGCGGCGCTGCAGCCCTCGGTCTTCGACATGTACGTGAACGCCGGCGCCGGCGCCGTGAAACTGCTGCAGCGCCTGCTGTGCGAGATGGGCCACCCTGACCTGGCTCGGTGCGGGCGTCGGCACCGTCGCGCTACTGCCCTGGATCGGCAGCCTCATCGACTCCCTGCAGACCGCACCGCTGGACGCGACGCTGTGGGTCGTCTACCTCGGCATCTTCCCCACGGCGATCGCCTTCACCACCTGGGCCTACGTCCTGCAGCGCAGCACCTCGGGACAGACCTCCGCCACCACCTACGTCGTGCCCGCCATCGCGATCCTGATGTCGTGGGCGATCCTCGGCGAGGTGCCGACGCCGCTGATGTTCCTCGGCGGAGCCCTCTGCCTGCTCGGAAAAAAGAGTCATAAAAAACTTTTTGGTGACAGAGAAATAGAAGCTTCAATAAGTTACTGGGGAGACCCACAGGGCTCAATAGAGGAGATTATACCAATCCCTTCTCCTTAAAAAAAAAATCTCGTTTTTTTATGATTAAAATCTGCATGTTAACTTTCAAAGGCCAGAACCTTCAAGGAGCCCATTTTTTTTATTATTATCATTATTATTAATCCCAAATCTGCATGCCACGTTTCAAAGACCAGAGCCTCAAAGGAGCCCAGTATTTTTTATTTATTTTTTAATTAAAAAATTTCCACCATCCAATCTTTATATCCCATTAAACCGTGTCGCTTGAAGATCAAACGCTGTCTTACCTGAAGCTGGTGAAATCCACCCATCATTACAATGATTTTCTTGTA
Source organism: Alatinidae sp. Z8VKAUB7J3 (assembly GCA_010016025.2). NCBI lineage: Eukaryota > Metazoa > Cnidaria > Cubozoa > Carybdeida > Alatinidae > Alatinidae sp. Z8VKAUB7J3. Next base: position 87,286,082 of record JAAAKM020721499.1, read on the forward strand.
CAAGTCACCATGTTTCCAAATTATCTGCACTAAGCGAGAGTAAACATCTTCATCTCCATGAGCGAAGACAAAATCTAATCCCAAATCTTGAATAACGTAATTCAAGTGATCTAAATAATGTTTGCAAACAGAAAAATCAGGAGGCTGTGATATAACTGGCATGTACTCTATGACCGATTTGCTTTGGTTATGATTGTGGTTGTCAGTAATTCGTCAAGAGTCTGGAGTTCTGTAGTGATGTCAAGTTTGAGGAAAGCTATAGAGGATATGTCTTAAGGCTCTTCAGGTGGTGGTCTATTCAAAAGCTTTTCAAAATGGTTTGCCCATTGTTTCATCAATAGCTGATCGCTCTGTAATACAACGCTGTTAGAATTTGCTACAGGTCTATCTGGAATCGATCTCATGCTCTTTCTTACTGTTGTTGTAGTTTATAAAATGTCCTAAAGTCTCATCTCTTTGCTGCATCTTCAGATTGTATTACTTTTTACTCGATGATGTTTTTTTTTCTTAACTGGCATATACAAGCCTGTATCGTAGCCACGCCGGGGCCCGGCCTCAAAACCGGCTGTATTGTTTTTTCTTCTTCTTAAAAGTGGCAATATGACATCTCTGGCCACAAAAACGACCCGAACAAGTCACAACCTATGGTGACGTCATGACATTAAGAGAAGGCTGAAACTGTCTGCGGTGAGAAGACAATCCATATCTAGAAGCCTGTCAAACTTTAAAAACGAATAATTTTTTATATTCATTTTGTTACGTTTTTACAAGTTGGAAAAACATTTTAGAGGGGCTACCCGTGCATTAAAAATTGCTGATATACGCAATTTAACAGTAAGAAATTGGGGGTTTATGGTATCAGTAACCTCGGTCGCATCTCGGCTAGGCCTGGGCATGATTTGGAAAACGATAACAGAAACAAGTTTTCCCAACTAAAGAAAAGAGTAATCTTAAAACTTAGGCCGAAATGAACAGAAATTATTCCGCATATGTTGAGGGCTGCCGCGTCCTCAACCTTTCGCTGTTTGCGCTACGTTACGTTTATGTTTGACGTTTTGTCGCAATTTTCCAACGACTGCTCAAACACGAGGGGCGGACATCCCGATCCTTGCTCAGATACCTGAAATCGCCCGGAAACGGATCAAACTTCTTGTTGCGAATTCGATGAGATGGGCGGTGCTTTCGGTGTACCCGAGATGTCAAACCGGCCAACCTGCTTTTGGATGTTGGCGGCGACCCGTGGCTGACCGATTTCGGCGTCGCGAGAGCGAATGAAAAAGAGTCGCTAACACATACCGGTGACCTGGTGGGAACCGTGCGGTATCTGGCACCGGAAACGTTTGACGGACGGGCCAGTGTTCGAAGCGATATTTATGCGCTGGGTTTGACGTTGAAATCTAATAGATGGTAGAATTTCTAGAAACCTAGTAAATTTAAGAAATAGCTTATAATTGAACCATTAAACAACTATGCACGATGGTGTGGTAGCCTGCTAATGTTCAGTAGCTTACTGGTGAGCAGACGATTTATGAAACATATTAAGGAGTTGGGAGGAGGAGTTTACGGGATGGATTCTCGTAAACCACCAGTTAAGGGCTCTGGAACATAACTATCACAATAATGCCTGTTTTGTACTTCGGAGCTTTTCCACATAAGTAGTGGCCCCAAAAGTGTTGTGTTCAGTGCTATAATTGATTTAAAGGAAAATCTGAGGCTTAATGCCGGTCGGGATATAAAATAAGATATCTGAATCACGAGGTCAGTCTAATTATCAAAATTCATTAAGATCCGATCACCCACTCATAAATTATAAATACCTCATTTTTCAAATTTTTCCTCTCCCTTCAGACCCCAAGATGGTCGAATCAGGGAAACAACTTTAGCAAGTCAATTTGTGCAGCTCCCTGACAAGCCTACCAGTTTTCATCGTCCTAGCACGTCCAGAAGCACCAAACTCGCCAAAGCCCTGAGCTCCACCCACTAAATCCCCTAGGACTACAGCTATTGCTGTTATTACTACTACTAGTAATGCAAATACTACTACTCATACTACAATTACAACTATGCCTAATTGCATGAAGGTTAAATTTTGAAGGAATATTGAGGGTTGGAGGAGAAATGAATCACAACACACTTTCTGTATGTTGGTTTTAAAAAGGGCGTAACAGCAATACCTTAGGAACAGTTTGGTGTGTGAAGCTGAAACTAACAGGGCTTGTTGTGGAGGATGTTGAACTAACCAAAAGGAAAATTTTGTATTCTAATGCTACTGCTTCTGCTCATACTACACAAGCCAGAGCCCGTAAATCACCGGTGCCCAAGGTAGGATACCACTTTCCCCCTAGACACATCCTGGGGGGTGGTGAGGTACTGGAACACCACAAAAAGTTGATTAAGGAGTAATCTTAAACTAATTTTTGTATACTTAATCACTTTTTAAAGTTTGACCTGATACAGTCGTCCTAAAGTGTCATGTGACACCTAAAAAGTCTACTCTGGGTACTACTCCTTTAATGGAAAAGCTGGGAAGAATAAAAAGGTACCTTAGTAATCTTCATGCTTGAAACCAATAAGTTTCAGGTTTACAAAGATATCGAACCCCCTTCAAAAAAACGTACCATTTTAGATATCGAAAGGAATAAGATCTTATTAGGTTGATTACCAAAATTGGGTATATAGCTGGTGAAAACGCTATAGGTACAGCAAAGATATTTTGTGTTAAGAATGAGACACAGCTAGTCAGAAGAATTCCTCCTAATCATACCGCGTAAGTGCCGACCACACATAAAAATTCATAAATGCGTGTGCGCAAAGATGAAAACAATGATAAGTGCCCAGTTATTCCTATCTTAAAACTTTTCATGGACAGGGTTACCACTACTGATGCAGATGACAGAACGAAGATTTTTTGGTAAAGGTAGTATAATTTGATCCTGAGAGAGATTAAAGGGGCCCTAAATGGGGGTTGACCCTTCCTCTGCCCTTGCTCTTAGCAATAAAGTTTGAATTTCTGTCAAAATTTTTCAAGAAAGACTTCTCCAAGGTAAGAGCCATTGACTTTAGACAAGAAGTATTTTTAAAGAACTCCAAGATTTCAGCGAAAAAGTGAAGATTGAGGAAGAAGCAGTCCTCCTTCATATACGAAACAAATTCTGGTCATTTTCTTATTTAATGTTGCTTCTTACCATTAAAACTTAAAAATAACAGAAACTATTCTGTATACGAGGGGAGATAATCTTATCAATCCCACGCTCTTCATGCTAAATTTTGTAGTATTCTGAAAAATGTTCTTATTCTAGTCAAACGGTCCTTGTGCTTCAGGAGTTGTTCTTAAAGAATTGGGACAAACAGTCAAACTTTAGCGTAAAGAGCGAGGTTTTGAGGAGGGGAAGCCCCCTCGGATATGGAATAATATCTCTTCGTTTTAAGTTTTAATGTCTTCATAGTAAAATATATTGTTTTCTGTTAAAGCAAACCTTTAATGCGAAAGAGTGACCGTCAAAAGCATAAAAGGTCCGAATTTGTGTGTCAGAGCCAAGCTCAAAAACAAACACAGCCGAAAAAAAAGTAAGCATGAAGAAATTGGTGAAAAATAGAGAGAAATGGAAAGACAAAACATAAGTCAATATGTCAAAAAGATTAAAACTCTATAAAATAATAGAATTTAGGAAGAAATTGAACGGGTTGAAGTGGTAAACAAGGAAAATGATGTAAATAATAAGGAAGAGGGAAACTATGAGTATAAGTTTTATTTTCTTGGTGCTGCATGTAACAAACATTTTTCGGGCGGGAGGTCGGTCGTCGTCATGCTCCGGATCTGATGACGGTAGTAGGCCTCGCCGTCGGGCAGGGCCCGCACGCCGGCCGCTTCCGACGCGCGGTCGAGCAGCGACGTGACGTGTTCGATCGTGCGGTCGTAGGCGGGGTGGACCGAACGGCGAACGAGCTCGAGGGCTTCGTCGACGACTGCGTTGCGCTCGCTGTCGTCGAGTCCGGCGACTTCGTCGAGTCGGCGGCGGAACGGGGCGACGTAGGGCGACTGCTCGGGCTCGACGTCGCGGATGTTACGAAGGTTCTCGAGGAACTAAGACCATTTGTTTTTATTTCGAAGTATTAATGCCTAACACTAGCTGAAACTTATTGCTTTTCAGTTTAGTCAAGATGTAAAAGAGGATACAGTTTGTATCCTCTATCCTCTAGGGGGGAGGAGATCTCAGTGTTTGTCCTAGGGGAGAGGGGGATATTTTATCCAATCTTGGAGAACGTTATCCACTCTATCGCAGTTGTGTGTGGATATGTTGACAAATTATTATCTCATGGGTACTTTTACTGCTATGTATATGCAATTGCTAAACTGGAGATGCTGAACTTAAATCAGCGGGTGATAGTTCTTGCTCTGACTGGCAAACCCCAGTTGCAACCAACTTCATCATGTAGCTATACTATAATGTCATTTATGGTTTCATTTACAATTAGGACATTATTCATTACCATGAATGTGGAGATACTTTTTTTTTTAAGACAGAAAATGAATTTGTTTCAGATACTGTTTTTTGTTACTAATAAAAGGATGCATTTTTTATGCTTGGTTATTTTGGGCTGCGATTTGTTGTTTACTCCATTTATCAGTTATAAAAAGTAATTTCCTCTTGCTCGCCAGGTTTTTAGTGCAGTTTTCCACTGGACGTGCTAGGACGATGAAAATTGGTAGACGTGTCAGGGACCTGCACAAATTGACTTGATAACCGTCGTTTCCCCGATTCGACAATCTGGGGGCTGGAGAGAGAAAGGAAATTGAAAGAAGAGGTATTTTTGACTTACGAATGGGTGATCAGATCTTAATGAAATTTGATATTTAGAAGGACCTCGTGTCTCAGAGCTCTTATTGTAAATCCCGACCGCATCAGGTGGTATTGGGGGAAGTTGGAGGGGGAAACAGGAAATCTTGGAAAACGCTTAGAGTGGAGAGATCGGGATGATGTCCCAATTCTTTAAGAATGACCCCTGAATCAGAAAGGCCTTAGAATAAATAGTTGAAATTACTAAAAAAATACTTTAGCATAAAGAGTGAAGTATTTATCTCCTCCTAAATACCTCACTCTTTATGCTTAAGTATGTTTTGAACCCCTCATATGGGTAATAATCTCTGTTTGTTTTAAGTTTTAATGCTACTCCTTAATTTCAATTGAAAAAACTTTTTTATGTTTATTTTTTCATTGTTTTTTTTTAATAGTAATGCTAGAAAATCCTGCGCCCTTTTCATTGAATTTCTCTTCCCACAGTAACTTATTTATAATAGGTAAGTAGTATATATGATAATATTATTATTTTATTGAGAAATAAATCGCTCATAGTTACTTAGACATAATTACATTTTTAACTACTGTAAACAAGAAATAAATCTATTATCTTTTCCGTTTAAGTTTTGGATAAAAATTATTAAAATGAGCGATAGATTAAAGCGACTTAGTGGAGCTGAGTATAAAAGGAAGGCCAAAATGAAAAAAGAAGAACAAACAGAAATCATCTGTAAAATGATGAAAATCGAAAGATTGTCATATTAAACGAGTAAACGTTCGAGCCAAATGACCCAGTGGCTGGGTTCAAACAATGTCGTTATAAAATAATTACCAAGAAAGCAATATTAAATAAGCTTTGAACCACAACCACTAATGAGCTTGCCAAAAAACAATTAATGGATTGAGTCAGGAAATTTTTTTCACAAGGACACACTGGTTTCAAACAAATGCATGAGTGGTTTAATAGTGTTGTAACTTGCCGTTCGTCCAAAGATGTGACTTTTTGGTTTCATCGTTATTCTTGGAGGCTCGCCTAACAAGCTTGAACGGGACGAAAGCTCTGCCGGTGGCCTTCACGCCATCGGCGATGTTGTGGGTCAGCCAATGCTGGCGCACAAGGCCGTGCACGAAGGCAAAGTGGCCGCTGAAGTCGCCGCCGGTCAGAAGCGTTTCTTTGATGCGCGGGTGATCCCATCTGTGGCCTACACTGATCCAGAGGTCGCTTGGGTTGGCATGACCGAAACCCAGGCGAAAGCTGAAGGAGTGAAGGTTGGTAAAGGCGTCTTCCCATGGGCCGCCTCTGGTCGCTCCCTGTCACTGGGGCGCTCTGAAGGGATCATTAAATTGATCTTTGACGAGCACGAGCGGGTCATCGGAGTCGGCAAGGAGTCAGGCTTCTTTTGTCCGATCGCCTTTCCACCAAACCGTCCGACCGACGCCTCGACAAGGTTTAACGTTCCGGTCACATTCACATCGTAGTAAATATGGGGATTTTCAATTGACACCCGAACACCCGCCATAGCGGCAAGATGGACAACCGCATCAAAGGAATGAGCAGAAAATAATTCAGCAACAAGATTCTGATCTCGAATATCCCCCTCCACGAAGGTAAAACCATCACCCTGCCCAGTGTGAGCTAGAGCTTGCCGGACCTCTTCTAGATTGGCACGTTTTCGGCTATATGCTCATCAACAATGCCACATTTTTTTAAAAAATGTTTATCCATTATTAAATTGCAATAAAGATATGGAATATTGTTTAGACTCCAGTCAGGTATATCTAAAGACAACAATTCTTTAAGTGTTAATCTTGACGCTTGTTGTGATAAAGCGTATTTTATTCTGTAATTTCTTGACTACCTGCCATTAAAAACTACAAATTATCTATTAAAATTATAGTTTGAGTTACTCTACTACAAAAAATCGCACATTACCACCCCTATTAGCGGCTGGCACGAATAAATTTTGCTAGAGGAAACTCACGTCAGGGTCACCAATTGTAATGACTATATGTAGACATCGGCGTTGTAAAATCTCGAAGGTGAAAGATCGTGGGACCACGGGGAATCAAACCCACGGTCTCCGCATTGCGCAACACGTCGCTTTTCCACTAAGCTACGGTCCCTTACCAACGAGAGAGAGAAATTTGGGATGTCTATTGTTTGGATATTGCGTCACTACATAGCCCCCCTGCTAGAGGTGAAGGCATGAGGTTCGATAGTTTGCGTGTCTCTGTTAGATAACCCGACTCCAGTGCAGTGAGATGAGTTGCAGACAGGCCCATGCCGGGTCAATAAATTTTGAAATCCCAGACAATCTCTCAAATCAACTTCGCGCCTATATTTGGTTATTTATAAAGTATTTTGATCTTGAGATGAGGCATTATTTCAATAACAACATCCTCTCCAACCGAATCCTCAATCGCCCCTTTTCTAAGGTACAGCAATTCTTACAGCAAAGATTTCGCCTTACGACCATTGACTACAACTATGACGGGGCATACTTATTTATCGATAAACACAACTCTCCCTTCCATCACCCACAACCCACAACCGACTGTATCTTCTCGGCCACAGTCTACCCGCCCCCCCAGTGCTGATCGTTTCAAACACACTTGGCGTTGTTCTTGCAGCACCCTTTGTTGGCAGTGTTGCATTTCTGGCGTGAACGATGAGCAGCCTCAATGGGATCACTGCGCTGGAGCGCTTGTTCGGGCCGCGCCACAAGTGCTGACACGGTCAGGTCAACGGCGCGGAGAGTGTGCGCATACCGAGGATCGAGCCAGCCGGACATCCAGCTGGCGGATGCGATGACGGCTCTGGTGAATAAGCTCGTCGAGGTGGATGCGCAGGGCACGCTCGAAGGGATGGACAGTTTTTTTTTCGCGTTTAGAAAGGGTGTAAGAATAAGAAGATAAGTCTGTAACCCTAAGATTAGAATATTGTTAGCCACGGTAATGACATTAGTCAAGCATGACTGAAGCATCAGTGCTTTGGAGTGCTGGGGAAGAGTTTGAGCTAGGTTTAAGGTAAATTATAGACACTTCTTTGATTGACTATATCAAACAGCAAGCTGTACCCAAAAATGTGATATGATCCTGTTTTCTGGGGCTATAGTGAAAGAAAGATGAAGATAGCTAGGCCATGTCATATAGATGAAGGAAGCCTTAATGCTTCATCTCCGCCGGGTCCCGGACCGTGGTCAGGGCGTGGTAGTCGGCGATGAACAGGAAGCTCTCGAACTGCTCGGCGAGCTGGATCGCGGGACGGATCGCGCCGAGGTAGTTGCCGATGTGCGGCAGGTGGGTGGGCTTCACCCCGGTGAGGGAGCGCTTCATGGCCTCGCCTTCGCACAACCCCTCGGGCCGTGCAACGCCGGGTTCGGCGGCGCACGTTCCGGCCCGATGAGCGAGCGACCCTTTCGAATCCTCGGTGTGCAGCAGATCGCGGTCGGCGGCACCGACAAGTCGCAAAATAAGTAATTGGGTACTTCTATGATATACACCCTACCTAATTTTCTTCTAATATGTTTCATCGAAGCTCAATCCTAATGAAGTATACCAAAGTAAGATAAAACTATAATACTTTACAAAAATATATGGGCTAAACAGTCGCATATTAGGAGGGTGGGGGTAAAGTATAGCGGGTCTGCATGCCTAATGTGTTGGGTACAATTATTATGCATAATATGTAGTAAGAATTGTTTTCCAACATGTGCAATTATATAGCCTAAATTATGTATTTTCCATCTATTCTGTTCTCTTTGTCTTTCTCTATAATTTTTCCTCAGTTGCTTTGATGTTCTCATTGAAGTAACTCTAATAGCTTCTTTTCCCTACCTGGATCAGTGGCGACACTTATATTTATTATTACTGGTGGTGGTTTTGTTTGTTTTTAGTTTAGTTTTTTTTCTTTTTATCGTGTGCTGAGGACGCCTAGTTTAGATACAGGCGAAATATCCGTGTTATTTTAGTCTTTCATCTCTTTTCTCTCTACTGGCCGCAGTCTTGTTTGAGGTTTTTTTTTGTGGAGTTTTATCTCACTTTGTTGTCATGTCTGGCCAGTTCGGAGGGTAATGAATCGTAAATGTTTCAAAACATGGCAGCTGTATAATGTTTCAAATATGATTAGATATTTGAATTAGGGAGTTATTGAATTAGATAGATAGGGACACTTAGGGATATAGATAGAGGGATAGAGATGGAGATTGAGTTGACATGCGGAGGATGAGCAACCACATAATATGGTCCATTTTTTATTGAGTCGTATGTAGTAGATCCTAAAGATATCTGCGATTTCGGTCTAGATCATGGAGCTAGAATGTTACCAATATAGACCCTCTACTGCAATTGATGATATACCATGAAAGAGGGCGCAACAAGCGATTCAGAATATGCGCCCTTATTCAAATAAGCTCAACGAAATGCTACGCAATATCCTTTCTCATCTGGAAGGAGGCGCCGATACCGTATATAGTCAAGAGCGTACGCCCGAAAGCGCCTGTCTCGTCGTTGTGACGTCTAATCGCGGACTTTGCGGAGCTTTTAATTCAAATGTCATCAAAGCAGCTATCGCGTCTATGAACGACAAATATAGCGAGCAACGTAAGGCAGGCAAATTAACGCTTCTGACGATTGGAAAAAGGGGATACGATTATTTCAGAAAACGATATACAAGTCTTCAATTTAACTTAGTGAATTCGTAAAGAAAAATGATTATAAATGGAAAAGAATCAGCATAAATGTTGTAAAGAATATCAACATACAAGTCTAGAACTCAGCTTTCTTGATTTAAAAAGAAATTAGGATATTCAAAAAGAATCTAACTACAAGAAATAATTCAAAAGAAAGGCAATCATCTGGTCTCAGACAGGAACTTTTTTTTTTTTTTTTTTAATGTACATGACTATACTTTTAATTTGTTATAGGCTGTTATAGTGCTGAATTTCAGCACTAGTTACATAATACATACAGCATTTATGATCACGTGGTTAAACCCATGTAGCTTGATTGATGTCTATTAACTATATTTTTCCAGGATCTAGAAACCAAACTACTCGATGTGATTTACCAATACGCACAAACAGCTGCAATGTTTACTAGCCTACTGAAAGAGCCTCAACTTGATGAATTCATTAATGATCAAGGGTCTGGCATTGAGTTGGAGTGTGATAAAGAAGATTCAGTATTGAATAAAGCCACTGAAAAGCCGTGGCCGAGTATCGAGTTGCTTTTTGGAAATGACGCAGACTATCAAAGATGCATAACCTGCAGCACAAGGAATTTGTAATGACCCACCTTGTCTTGTGAATGCACCCATAAAGAGCAAAATAAATACCTCCAGGAACAACTCTCCTTTCTACTTTCGACATTACTAGCCAGTTCAGATCCGCTGACTTAATAGGATTTGATACCTTAAAGGACCACCTCATCTCGTCTATTATAAGTTTTTTTTTCAGTTTGTGCAGCCAAACTATTTATAATTGATCCGGTGGTTTTTCCATAGCTTGAAGAGCTAGGATAAGAAAAAAGTTGAAAGCTGACACTTGTTTCTCCAGATAGCTTGCTTGCCTGACTACCTGGCACACCGTCGTACTCAAAATATGGTTGTCTTATTTATCACTAAAAATCTTGTTTTACCAAAGATAAAATGTCACTGTAATTAATACATCAACAGTTTCATAACAGCACATTGAGCATATTAGTAAAAAAATGCAACTATTGTATTCTTCATTTTTTCTTCACAAATAACCTTAAAGCTAGAATCGTTACTACTATTTCAAAAAGGTCTTAGACGTTATCAATTGACCCGAAACTGTTTTATAAGAAAGTAACAATAATAAAAATGTTTTGATTTTGTTATTGAAATCATCTTGAAAAGTCTGTACCTTTGTAGTTCTCTTATAATTCTTTCAAAGAGCCTACTCCGAAATTTTCCACTGAAAATTTTATAAAATGTATAGCCATAAACTTGATGTAGAGAGACTTGGGTGAGAAAGAATACTGGAATGAATTTTAACACACTGAGGTCTTTCGGATTTGTGTCCTAATCGGAGTGTGATTTCAAATGTTACTTTACTGATTCAAATGCATTGTTTTGCCTTGCAATAATTCTCTTACTCCATCAGCTCAGTATGACTTTATTCTTTCAATATTGAAGACTATAATACCTCAATTTTCACGTTTTCCAAGAATTCTCGTTTTCCCCTCTAGCTCCCCCAATGTCACCGGATCTGGTCGAGATTTAAAATAAGAGATTCGCGTTACGAGGTCCTTCTAAATGTGAAACTTTCACTAAGATCCGATCACTCCTTCGTAAGTTAAAAATACCGCATTTTTTCTAATTTTTCAGAATTACCCCCCCCCCCTTTAACTCCCCCAAATAGAGTGGATCTGTTTCGGTTATGTCAATCACGTATCTAGGACTTCTCCTTATATTTCCCACCATGTTTCATCCCGATCAGTCCGACAAGCAGCTCACGTCGGACCTGAGGCGAACTCTGTTGTGTGGTCACGCGGTCGCCTGAACTGGCGCCGCGCCGCGATCCATTAGCTTGTCGGCCGCCGCGCGGGCTTCGTCCGTGATACGCGCACCGGACAGCATGCGCGCGATTTCCTCGCGCCGTTCGGCCTCTTCGAGCCGAACGACTTTAGTCATGGCGGCCTTCACGGCGGATTTCCCATCGGCCTGTTTCTCAACCCGAAGATGCTCGCGGGCCGCCGCGGCCACCTGGGGGCTATGGGTCACCACAAGAATCTGCATAAGTTATAACGTTGGTAAAATGTGTTTAAAACCTAGGTATTTAAAAAAGATATCATACAAATGACGTCACATTCATATGCGCTTAAAGAGCAACTTACTTTATTTTCTGAAAGTGATGATCGTCGAATCGTTTTTGATATCTATGACGCATGCAAAATTGTACAAAATGACGAATAACTCCGAATAGCTCAAACAAAAGGTATAGAACAAGCGATAGTCACATTAAATGTAAACGAAAATGCTGCACAACAAAATATGGAGCTAAAAGACGAATAAAAATTTTAGCACTTGTGAAGGCCAGGTTTTTTTTTTTACGGCAAGTAGCGTGCCATTGCAAGGCTTTGGTGGGTTAATATTTCGTAACAATATTATTGGTACGCCTATTTTTAGTTGAAACTCAGTGCGTTAGAAACCCTGGGAGATCTAGGTAATTTAAAAATTCAGATGGATAATTAACCGCTTCATTTGGTTCCAGAACTGTCGTGGACGTCTTTATTCTTGGCTGCCAAAATCACTCGCTCTCTGAGTCACTTAAGATTTTTGTGATTGGTTAGAATATTCGGACATACCTTTTCAACCAATTCATTTTTGGACGTATGAGTCGATTCCACCCGCTGATGTCATGGAACAACGACGCCGATCAACAGTCCAAACCGGACGGACAACCACACCACTCAACCGATCAAAACTGGACATCACTTACCAATCACTCACTGTCGGATGATTTTTCCCAAGTCGACGACAGAGAGTTCGCCGGGTAGTGGACTCGAATTGCGGGACACCGCAATTATTTCCTGCCACTTCACTACGAGCCCAACTATTCGTATCCGCTGATCATCTGGCTTCACAGCGATGGGTTCAATGAAAGCCAGGTCGACCATGTGATGCCACACATGAGATGTATGGTTTATGGAAAATGGGCACTTGACTTCAAGGCATGATATACCACAGCGGCTGCACTGGACAATTCTGTCAGGGCTGCCACCAACATAAGGAATCTCCTTGCAAATAAAAAGCCCACAATCAATGATGGTCACATCTTTGTGTGTCTTGCAGAAGGCTTCTTTGAATGAATTCACCCCATCTGACTCCATTGTGCGCCCATATTTTAAGGCCAGTATATCAGGGTTCAGGTGACTTTCTCCAGAAACTGTTCGGATGATTGCAGACAAATCCGCATTTCCTTTTGCTTTCAGGTAGTGAATCTTGTCAGCCTTTTGGTAGACCAGATAGTGGGCCGTTTTATTGGCGAGCGAGTCTGCGTCGTAGTAGATGCGATAGCGGTCCCCAGCGCGAAACCGCTTCACGTTCATCACCTTCTTGGATTCCTCGGCCAGATTAAGGATGGTCTGAGTAGTCGTGTTGAACCCTTTGAACAGGTCTGTAAAGGTTTGATTGCGACCGATAAGGGTGTCGAGGACTTGGTATTTTCCTTGCTCAAACCCATAGCCATCGTAGGAAACGGTCTCGACGGTGGGTTCGCCAGAGGACTCCCCCTCCTTAATGATATATCACTATTATGAAGCAAATCATTTCGTTTAAATAAAGCATTAAATAATGAGCACCCTTCAAAGTTTATGTGTCCATTAAGGGGAGATGTGGATGAGGAAGGCAGTCTCCCTCAAAAACAGAATAAATACTGCTCATTTTGAGTTTTAAAGTTATTCTTTACTTCCTTAATAGCAGGGCAGACCAGAAATATTCCTAGAAATCATAAGGGGGTAAATATCAGTTTTACATTTTTGATAGGTTTTTATAGGATTTTATACCCCCCCCCCCACCTCCCCAAAAAATGATAACAGGAATCGGTGAAAGTCTCTGCAGGCAGGGCCAATGGATGGATGGTTCCGTGGGCAGCTTTGATTGCAATGCGATTCTATGTCCGGCGGGAACCTATAACGACTTCGGTCGGCAAACAAGTGCGGCAGCAATTTGCCAGGACTGCGCAGCGGCGCAGTACTACGGTACAAAAGAATGCGATTGACAACCCAGCGATGGCGTTGTCGAAGTTCTGCAGGAGTTCTTCGCGTCCACGCATGGAAACAACTGGATGCAAAATAGTGGGTGGTCGGGTGCCTCCAAAAACTATTGGTTGCTTAGGAATTGACAGATTAAAGTGTATGCAATGAATGAATTTCTGAAGATTTTGCGGGTTCAGGGTGCTAGAATAATTTTGAAAATTAATGTTAAGAAAACTAAGTCGCCAAGGTTAGGAATAAGTGAAGATGAAAATGTAACATTGATTAACGAAAAGATTGATCAAGTGAGCAGCTTCACTTACCTTGGTAGTATTATTAATAGTAACGGTGGGTTTCGTGAAAATATTAGAAGTAGAACAGCTAAGGTTCAGGGTATTTTTTCACAGTTAAAAAATATTTGGACGAATAGGAATCTGATTAGGGACGTATCCGGGATTTTTTTCATTGTGTTATGTTTTTTACGAGTAGGACAAACATTTCGGAAGGGAAGGGGTTCAACCCCCCAGCCTCCCCTGGATACGGCCTTGTATCTGAGGCCAACACGGCAGTGCACGCTCCTCATTCGTAGCACCAAAGTTTCGTTCTTTTTACCCTGATCTGCTTGAAAATTTCAGGCATAAACAATGGAAACGTCTTTTCAGATAAAAAAAAAAATAAGGAAATGAATCTGGTTCCATTGGCATGGCGTCTATTTTTTCAAGCAACACAACTAATGATATGCCTTTGAGCTAAATTTAATTTACAAAACTAAAGGCAACTATATTGAAAAAAAATATATATCTCAAAATAGTTTAAATGTGCATATTCCGATAAATAGTTTCTAAAGAGAGTGCCTTTAATAGCTGGAGAGTACCCGCAGACACCTTACTTGGGTATATCCCCTTTTTTCCAGTTCATGATTTGGTCAGCCTAAACTAATAGCACAAGGTCTTGGGGTACATACCCCTGTGAAACCCCATAATGTTCCTTGAAATTAAAATTTAAATTGAATTCTAAAATTTTTGGATTCCTTTCTTCTGGCCAAAAAAAAAAAATACAAAAATCCACATTTTTGCAGATAAAAGCTTGAAACCTCTACAACTGGGTTCTTTGGTACGCTGAATCTGGTGATGTGATTTTCATTAAGATTATATAGCTTTTAGAGGGTGTTTCTCCTTTTTTCGAAAATAAGGCAAATTTTCTCTGGCTCGTAGCCTTTGATGGGTAGAACAAACTTAATGAAACTTATATATTTGAAATGAGCAGAAAAATTTGGTTGCTTTGATATATCTATTGGTATCAAAATTCCGTTTTATGGCACTTAGTATTGAGTGACCTGTCTCCTTTCTATTCTTTTCTTCGATATTCTTTTCTTAAACTTCTTGTTTCTTCTTTTTATTCTTTTCGTTTTGTTCTTCAGACGCCAATCAAGACTGCACCATTGGAATAACCATAGCCGAAAACCACATGTAGGAGAATTACAGTACCACATTCTTGTGCAACAAGGAAAATCACTTTCGCTTGGGAAGCAGTGACGTATCCCCTTTTTTCTTGACCGATAGTTGGCCATTGAGACATCATAAAGAGAGGTTTAAGCCTTCATTTGAAAGGAGGTCTTGATATCTACGGAAGTTCTCTCCCGGGGGGTTCACTACCATATGTAGCGGTACGGGATCTGCCATTTTTTGGGGTACCTTTTCAGGCTAAAAATAAATTCTAGGGTGTCATTTTGGTAACATCACAATTGAGCATAAATTTTAGGGTGTCACTTTGGAAGAAAAACGATTCAGGGTATTGAATTTAATCTAATTTCAGATATTTAGTTAGAATTTCGAATTTTGGTCACAATTTTAGGGTATCTTTATTGAAAGGCCCGTTTGCTTTGGGGTATGGTTTTTGAAAAATTCATAAATTTTTGTGTATGATTTAAAGGTTATTACAATAATTGTTTGGAAATTTTTGTTTTAACGGTTGATTTAAGATTTTAAATGCCGCAAATGAACGATTAAGGTCGACTGTTTCGTCCCAGCTCTTGCTCAATGGATATTAAAGCAAATAAGCTGATATATTACGGGTCATATATAACCGGAGTAAATTTCGTCATTGAAGATTTCTGTTTAACACATTATGCTCAAACTTAGAATGTTTTTAATTGAAACTCTTCGTTGATTCTACACATTTTTCACATATTTCATAGTACATCTCTTCTTCATGTGCATTACAGAACAGAAGAATTTATATAAACACGCAACGCAGTTTTCGGCCCATTTGTATATATATGCAACAGAAGAAAAACACCAAGGAAGCAGCAAGAAATTTACCAAAATAAAATTGAATGAGACACTGATACTGGCATTATATTATTAATACTGGCACTAATAGACTGGCCACTATATTATTGCCTCTGTCTACAAACCTAACACGATTTGTAATATGTCAAACAAATAAACTGAAATTAAGCACTGCCCCTCCTCCCCCCCCCCAAAAAGAAAAAGCAAAACAAAATTTTAATCCTAGTTCCAATTTTGATTGTATTTTTTCTATGATTTGGGATTCATCCATTTCCAAAAGGTTTTTCATTGAAATCACAAATATTGATTATAGGCCAATTATTTACTTTTTTATTATATGCGACCAAAATTTAAAAATCAAACATAATGAGTGTTGGTATGAATTATCTTGTAACTGGAGGTTTGGGCTTTATTGGCAGTAATATCGTCAAATTACTTGTAAAAAAAGGTCATAATGTTACAATTATTGACAATTGTCATACAGGGAATAAAGATAAAATTTGTGAAATTATAGATAAAGTCAAAACGTTTCAACTAATTTTCGAATACTGTATTGTATGGCTTTGTTCAGTTTATAATAAATCTATGTATCTATCTATTACAGAGATTTGGTCTAAATGATCCACCTCCTCTGAAAGAAATGTACTAAAGAAGCTACGTTTTTATGTAATAAAGGCAAGCTCTTAGATTTATTTAGTATATTTAAACATAATTCATCTCCAGTGAATTGTAACTTGCTTTAAGAAAATACTGGAAATCCTCAACTTTAGTCGCTTCTGCGGTATTCTGTACATGCGAAACAGCAAAAAAAGAGACGAACATTCACTAGGGTACGGGCAACCCCTTCACGGGCTTCTTCTCGTTCCAGCCGATCTACGACGTGCTCGTCGCCGAGGAGCCGGACTTCCTCGACTGAGGCGCAGGCGGCTCCGCGCGGTCCCACGCGCGGCTACTCGATGTCCTGGATCCAGTCGTCCCGCCCGAGCCATTTGCGGCGCAGGTCGTCCAACACGCCGAGCTCGTCGAGGGTCGCGAGGTAGTTCTCGACCAGGTTCACGAAGAGGGGATCCTCGGGCGAGATCGCGATCCCGATCGGCTCGGCGGAGAGGCGCGAGAGCGCCATGCCGAGCCGGTTTTGGTATATTTCAACTACGTTCTTCGACCAGAAAGCACCGTTTTGTTGTATGGCAGAAAGGGCCTTAGTCAAAGTGCAAAAAACGTTGCCCCAAACCACCACCCCTCTTCCTACGGAGACAACACTGAAGGGGCTCAAGAAAAAAGGCCTTTAAGCAACTTCCCCACCCATTCCCCCTTGTTAGTGCACCAGTCATATGAACAGACGACCTTCAGTCTGGCAACTCCTATGGATGATAAGGGTAAACAAGAAAATTGGGCAACTGGCAAAGATACAAATTAATCATAATGACAGAAATCCGGGCCCCGGGTGCAAAGCCCGGGACCCGATCCTCGGCAGGATCACATACTCCAGGTGACCGTAGCCCCGTAAAGCCGCGGAGGGCCCGGAGTCATGGTGGCGCCACCGCCAGACGGGAACCCGTGGATGAAATAGTCTTCATCGAGCAGGTTTTCAGCCCACAGCGCGAACTCCCATTGAGCATCCCGGCTCGTCAACGAAATTCGCCCATCGCGCAAGTCATAAGACGGGATCACAGAGGCAGCCTGATTGTCTGGATCCTGAAAGGCATCGTCCTGATAGCGCCAGTCCAGCGTATGTCGTCGTTTCATTATTTTTGTTGCGTGTGGCATTGTTGTTGTTGTTGACCCATTGATTCTATAGGAGCGCAAAACAGAACGCAAACATAACGTAATAAATTCATAAAACGCAATTCATAAATACGTACCTCTGTGAGAGTATCTAATACAGCTTCTAATGCTTTTGTAGAATCGTCATGTGAAAGACCCGTTTTTTCTACAATCCTTTCTACAAAATCAGCTTTTTTCATAGTTTCCACGCAAGCAGATGATGAAGATGATGATGCTGCTTTCTTTGTTGTAGCCTGTAGTTGATGCACAGATCACCAAATTAGATAAAAAAGTTCAAATTATAAGCGGGATTAGTATCTAACCATCTTCAGTTTGATGCAGGCATTTGGTGGAAACACGTGGATTATCATATGTTTCTGATGTAAATTTCGATCCACGAAAAATTTGGATTTTTATATTACTTAAAAGATAAACTAATAGGTGAACCATATATAATTCTAAATTACTTACATTATTATCTGACAATCGTCTGCTCATTTTTGAATGCTGGATTTAAACTGATAGGAAACGGTAATATCATACCGTTTACATACAAAGCAAAGGTATTAGAAATTTTAGACTTGCTAAATTTCGAAATGTTGGATAAAAGCAAGGTTTAAATTACCAGTTTGGTTAAATAGCATATTATCTTATTACTTTTTAACTCCAACGGTTGCTAATGTTTCAACACCAGAAAAAGAAATCCGTTATTGTCAGATTAAAAATCCTCTCGTATTGTCTAATTAACTGACATCTTTCATAACAAGTGCATGACATAGCTGCCATATTTTCGGCAGAACTTATAGCCCAAATCGACGAAACCACTAGGCCAAAAGTATCGAACACTATTACAAAACTTACTCTGTTTATTATTATTTTTAATATATTTATCTTGTCCTTTATAAGGTTAATTAAGAGCTCTTACATTTGAGTTTTGGGATTGACAAAGTGAATTCCTGATCCAAAACATGTTTTAATAGCCTAAAGAACTTGATAATTCAAAGACCTATAAACTAATAGTATAAGTTTTGTAAACAAACCTTAACCTTCCATCTCCAATAACAAGTTAATATTACGCTATATTTTTTCATCTTATAATATCTTTATAAGATAGATTTAAATGCTTAAATCAAAAGCTTTGTCGAAATAAAAACTATTTATATTTCAACGCCTCGATCAAGGCGCCCGTATCCACCAATTTCCCTCGACTCGTATTGATGATGTAAACCCCTCGTTTCATTCTAGCGATCGACGCCGCGTTCAGTAATTCATGCGTCTCGGGGACCAGCGGTGCGTGAAGCGAGATCACATCACTCTCCCGAAACAACTGGTCTAGATCCACATACGTCACGCCGCAGGACTGAGCCCATTCCGTTGCCGGATAGGGATCCACCGCCATCACCTCGGCACCAAACCCTCGAAAGATCAGGGCGGCAATCCGTCCAATTTTCCCCGTCCCCTAGAGTTTACTTGCTACGGCTACACTAGTCGTTACTAATGCGTTCGAGCATACCATGATTACCTATCCTTAGCGTTTCACGAGACGTAAATAACGTCAAAGACTAGTAAGATTAATATTTGAAATGGTCTGGATCAGTTGTCGGATAAGTTATACCTACTAACTTTGTGAAAGTGATGTCATATATAAACAAACATTCAATCTACAAAAAGGACTGTAATTGTAAAATGTGGCACACCTTCAGGGGTTTGTAAATAGGTTGTGTTTAGAGTGGATTACACGTGATTGATGTTGTTATTCAAAAATACCTTAGGCAGTTACGCAGTTTTTAGTACTGGCAGGTCCCAAATAAATAACTAATAAAAAAAACTGGGTATGAAAAATCAGTGAAAAAAAAAATAAAAGCATACGACACCAAACAGTTTAAGAATCTAAAGCTTTCCTTTGAACGTGTAGTTGTGTTTGGGAATCAACAGTTGCTGATGTTTTAATTTTCAAGGCAGAAATGCATTGTCAGATTTAATGAATAAGTTATGCTTATTTAATTGGACGGCACAAAGTGTTAACAATTACAAAGTCTGGCATTGCCCTAAACTCTGTCACAACCTTTGCCCTCAAGGCTTTTTTTTATTTGCAAAGGATCAACTCTCGATGAATAAATCTTATGCCCTCAAGGCTTTGGGAGGGGGATCTAATCTTCAAAGACATAATTACTGGACTTTTCAACAATTTTGAACAAAATGACTATCTAAAAGTTTTGAGTGGATGTATTTAGAGAAACGAAAAGCTTGGAAGGGGGGCTGGTTGCCCTCTAATTACTTTTGACTATTAGAAAGGGCAATAGAACTTGCAATTTCCACTAGAATGAGCCCCTTTCGAATTTTCTGTGACTGCTCCTGTCTATTTTTCTATATTTTGCTTACGTTTATATCATTCTTTGTGAAAAACTTAAGAATTCTCAAAGAAAGACTATTTTCCTATTTTTGAACACGTTTTCATCATTCTCTATGAAAACATCTCTAAAATTTCTCTAAGAAGGACTATTATCCTATGGTTTTATCATTTTCTAAGAAGATATCTATAAAAATTCTCCGAGGAGTATTTTCCTATGTTTTGTACAAGTTTATAACATTCTCCGAGAAGACATCTCTTAAAATTCTCCAAGGAGTATTTTCCTATTTTTTGAACAGGTTTGTAGGGGGTAAAACGAAATAACAGGCTAGAAGAAAAACACTGCCGAATTTGCATTCTAAGTCAAATACTGTAAAAAAAAACAAAAAAACACTTAAAATCAAGTCAAATTAGCTGTTAAAATGAAATATGTACAATTAATGAAAAGATTGTGCCAAAGGTAGGGTCAAAAGTGAAATAGAAGGGGGTTTATTAATTTAAAATTTCCACTATATGACGGATGAACGTTCTTCTATATCTTTCAGTGGAAACTCTTATTTGGGCAAGAAGAGGGATTTTTTCTTAAAACAAACATGGGGGGTGAGCCACCACCATGCCCTTACCAACGGTCGTCTCACCATCTGCATCCCCCGTGGTATCGTTCAGTTCTTGTGGTGTACCGGACCCACTTAGTTCATGGCAAGAGCAGGATGTCAACGCCCATGATCATCAAGTCAAAGATAATAGTCACCAATTGGTCCTTACATCATCCTTTGAAATTATGGAACAACCTATCATGACGACCGGTGTCCCCCACGACATGGTACCCTTTCTTGACGATCACGAACAAGAATTGATCGAATTAATCGCATCTTCCATCGATCCTGATGACGACGATGATGTAATATTTGGATCACATTTAAAATCACCTAAAATAAAGCTCCTTTTACCACTTGCCAACCATCCCCCATAGAACTTTCTTTGCGAGACTTATGATGCCCTGTCTAGCCTTAGCCACCTCTACGCCTGCAACCATGTGAATTTTATATTCTATGCTACATAGAAGACATTTTCGCAATTGGAGTGGCATTATTACCCATCCCCCCAGCACAAACAATGAAGGTGTGGACTAAAATTATTTCTGGGAATTATGAGGGATCAGATATCGACTTCTATCCTCCTCCCCCAAAAAATTGTCCTGAAATTTTAAGAAATCCGGAAGGTTAGTCTCATACCCTTCTGATCTTCTTCTATACCTGAGTTTGCATTAAGCCTAATACTTTTACCTTTCAATAATTTGTAGACTTTTTTTGTCTTACAAAACAATGTAATCAATTCAAATGAACCCAAAATCTTATTGGTTCAATAGGATAAAATGAAAATTGTCTACCAACTAAGGCCCTCTTATACAACAAACTGAAAGGTTTCAAATCTAGTTATTTACTTAGTACATCAGTATTATAAAATCATCTATTAGTCTTTTTCAAACTTGTTGATATTCCCTTTTTATGGTTAAAGTAATGTTTGTAATAATTTATCCCTAGCCCCTTTCCTTTACATAACCTATTCTTAAGCTATTGGCTATACAAAACTAACATAAAATAAAAATAGTAGTCTGCCATTAGATTCTCATTTTCAACAAAGTAGTCATTCCCCTTACAATGCACCCAGCACTGCCCCCCTCTGTGTTGATAGACACATATTCACCCCTAATAATATATCTTTGGGTTGTTCTTTCCATTGATTGATCTTTTTAAATACTGGTTTCTCTGTGTAGAATCAGAACTTCTAATTTAGCCTCTGTGTGTGCAAAAAGTTTTACCAGTGTTTCCAAACCGAACCGTGCAGAACAGAATGCGAAAACTAATTCGGTAAATAGGATAATGCTTTTCGCACTTAAAAAATCTAATTGTCTAATCGTCTAATTGTTTATCTTGTATCTACCACTAGCCAAACCAGCCAAGGGTGAAACAAGGGGATTTCAATCTGTCTTTATTATATTTGAATGTGTCATGTCTTCCTTTCTTTAATTGCTTTCTAAAGTGAATCAATAAATTTACTAGTTGTATTAAATATTTGTAATAATTATACATCCATGACCCGGTGCCCGATTCCCCGGTAATCATCAAAGTAAGATCATTTTGCATCATTCGGGCAAGCACGCGGTAGACATCCTGTGTAAGATGCTGGCCGGGGACAGAAATTTGAGACGAGTGTGACTGATAGTCAGCAGGAAGAAATGCATATCAACCGCCTGTCTGCGCAGCATGCAGCGGCGATAGTGGCCTGTTTCAGGCAGGTTTATGGCGACAGCTATGCCAACGAACAATTCTATGACGCCGGTAAGCTGGCCCGGCTGATGGACGAAGGCCGCGCGGTGGCCAGTGGCAGCCACGCGGGTCGCAGGCGTCTTCGCACTTCGGATATCGACCTCCATTGAAGAGGTAGAGAAGCAGGAAGATCGGATCGGATGCATCGAATCGCTTGTCCTGGTTGCAGTCCGAACGCAAGAACGTCGGCTCGGCCTCACCACTGAACGCGGGGGCACTGAACAACAACAAGAAACTAGCGACGAACCCGTACACCGGGCCGGCGTGCGACCTAGACACGGAGACCTCCACGATTGAGATGTAGACCCTCGGGACGACGATTGAAGTCGGTGTGGGATCTCGTCGCAAGACCCGTCTCTAATAAGCTTTTGTTTCCTCATTATTACCAAGCTGTGTTTTGTTCAATTAAAATAGAGAAGTCATTATTTATAGTGACCATATTCAAAAGGTGCAAGAGGTTGTTTTCCTAGATATTGATAGTTTGTAGTGATGGCATCGATTATTTATTATAAGGAAAATATTTTAATACTGAGACGTTGCTGATACGTATTTTAAGTTTTTCCTTAGAAACAGTGGGAGCCAACAGCTAAAGATTTTCTCGGACAGGACTGAAGAAAGTATCTGTTTGTATCTCATTATCTGGAGATGTTTTCAATATATTTTTTGTATCGGGTTCGTATTTGCAGAGTAATTCACTTGAACAGGCAAAATTTCTTAGTCAGCCTAAGACAAATGGTTATCTATTTATGCAGTTACTATCTATATGTAATTTATGAAAAGCTTTTGGGGCAGCTAAACAATAGATTATTTTTGGACGTTTGTTGAGCTATGAAAGTGCAATTTACTGTTCACTATTCAAAAAGCCCAATATGGCTGAACAATCACAACTGCAACTAAACTTGGGTGGGAAAGATCCTTTAGTTCTTTAAAGACTCAAGGCTCATCTCATTTTTATATTTTATGAATGTAGGTCTTTGTAAAGGTTCCCAGGCAAATTGGGCCTATTACTTGGACTACTATTATTCCTGTAAGAAAAGGAATTATACAGGGAGCAATGTCCTCCCCATCTCTGTATAATATAAGCATATTAGATGCACAGGCAGTTGTTCTTTCAGGTTTTATTTTTAGAGTTTTGGAAGCTTTGTTATTGAATTTTGCAGACGATATTTTTAATTTGAGTAGGACTAGAGTTTTGATTGAAAAAAAACTGCAGCGTTATGTGATTCTTATTCGGCAATAGGTCTTTCTTTCAACAATCTTTCAACGAGCAGAACGTCACACCACTGCCAACCACATTTACCTACGACGAATACGGCCGCTTGCTCAGCAGCACCGATGCGCGCGGAAGTATCCAGGGGCAAACCACTTACAACGCATTTGGGGAAGTGGTTTCGGTCGTCGAGAAGGTGACGCCGCTCGGCGGCTCGGGCCAGGACACGCTTACCACAAATACGGGCTACGACGGCCTAGGTCGGGTCATCTGGGCGGAGAACGCTCGCAATGTCGTGACAGATACCGAGTACGACGCCCTCGACCGCATCACGAAGCTGACACAGGCGTCCGGAAATTTTTCATGAGTTGAAAATATTAGCTTTTTTTTCTTTACTAGTTTTAATGTTGAAACCTTTAAAATAGATAAACGACTTTTTATGACAGATCTCATGAGATGAATCACAAAAAATTCAACTGAAGCAGTTCTGACAAAAAAAAAAACGATACTTAATTTTTGCTCGAAAAATTCCTAATTGACTGTCAAGCAGAGTGTCAAGCAGAAAACGCGCATCTTGGGTTATGAAGTAGGAATGTCTATAGGACATTGTGTAGGTTGGGGTTTGGTTGATCCCTCAAAAATTGCGTTTCTATCTTTCATTTATTGGGGTTAAAGAATTTTTCAAATTTCAGAACAATAAAAACATTAGGCTGAGTTTGAGCTGTGTAAACTAAGCAAAGTTTGAGCTGTGTAAACTTTAAACATTGATAAAGGATAAGAAAAAATAAAACAATTTAAGAAAGAAACGCTTAATCCGCTTACAAGGAGCAAAGAGAAAAGATTAAAAAAAATACAAATGCAGTTTTTTGGGGAGATGATTGGTGTTAATAGCACAAAAAGGAGGGATGGGTATTTGAAAGATGTAACTGAATTTGGCTAACGACTCAAAGCGGGATTAATACTGCCAAGAAGAGAGAGAATTGGAGACGGGGAAAGAGGGAGAGAAAAAGAGAGAGAGGAAGAAAGAAAGAAAGGAAAGAAAAGGGAAAGAAAGACAAACATTAAGGGACAAAAGTTGAAAAAGAAAAGAAATATTAATAATACAAAAAAGGTTGAAGCGTCATATTTAGTTATTTTACGCAAAAAAAGAGAAAACAACATGTTTTTGGATTTCAGAGCTAGATAACTCAAAGAAGCATACAAGAGAAAGCCCGACAAATTGGAGAACTCCTGCTTTTTTGTCTCTTTGTTAATGGTGTTCTTAATTGAAAATGGAATCTTATTCTAAAGGTTGTTCTATGATTCAAAATCAAGACTATTGGAAGACAAGGTGAAAAGATAATCTCTAGGAAAAGAATCTTGTCCAATCATAAATAAATATTAACCTATTGGAAGAGTAGGATTATTTTAATAATGAGAATATAATGAAAAACAGTTCAAACTAAATATTCTCTAAAATGTATTTTCATCTTATTTTTTTTTTAACTTGTATCTTTCTTATTTGTTTTTATATTCTTTTTGTTTCTATTATATATATTTGTATAGTCATCAAAAATGCAAGGCAAACCGATTGCCTTTCTGGACAGCGCCGCCTCCAGTCAAAAACCGGAAATTGTCATAGACGCCCTTAGTAACTACTATCAAAAACAACACGCCAACATACACCGCGGCGTTTATGAACTCAGTCAGACGGCGACGGACGCTTACGAAAAAGCGCGAAGCAAAGTACGACAATTTATCGGCGCCCGTTCCGATAAAGAAATCGTTTTTGTACGCGGCGCTACGGAAGGGATTAATCTGGTTGCGGCGTCTTACGGTAGGAAACATATAGGAAAAGGAGATGAAATCAAACTGAAAGTAAGGATTTGCATTAAAACTTAAAACGAACAAAAAATATTACGCATATAAGGGGTTCATCTCCTCCTAATTCCTCACTCTTTACGCTAGAGATTTTTTAATAATTTCAACTATTTATTCCACGGCCTTTGTGATTCGGGGGAAAAATTTAAGCACTAGTCTAAAGAGCGAGGTATTGACGAGTGGGCGAACCCTCTCATATACGTAATAAAAACATACGAATCTCCCCTATCAAATAAAAATATTCCTTCAACACGTTTTGACATAATCGCCGATATTAGGTATGCATATGCAACAATACTTCCAGACATGTAAGTATATAGTCTCGTAATTACCTACTTCAAACGAATTATGAGCTCAAATATATTCAAATCTTGAAAACTTATTAAAAGTGTTTACCTGGGTAAACTTGTAGAAGATATGAAAAGATCAAAAGCTTTCCTTTCAAACTGTTGGGTTTTTCCAAGTTGTTGTCATTATAGTTTCTTTGGTAGTGAGAGTCACTTATAAATTCTGTTGATGTTAAGTAAAGAAGTAAATTTGTAATTAAGGAAGTAGGCTCTTTTTATGGTGTGGTTTGCTTCGGAAAAGCCCGTTTAGAAGCGGCTGCGCAAAGATTAGAATTGAATACGCAATCTCGATTGTACATTAATCAGTTACCTCCTTTCGAACACGATAAAGTTAAACTTTATAACGAGCCCTTCTTTCGCAAACTCGTCTTCATCGATACGCCGGAACAACTTCAGGAGTTTTATCAAAACGATCGCGGCAACGCCTTTTTTGTACCTCGATCTAAAATTGACGCCCTGGAAAACATTTCGGACTCCATTAGCCTCTCCGGTTGGACGGATCGCTTAGAGAAGTTAGATTATTTGCTGATACGAAATTGATTTAATATTTGTATTTAAGTTCTTATTTTTATAAGGGTGGCGCTCCCCTCCTGATCAAATAAAAAACGGCCATAAAAGATGGAATCCGCTAGTACTGCTTAAACCATGAACTTAACGATTCTCCCTAATCTTTACTATCATCATTCAAGATCAAAATAGAACAGTTTGACCGTTCAAACAAAAAATAAAAATCATTCAAAGGTGGCAGAATATCACTGAATAAATAAAACTTAGTGACAACTTCAAAAAAATGAAGCAATTTCAAAACGAACATTCAGTTTTTCTTTAGAGAATGATCCTCGGCGACCGAGACGGAGCGGATGGTCCCCGAGGACGACGCGGGGCTGAGGGTGTTGAACCCTTCGCTCTCGCTCTCCTCGTGGGGCTCCAGGAGCAGGGCGGGGTGCGGGAAACGTTCGGCGAATTGCGCCTCGCTGAGGTTGCGCGCCTCCCTCAAGTAGCGACGAATCGACTCCACGAAACCCCTCTCTGAGATGGATATTACGAGCCATGGCGGTGATCGCAAGACCATTGTTGTGAGCAGGGTGCCTACAGCGAGCGAAGAGGGGCTTGGGTGCGCACCGATTTCCTTCAAGATGGCAGGATCAGTATAGCATACTAGGGTACAGCAGGATACTTGTATTGATGTCAAAAGTAATGATTACTCTCTAGTACTGCCCAAGGTTAATTTAAAGATTTAGGAAAGAGAACTACCTTCCAGGAAGGTATGATACTGGTAGACTTGAGGATGAGAATTTGAGGGAAACTTTCCTGTATTAGCTGAACACTAAATTAGAGAGTTTAAAATTTGACAACATAGAATATTGAGGGAATAATTTTATGAATAATATTTTGTGGAGTTGCTGGTGGGGTCTTGGGAAAGAAAGTTAGAAATGTCTCCAAGAGGTCCACTGGCTTTGTACGAACCTCATCCTCTGTTCTTCCAGAACAACCGATGGTACTTGTCTTTTCTATCTTTTGATAGGCTGATTCCTTGAAATTCCTTCTTCTAATACGGTTTGATAGTGGAATTCCAAGGGGATATCCCATATTATTTTCAATTAATATCACTGATCTTTATTAAACTGCTTCCCTCAAAACTTACAATTTTTACTGCATTTTTTTTATTATTGTAAATAATTTACTTATCCTAACTGTAATTCTCATGTTGATTTTAGCTTACAATTCGGTGGGAAAAGAGTGATGCGTTGAGGAGGGGAAAGCCCCTTTCATATTCAGAATAATTTGTGTTCGTTTTAAGATTTAACATCGCTTCTTACTCTCAGTTAAAAAGCTTGTTCTTTTTATTTAATCAATAGTACAGAAAGGCTAGGATGGTTAAGAGACGTTTGACGGATGAAAGGGAATGGACTGCAACAAGTGTGTCAATGGATGAAGAACTTGAGTTTGGTCCCTATAAAAGATAAGTACCCAAAGTAGTTATGTACCTTTTTTTATTATTATTATTCTTTTTTATGCCGGTCGTCGAACATCATGCCTTGGAAAAGAGCTTTAATTAACGAAGTTTCTTCAATGTTTAAATATTGTATTTCTTGTTTGGATGTGTCTTTTTTAGGAGGGAGTGGGAATTTTCCGCTTAAGGGAATTCTCAACAGTAAATTTTCCCTTGAAAACAGTACTTTCTGGGAGTAGGCTAAGTTTTCAAACAGAAATTTTGTATTGGATTTGCTTTTGTCTGGCTTTTGTCTTTGGTAATATATTTAATATTTTGAGATGTTCCAAGGAAAAATTTTCAACGGGGTTGGAATTTCCTGGAGGATTTTCCTCCGTATAAATTCGAAAATTTTAGAAGCTTCATGGCAAAGAACAGCTTTTGAGAAGAGTTATTTTCTAGCAAATATGTGTGAGAGCCAAATTCAAAGAAAATTAAAGGTCTTAGCGGTAGTTTCTAAGGCTTTATGGTAATTTGCACTGGAAATAACTGTTTTAGGCCGTTCAAGGACAAGGAAAACATGATTTATGGGAATTTTATATAACTGGTGGATATCTATCTAAGATATTGTGCCAGAAATATTTGAAAAAATCTTGTTTTCTTTGTCGTCGTGACATACAGTCAGTGTGGCTCCAAACCCACGAAGTGATCGTTTTCGAATATTCCGAGGCTGGTCGTCACCACAAGATCAGGCTGGAGGCTGCGCAGAGTCTCAAGATATTGGTTCGGAACCAAGGCGCTTTCTACTTTTAACAACATCCGCCGCAAGCTTCGACTCCGGCGCAGGAGTCGGATGGTCGCGTGCAGCACTGTCCACACCAAACGGGTCTTGACGCCGCCTTCCTTCACGGCATGAGCGAAGTCGGCACGCCAGTGGTCCTCTGCGATCGGTACTGATCCTGCATTGACATAAGGGCGTACCGCCCGGATCAATCGCTCTCAAAAAAAAAAAAAAAAAAAATGCATGACTCTTTCCAAGTACGACTTGAAGCATCGCTGAAAAAATATTTAATTTGAAAACCAAATTACTAGTAAAAGGAAAATCAATAGATGGAACATGTTCTTGTTGATCTTAGGTATAATGTTAGGGGTTATGGCATAATGTTAGATCCGTGATTGCAGAAAAAGAGCTGAGCGCAAAAAAGAGCGGGCACACTAGCCGAAAAATAGAATCACTAAAACAAAAACTTCAATGAGACTTACCCATATGCGATGGCCATGAAGTGAAGGCACCAAACGGGTGTGGTTTAAACTTTTTGATGAAAGCTTTTAAGTAGTTTATATGGAAAATTAACGTTGTTTTCTCCATAAACTTTCTACTATTTTTTTCTCGTAAATTTAGTAGATTCACGCCCAGTCAAAGTTAGAACACGCCCATATATACACAAACAATTATATCACTCATGCCTTTAAAAAATTGTTTTTCTTTTAGTTTTGTCTTATTTTTGTTTTTTCACCATCAGGCTTTTTGCCCTCTTTTTCAGGGTTTTTCCAGAAATTTAAAGCGACGTTTAAACTTCTAAACCGTTCGATTAGCTAGCGGTTTCATATTCTTTATATAATTATATTATTATATCATTTATAATTATAAATATAATTATATAATTATAGCGAAGCCCGTTATGTTTCTTCAAGTTCCCAGGTATAGCGAGAACCTTTTTTTTTTGTTTTCGAGCTTTTTGCTCATGGTAAAGTACCCACGGTACTGATTTTCATTTCATGGAGAATAGGGCCATCCGTCCTCTTTTGCTCAATCCAATTTACGGTTTTTTCTAATTTCATAAGAAACTAGTTAATTTCATTCATTTAAAATTTTTTTTTTATAATAACCTAACGGGTTGGGGTGCAAAGTAGTAGGAGCCGATTTTCCCAAGTCAAATGAAGATGTTCAAGTGAAAAAATGAGCCATATAGTCGTATAGATCATATAGAGCCATATCGATCATATAGATCGTATAGAGTCATATCGATCGTATAGAGCCATATAGATCACTTTTGCCATACAGACAGAAGTGATCTGTTTCTATGGAGGCTCGAATTGTGTAGGCCTATCTTCAGGGGCGTAGCTAAAGTACATTTATGGGGGGCAAGAGGGGTGCTATAGAAACAGGTGCAGCTGCAGCAGACAACAGTAGCAGGAACCCTGATAGTCAAGGAAGTGTCGTTAATCGGACTCTTATTTTGATTGAAAGTGAATAAATGTCCAACAGGGAGAATGTTTGGAAACTCGAGAAGATGATTTGAAGAATTTTGGAGACCCTATTAACGACCTTATCTGATTCTACCACACAGAGATATGCCTACTTTTTGAATCAGAGGAACTATATTTAACCCCGTCCCTTTTACTTTGAAAGGAGTTAGGTTTTAGAGCATGTGCTATTACAGAAAATGGTTGGAAAAGGTTGACTTCCGATACTTTAGATCCTATAGTCTCCAATTTTTTTTGGAAAAGTTTCATTACAGTTTTCTATTTTGATGGAGAATCAGATGGATCTGGTGCTGATATATTTCACCGTTTGCCAGTGTGCTCGAGAGCGTCGTATTTTATCGAGTCTGGATAGCGTATTAGAAAGGTAACTGCCACTAGTGTTGGAGAAAACATCAGCGCCATCTAGCGTTTGGCTTCACTTGGCATTTTTTCAAGCTTGTAATCGTTGCTGTCTCAGGAACTGAGACCACTATTCCTTTACTGATTTTACCAACTACACAAATTAAATTAATTATTCTTGTTATGGTTAGATGTGTTTTGATAAATGATGGCCATGGGGGACAGCTTGTTGCCCTCCAATCCCTTTTAACTATTAAAAAGGCTCTCTTAATTTCCAATCGAATGAGCCTTTTTGAAGTTTCTATGACAACAAGAATCAGATTAAAAAAACTTACAATACCCAATTCAATGCTCTTTCCAATTTGATAATCATTACAATTGTATTCGAGCCCTCCCTAAGAGGGCTAAGTGCTAAGAGGGCTAAGACCCTCCCAATTAACCCTAAGAGGTAGATTTATCTTTAGTCTGGACATAAAAGTTTACTGGCCTGTAGTATGCGGATCAGCCGTTGCGGTAGGTGTAGCCGTAACCGTTGATCGCCGGCACGCCGCCGAGGTGGGCGTAGAGCACTTTCGACCCCGCCGGGAAGTACCCCTTGCGCACCAGGTCGATCAGGCCCTGCATCGATTTCCCCTCGTAGACCGGGTCGGTCATCATGCCTTCGAGGCGACCACATAGCCGAATGGCTTCATTGGTTTCCTCGGACGGCACGCCATAAAGCGGATAGGCGTAATCTTCGATCAGGGTAATATCGCGTTCCGAAATCCCGCCTTCAAGCTCAACCGTGAAATCAAGATTAGAGGGTACAACAACCACAATTGACCCTTCACACCTGCTGTTTCGCCCCAGACAACATCCATCTTTGCAGCCTAAAAGAAATGACTATGACATTGTTAATTGTTGACATACTTGCACTAGATCTACTTGTTGACATAATTATTAAATCTACTCATTCACATTATTCAAGTTTCGATCAGAAAAATACCAAGGACGAATATCACTTCTATTGACCCTCAAATTATTCTCTCTCAGTGCCAAACTTGTGTAGAGAACCAGAAGCCGTGCCTATAAAAACACAAGGAAGGAACTCTATTACAATGTGCTTAACCTCCAGTGGTTGGGGGAGGGTTAAGTTTATTATGGATTCACTGATTCACTCCGCTTGAAGATTAAAACAGATAATCTTTTGGACAACTTGGAAAATGGGGAGTATATTGACACTCGAATGGACTACAACAGCTTGGACGTGGCCATTTATCCAGATGTAGTTAAGCGCAAAGCCCCAAATAAGTTATCAGTTCTAAAATCTGAGATGGGAATCGACTTGATATCCATTGATGTGCTTGCATTTCAGAAAATGTACTGCGCGCAAACACACAATCTAAAAATTTTGATCCAGTGACTTTGGGAAAAAAGAAGCGTGGGAGGGGGCCTAGGTGCCCTTTAATATTTTTAGTCACTTAAAGAGGGCACTAGAACTTTTAATGTCCGTTAGAATGAGCGCTCTCGCGACATTCTAGGACCTCTGGGTTAAAAAAAGCAAATAAACACGCATCCGTGATCTGTCTTCTTGGAAAAAATACGAAATTCCACATTTGTGCAGATAGGAGCTTGAAGCTTCTAAAGTAGAGTTGTTGGAAACGCTGAGCCTGATGGTGTGATTTTCGTTACGATTCTAAGCAGAAACGACGCCGGACGATCCTGGGACTCGTGAGGAATTTCGGTCATTGTGCTAGTCTTTCAGCCAGAAGCAGCGACACGGATGAAACGCCAGTGAACGAGGCGCCAATTGAAGGTACGCCGGAACGCCCGGCCAGCGGTGCCGATCCTAACAGCACCGGCGGCGATTTCGAGGCTTTCCGCCCGGCGGCCGACGGCAAGGCACCCACGGTCATGCAAATTCTTCCAGCCCTGCGCTCGGGCGGGGTCGAGCGTGGCACGGTTGATGTTGCCCGGGCGCTCATCTCGGCGGGCTGGAAAAATAATAATAAATAATTAAGTATTCTCAATCAACATCGCAGGATACATAAGCAGTAACAGAAACACTACTAACTAGCTACTAGTAATTTCTAACTATAGCAGTTCCACTACAGCACTAACTACTCACATTCAACACTGCAGAATAGATAAGCAGTAGCAAAAACTCGGTAAGAAATATTTACTTTATTACTTTTTAAAAGTATTGCTTGATTCATTTTTTTTGTTTAATATTTACTTTTACTATTTACTGTACTGTTACTTTTATAACTCTACAAAAATGTTACTTTAAATATTTACTCAGGCCCGTGCCATAGGCGGATAGAACCCCGGCGAAGGGATGCAGCAGCACCGACTTCATGCCCAGCGTATCGGCGATCAGGCAGGCATGCTGCCCACCGGCACCGCCGAAGCTGACAAGCGTGTAATCGGTGACGTCATAGCCGCGCTGGACGGAAATCTTCTTGATCGCGTTCGCCATGTTCTCAACGGCGATCTTCAGGAAGCCGTCGGCGACCTCAACCGGGCTGCGGTCGTCGCCGGTCGCTTGTTTGATCTCCGCCGCCATGGCATCGAATTTCTCGACGACCGCGTCCCGGTACTATGATACTTCACACTTTCCAATGCTCGTTAGCAGTCCTTGAAACGGCTGTACTTTTTCTATTTTCAAATACAGCATTGAAGAAAATTAGTCTATAATTTAGTCAAAAAGGAAAACAATAACGTATTTAAGCGCAAAGATGACAGCACCGCGAGTTTTTTATTTTACTATGATGCATTCGTAATATTAAACTGGAAAAAATGTTAACAGTAAAAATAAAACAGGTATTAATAGACATTTCCCCACCCACTCCTTTGGCATCCAGGATATGTAGCCCCGTTTGCTTCACCTGTCCTTCTGAATATATATTTGCCAAGAAGTTGAAATTCGATGCACATCGCCGAGGTGTGGGTGTAATTGAGGTAGCATATATATGCTGCAGTGCTATGATCCCTGCGGTTTTGAATGAAATCTTTGTTTAGCCATTAGTCTGCAACATATACATGTTCAAGGTGAGGTTTTAATACCAATTCAATTGGTAAAGTTGGTTTGTCTATATTCTTTCTATTGTCCATTGTCTATTACTTCAATTAAAC
This sequence comes from Alatinidae sp. Z8VKAUB7J3, assembly GCA_010016025.2. Taxonomy (NCBI): domain Eukaryota; kingdom Metazoa; phylum Cnidaria; class Cubozoa; order Carybdeida; family Alatinidae; species Alatinidae sp. Z8VKAUB7J3. The sequence continues at coordinate 87,319,405 of JAAAKM020721499.1, forward strand.
CAAGCTGAAAAATAGGATAAATTTTGCCTTTCTTAAAGTCGATGATTTCCACATGCATTCCTAGTCTGTTACCTAGTCAGGTAGAATTTAGGAATTGTTTTGAAAAATTCTTGATAAATTAGCAAGTCTTAATACTTCTTATCTAGTAATGGGAGATTTTAATATTGATTTAGTGAACCTTGTTTCTGATAATCAGAATAGACTAGATAGTAACACGTTGAAGTTTTTAGAATGTCTGCTAACTCATGGATTAAATCCTGTATGTCTTATACCATCCAGGGTAATTGATACATCATATTCACTAGTTGATAATATTTTTTTTCACCTGAAAGTGCTGTTAGTACATATGTAATTCCTGATAGAATTTTCATGGTCTGACTCAGTGTACCATTTGGTTTTAGAGCGAATAGCAGCCCCTCCTCAATGGTCGTGGTTTTTCCTTCCAACTCCTCCTCTATAGTTTGCGTGTCTTTGTTATTTGGATCTAGTAGCAACTCCTGTTTGATTATTCTTAGGAGGTTATACACCTCATCTTTCTCTTTTTTGAATTCCAAGGATCTTTTTTTGCCCCACTTCTTGATCCACACTTTCATCAGGCTAAGTTTTTTGACCCACGCCCCCATAGGAGGGAGGCAGTCCGTATTCGACAGGGACCTTCCACAGTTAAAAAAACCAACTACGAGATCATCTCTACAAGTCTGTTTCGTGGGTTGTAAGGCTCATTCGTCAGGTGATTATATATATTTGCGTTAACCCACGTGTCATGGACGGGATACACTAGCGTATGCAAAGGGGAACATTAACTGCACTTCTCCGCGAGAAGTGAGGGAAAATTGCTTCATCTTTCAATTGAAATATCAAAGCAAAAACAAACAACGCACCTATTCACGCAATATCAGCTAATAAAACGGCAGCAATAGCCTTTTGAATAGTGGCTTAATTTAATTTTGTTGTCATTTCTACTAATAAGGCCTTAGATGGCATTGACGTTCCCCTAGTGTTAGCATTGTCCCCAATTTTGGCTGGTAGTGTAGAAATTTTTCCCTAGAAAACCGTCTAATTTGCTGCTGTCTAATACGAAATGTGTCGTATTTTAGGCCTTAATTCCTTCTCTGTCGGCGGAGGCACCAAGGACATCCAGAAAGAGCCGCCAGGCCTCCTTCATATGTGCTGTGCTTAGAGGTTTCATGTGGATGCACAACAGAGCCCAAATTGTCAGTTATTATGGGAGCTTTGAAGATATGGCTTGGAAAATTTCGTGGCTCGAATCCTAACTCATCCCGGCTACTTTAACCAAGGAGAAGGGATTGATGCGGATATTGCGTCGCTGGAATTGACCGAAGCGGTTGATGACCTGGTGCCGCTTCCGCTGATTGACGACTTGGCCTTGGCGAATCCGGGCGTGATGAGTCGTACGATTGGTTGGGGTTTGACCAGTGAAGGCGGTTCGCCCTCGGCCGACCTGCGAAAGGTCGAAATCCCGCTTGTTTCGTTGGAAACTCGTTTTGCTACCGGCGTTTTCGAACTGGAGCAGACGGCCGTTATGTTGCCAGGCGGGGAAACGCAGGGACGGGTCGCGCTGCAGCGCACGCAGGACGTACGCCTCCAGGGCGGGCGGGACGTCGGCGTTCAGGGAGCGAGGGCGCGGCGGCGAGGCCGACTGGACGGCGCCTGCGAGCTCCATCAGGCTTCCCCCGACGAAGGGCTGCTGGCCGGTCAGGCCCTCGTAGAGGATGACCCCCAGCGCCCACACGTCCGCTGGCGGGCCGAGGGGCTCGGTCGTGAACCCCTCGGGCGCCAGGTAGAGGGGCGTCCCCACGAGGGCCTGGCTGCGCGTGATGCGCGTGAGCCCCTGAGATTTGAAGCTGCACATTAAACTTTTTATATTTTTAAATATTTTATATATGAAAATTTATACATAAAGTTATACTTATAATTACTTATAAATTACTTATAATTATGTGTTGCTATAAGGTAATAACCAGTATAAGGTAAACAACCACTGTAATAAAAAGCTGTAATTTTTTACATCACTATTCTTCATGGATGATCTGGTTGCATTTGTCTAAAGCAAAAAAAAAAGAAGAAAAAAAAAAAAAAAATCAGTCATAATGCGTTGAAAGGCAATCGGTAAAAATAACATTTGTCATCACCTGTTTCAACTTTTCAGGACCTAGAGGCTTCTACAGTGGTTTCTCAATTGTCTTAATTTCATGTAGCCCAATTAACTGAGGCTAATGTTCATCAGATAGCTCTTTCAGAGCGTCAGTGTTTTGAAAGTCGTTTGAATATTGTTGCATATGGAATCCCCACCCAGATTGATGATGCAGTTTTCCTGTATAATTATCTGTTACACACTTATGAAGTTGACATTGGTGTCCCACTCCAGTCTAGTAAAAAGACTTTCAAATAGTCATCAACCGTCTTGTAGCCGCCCCTCCTCTCCTTTTCTCTCCCCGGCATTGTTAAAATGAAATTAAGATCAAGGATGCGTGTTTTTTTAAGGGTAATTTAAGGGTAATAAAGAATGAAGATCTCAAATTTGAGAGTTAGTATAACATCTAGGCTAGTAAAAAGGGTGAAGACATACGAGTCACTTAGTACAGTAAAGTTACTTACTACAGACAAAAGAGAAGAAAAAAATGTAGAATGCAAAAATAAAATAGACTAATAATTTCTAAGAAGACAAAAGAAGCGAGGGCCACACAGTTCCACCTCGCTTAGAACGCGCCACCGGGTATAAGAAATTTCTTGAAAAACCAATAAAATGGAGTATACATCTATCTACGTGCAGCTGAGTTTTAAATATGCTAAATATAATCTTCAGAGGCCCTCGGAAGTGGTCATTTTTTAAATCTCATTCCTAGGTCTATGATCAATTTCCTTAATCCCCGCTACATAGTTGGCCTAAGTTTAATAACTTATTTAACTCAATTATTCATTATTAACAGTGGTTTTAACACTGATCTCGTACCTTTACAACAACAGCTCTACGACCTTTCAAATCTGTCAATGTTAGGTCGTCCGAAAATATCTCATGAATCTTGACATAGTAAATCTAAGCATCAAAGTAAACAGAACATGAAAGTAAAAAATAAGCAACTTGAATAGCTCACAGTCCTCTCCCCTGGAGATGAAAGGGGGGGGGGTCAACACAGGGCGTCGTTCGAAGGGGGAAAGGGGGCGGGACAGCTTCCCCCCAATCACGTGGAGAAAAATTATTACAAATCCCATGCCCTTCACTATTCGGATACGGACCCCTCTTCCGCCCCCCCCCCATAAAAATGCTGGAAATTCACCATGGTTCACCCTCGGAGGGGTAGTTATTTGGCCTTTGGACTATTTCGAACATGCTCATAAATGTTGATGAGTATATGGGAGAGAAGGATTTCAACCGTCAAGGGGTATCCATGATTACTAACCAGCACTTACTGTCACTGACATAATATTTTTATTTGTATTACCCAAAAGAGGAAGATCCCAGACCTGGAAATATGTGGATAATAAATCCATTTGTATCTAAAATCAAGGAAGACAAATGAAACATATAGACAAAAGAACGCCTTATTGATCTTTCTTCTGATGACAGTTTCAAATTAAAATTCAAATCCTCTTTGTAAAGAGCTAATTTTTGGTCTGTCTAAAAAATTTCGATCATGACGTTATATTTCCAGTTTTCTGGTAATAATTTTATGTTTTTTTTTTCACAGTGCATACTTGCACACAGGGGGATAAGAAAGGAGGGAGAATCTCCTAAAATTGTACTCAATAAACTAATTAACCAAAAAAAGTTTTTCTACCACTACAATACCTTAAATTGAAACTCCATTTACTTTAAACTATAAACATTAAAATATAAACATAAAAACATAGGGCATTCACTTTTTTTTGAAGTTTGTAAATTTTGTAAATTTGTATTATAAATTTATGAATTCTATCACATTTCTCGCTCACCGCAAATCGGACGAATACAAGGATAAGAGCGTGGCAGCCACATTCGACAAAGTTGCCGACATCATCGCCGAAACCAGTGAAATCGATCGCGACACGATCACGCCAGAGAGCCATACCATCGACGATCTGGGCATCGACAGCCTGGATTTTCTCGACATCGTTTTCGCCATCGACAAGGAATTCGGGATCAAGATACCGCTCGAGCAGTAGACCCAGGAAGTCAATGACGGCAAGGGCGCAACTGAAGAGTATTTTGTCCAAAAAAAAGGAGCTGTCGAAGAAAAAGTTGTGGAGAGGGTGACGGAGGTTCCAAATACCTTGTTTTCTGCTACGGTCAGCATATTGAATATAGTCGCTGAGTCAAATATCACGTCCGAAAAGGCTAAATTTCAACAGGCCTAAAAAAAAACAAATCGAAAGGAGTGGATAAAGCTTTTGCTAAGCAAGAGTCAATGTCTGATATATATCGTAGAAGAAAGACTTCAAGCTGATCCTGAGCTTTCGACTTCAGGCCTACTGGGCCAAGTGGCTACGGTGCAGGCAGAGTTGGAAAAAACGAAGTTGAGTCTAAGGAATGATATAGCCCGTAAAGCAACAACATTTTTAGCTTCTAAGCAGTTTTTCTATTTTATATAAAAAACATGGGGGGGGGGTTAGAGTTTTCTGGTACTTAGAAGTATTCTGAGCACCTAGAATTTCTTGGTATGTTTCCGAGAATTTCAAGAATGGTGCGTTATCTGGTATTGCGTAATTATTCATGTTGTTAGTGAAACAATACAATACATCCTCTGACAGCCCTCAAATCTGGTCTTTTGAGACAACAATTCAGTCAACTATATTTTTAGCTTTTAAGTAATTTTCAATTGATTTAAAGAAAATTATGTTGTTTCTGATATCTAACTGCCTCTACAAGCGCAGGACGTACCCTTGCATAATATAGCTACCGGTAGTATCATGAGCTAGACCAATCTCGCTAGATTACGAAGCAAATCTTGTGGCTTGTCTGGGTTGAACCACACTGCACGCACACCGTCAGCGAGCGCATACCGAATGTTTCTTTGGTCGTCATCAATGAGGAGGGTGGTATTCTTGGTGATCTTTGTCCCTCCTGACGGTGATTGTTGCTCCAGTTCTTCTACGGCAGAGGCCATATGTGGCTGTTTCCCATCTTGTGATCCCTCCCCCTGATAGAAACGGAGAAAGAACGATCAAATCAAGAAAGAAAAACCGCCGAGAGACTGTTGTACTACTTCGGACGAGGAGGCGGATTGTTGACAGCCAAACAAAAATTTTGGAGGACTCGAGAGGGAGACGACAATGGACCGTCTTCAGGAATCTCCACATATATAATTATACGATTTGTTGATTCGCATAGGATAAGATTGCATACCAACTCTGTATCCAACTCTCTCTTTGAAAAAGCTTGAAATGAACAGTTGGAATGACAGAATAAATGTCAAACAAGAAGCAATTGTCCATAATATCTTGGATATCATAATTTGGGTTGTAAAGCCTAATTTCGGGAGGATTTGGACCCATTGCCTTCTGAACCATCGTTAAATACAGGAACCCATGAACTTCGATACCGTGTTAGAATCAAGTTAATGGAACTTTCTGCAGTGATTAGGAGTTATGAAGGCCACTGGTCGTGTCCCTGGGTATTTCCAGGGGTCAAATCTAAATAAAGCAGAATTTCCTTCTGTGATTAGTAGGGGATTTAAGATTAGTATTGACGAGATTCATGGGGGGTACTGAATCGTTTATATTACAGATTGAAGCAGCAGTATCACAAATCAAAAGTTTTGGAAATACAAAGATTTGACTCTTGGTATCTAAAGGCATCCCTGAATGGTCTGTTTTGAAAAATACCAGACCTGTAGTGTACATAGTGTTTAAACTAAAGGCCCTTGAATTTCTAAAATTCTCGGTCAAAACGATGTTGATATTCCTTGGTTCCTTACGTTAGGAACCAGCATCAAATAGGTTTTGTTAGAGAGATTTAAGTCCTTGAAAGCTGATATCTCGGTGTTGGGAAAGGGCAACATTCTCAATTTCGGCTATTGACGCTCTTAATAATAGAGCAACATATGCGTTCCCTGAGCGGGATAAACTTTATAGGCGCCTTTTGTGTGCGGCGACCAGTCTTTTCCAAGCCTCCATTGCTCGGCGCCCTCGTCCCAGTCTGCGAGCAGATAGTGAATATTCGCCTGCACGGAACCTTCTATTTTAGTTTCATTTAAGAAAGAGAGATAGGCGGAGGTTCGCTCTCTCGATTCTTGTATAATCGATTCGTTCTCAAGTATATTCAAGATTTCTTTACGTTGATTTTTCGCATTCTTTATTTCGGCGATATATTGGTCGAAGTCAAATTCTGTCGGGCTCAGGAGCAAACCTTCATCAAAAAGCAAACCGACACCAAAAAGCGTCCCTGAACCGTGACCTCTTCCAAACTAGGCGCTGGATACTGGCGCGGGCTGATGCATGCATTAAATCCCCACCCTCACATGAAAAGCTGATCAAAAAGATACTGATGCAGAGATGTCGGTATCGGTGACCATAGAGCAACCACCAGAGCAACCCGAAACCCACAGAGCAGCTGGAGCTGGAGACAAAAAGCAAACAAGAGGCACAGGCGCCATGCGCCCAGGCACTCAGGGAAGGCGGCGCCCAGGGAGGCGCTCAGAGCTGGTAGCCGTTTTCCTGCACGAGACCCCGGCCCGGGTCGGTCTGGCTCAGACCGCCGGTCAGTTGCCCATGTTGCTGCTCATTCTGTGGGGCGGGGTGCTTGGCGACCGGGTGGATCAACGTCGTTTGTTGATCACTCTGAATGCCACCATGGCCCTACCGCCATTACTCATGGTGTTGGTCTTCGAAGCCGGCTGGTTTAGCTATGGCGTCCTACTTGGTTGGGCCTTGGTTGGTGGCACTTTTGCCGCCTTTGTCCAGCCTGCGCGTGATGCCCTACTAAACCGGGTTGCGGGCGCGGCATTTACCTTTAACAAATCTGAACAAGTTTTTAGAAATCCATTTTTTATTAATACTCAAATCATTCAAAATATATGATAAAATTCTTTTGAATACTTTGCCAAAGACTGGTATCAAGCTGATGGGTTGATATGAAGACGGTAAACCGTCATTAATTCTCCCTCGCTAAGGAATTACTACTAATTTAGCTTATTTCCAATCCTTGGAAAATTTATATTCAAACACGAATTATATATTTTAAGGGAAATGGGAGCTAAGACGTGAATTTTTTTTCTTGGTTGTTTTAGAGAAATTTTAATGGCAGCGGCTCTGAAGGGTGCTCCGGAAGCAGATCTGATTGATCTCGCCATTGAACATTTGTGGGAGCCATTGTTGTTCGAGGGGCTGCTGGATGCCTCAGCCAGTGCCGCCTGGACAGCGTTGCAGGAAAAGCAGGCGTCCATTGCTGATCAGGCTCCGCGACCGGTCCCGGTATGCGGATAATGTTGGCAAAACCCATCGCTCTGAGACTGTGCGGAGCGCGCGGCGCGTCAATCGAGAGTCGGCTTGCAGCGATTTCGTCGTGTCCGAATGTTTCGCCTGCTTTCAGGTAACCGGAATACCAGTCAAATAAGTGCAGCTTAACCAATGTCTTACTGGTGAAATCACTGAATGAAATTTAGCTGATGGTTGTGAATGGGATGTACTGTGGACAAGTTGAAGATGCATAAAATGTAACATGTAAATAAGAAACTGAGCTGATTGGTTTGCAGAAAAAAAAAATTAAAAAAACATATATTTCAGGGGAGGGAATATAAATCACTCAACCCCGCATTCTGAAATTGACCAACAATTCAAAAATATATTTTAGTAGAATACAAAAGGTAGAAAGGTGGAAATGTTGGAAAGGTGGGTAGTTGTCGTGCTTAAGGCGGTTTACGAGATCTTATGACTTGACTTGAGTTCAGACGTGTGTTCTTCCGATCTATATATCTTCCTATAATTTGTTTTTGTCAGTGCCTAAACATGTGTAAAAAGAACACACAAGAAAAGCAAATAAAAAATAACACTTAATGAAACAAATCTAGTAGCACCAGCAGACTAATGCATTTGCAGGCTTTAAAGCTATGGAAAAATGGTTGAATTTCTTCGAATAAGAAACGAAATTTAGGGGAAAAATAGAGAGTGAAGAACAAGAATATTGTTGAGATTTTTTGCAGCTGAGGGATCTCGGGTTTCGCAAACGTCTGAACGGATCTCGAACCAGCGCTGATGTGGAAATCTCGAGACGCGATATCGCGGTCGCTGTCCGAAACCTCGTCGAAGACGGCTGGGGGGTCTTTGCCGACGGCAGCCAGGTACGGCAGCCCGGCAGTATGAAGTTTCGTGTTCAGTCCGACATCGACTGGTTCGATGTCCATGCCGAACAAAAAAACCGGCACAATCGAGGCGGCGACGGTCGCAGCACGCAGGAAACAGCCGATCAGCTCGTGACGATTCAACTCTTTTGCAGACTTTTCTTTGTGAAATCATCGTAAATTTCTTTTTGCCATAAAGTTTTACTTTTAAGTAAACCGAAAACTGTTCCTGAATCAGTGTTGCACGGTAATTTTTTACACTGGGTTGTTTTTTTCTAAATGCGTTTTCAACTTTTGGTTACTATGGGCTGTGGTCTGCTCTTTACTAGGTTGCAGTTACTGCTGCAACCATGATTGGTGTTCTCTCTGTGAGACCAAATTCTTTCCACGAGATGCCCAGCTTGAACACAAATATTTGGAAGAGCTTGATCAGTTTTTCTGAGGAGCGATAGGTCGTAGGTGCTGTTAGAGATGTAGCGGTCGCAAATCGCTTTCCGGGCCGCAATCAGTTCTGACTTCTCTTCACCCTTATCGAATGCGAAGAAGGCCGCCGCTTCGTTCAGCGCTTTGATGGCCTGCATCGTCACAAACGCCGGATCTCCCGTGCCGATACCGATGAGCAGAATGCGTCTCACGTCAATGCTCCGGCTGGGCTTGCGATCAATCGGCAGCGTTGTCCTGGGCGAGATCGCCACGCCAGGCTTCCTCCCGCTCCTGCATCCATTCCCAGGCCAACTGCTCGCGCTGGACAGCCGAGGCAGTAGAGTTGAAGCTGTTTTTGTTCTATATTCTAGGTGAGATGGTATCCGTGACTATTTTTTCGATAGTTTCTACACTGACATTGCTTCAGTTCGATGACGTCAAAGCTAGTAGTAATCACGAAAGGAGTAGTTTAAGCCCATTATCTGCAAACGGTATGTACCTCACGATCCCAATATTGTCAAGTGATTAGTACTAGAGGCTGCAAGGGAAAAGCTGGGTGCGAGAATTCAATTATTAAAGACTATCATTAGAGTATATAATAACATCTAACCAAGGGCGTCTCCAGGAGGGTCAGAATATAAACAAGCAGAGATTGCTTGTGTCTGTTAGGTTTAAGGAAAGAAAAAGGAATTCTTACCTTAAATTTGGTTGTCACTTGATTAATTAGCGGAATATATTCACTTAGACTGGTCGCATCCCTAGATCTAAGCAAAGTCTCCGATATAGCAGGCATCAATGGTAAAATATCTTTATCTAAACATACAACAAGTCGATGACAATACTGCCGGAGTGCTCCCTGAAATTCTGGCAACACTGTTGGAACCTAGAAAATATTATTTTTATGGAACCATGGTTCCAAATCTGAGGCCTGAAAAGAAACGCAAACGATAAAAGTGCTTCTTGTTTTATCCATAATATTTGATCATTTTAGAAACTTTGGTTTGTTTTCAAAAATAAGAAAACTTACCGTTAAAACACCTCAGATTTTATTAATATTATTTGATCATTTAAGAAACTTAGTCTTAGGTTTCATAAAAAGAACGCACACGGTAAAAATATATCTTTTTTATTGAAAATATTTGACCATTTAAGGATTTTGGGTCTTAGATTTCAGGAATGTTACAAGAGCAAATAAAATGGGGCCCAGGTAGAAATATGGTGTTTTATTAACTCTGCGGCCTTCATCCGACCGGACCTGGGGTATGTGGGGCGCTACGACAAGATACACCCGGTGGTCTTCGGTGAGTACACACCTCTGAAGAAAACCTTTCCATTTCTGGCCGCACTGCGACCTCCCGGAATGCCCGAGCCTGATTCGGGAACTACACCTCAGTCCTTTGAATCCGGAGGGGTGCGCTACGCTCCGGCCATCTGTTTTGAAGACACAGTACCGAGAGTGATTCGACGTATAGTCAATCATGAAGCAGATCCGTCCGGACTGCCGGATGTTCTTGTTAACATGACCAATCTTCGCAGAGAAAAATCCCAAAAGAATGAGAATTCTAAAAGTTTGAGATTTCGAATGTTGTGTTCGGCTGAGTGAATTGAAACCATTGCAATGCATTGTACTTTTGTTTTGCAAATCCCAGAAGAAAAGAATTTATAATACTTCATTGTATTTTCGAATGTTTTAAACTTTTTCATTCAACAAACAAAGGCTCTTTGCGATCTCTCGGAAGTCTACCAGCTTCAGGAGCAGGAGGTTTCCGAGGCCTCGGAAGTCTATCGTTTTCAGTAGAGCCCAAAAGAATACGTCAAAGATCTCTCACGGTCGCGCCGTCGACCTGAATTTCGACGCCTTCGCGGGCGACGACCCGGCCTTCAGGCCGGATGCCGACGCGGCGGCGGCTGGGCTTCTCCGCAAGCTCCCGGAGGATGCGGGCGTCCCCGAGAAAGCCGCCTTCCTCCCGGCGGCGCTTGGAGATCGTCCAGGCGAGCGCCGCCTCGATCGGCGAGGTCTCCTCGTCGAGGTCGTGGCCGTAGAGGCAGAGCCCGGCCTCGAGCCGCAGCGAGTCGCGGGCGCCAAGGCCGATGGGTTCCACATCGTCATGCGCCAGCAGCGCGCGTGATAACCAATATCGCCGAAGATCATCTCGGCGATTTTGGCTCGCGCAGTCTCGCAGAGCTCCTGGACGTCAAGTGGATCGTCAGTCGCGCTGTACAGAAGAACGGACGGCTCATTCTCAACGCCGACGACGCGATGCTGGTCGACAAGTCTGCCTCGCACCGCGGCAGGATCGGCTGGTTCAGCCTTGACGCTGAGAACCCGATGATCCGGTCCGCTGCCCTGGAGCCGAGCTTCGTCCTCGACGGCGATAACCTGGTCAAGCTCGAGGACGGCACCGCGGAGATCGTTTGTCGCAGCGGAATACGATTCCGGAGTCTGCGCTCGGTCCGTCGACGGGCTGACCGACCACGGATACGGACCCTTCGTCCCATTCCAGGAGGCCGCCAATTATGCGTAGCGCCGTACTCTTGCCACACCCGCTCGGTCCGAGAATCGAGACGAATTCTTGATCTGCGATGTCGAACGAAACTTCGTCCAGAGCCGTCACGCCGTCCGGTCCGCCAAACGTCTTTCCGACACCGTGCAGCGATATCGCGGTTACCGATCCCGACGACTCCCGCTTGTCGGTCACCGCGGTCTCCACCAGACGAAGCGCCGCAGAGAGCATGAATGAAACGGGTGGATATGGTGACTAGAAAATACCTTCCTGGGTCTATTTTAGGCGTAATATCCCAAAGATTTTATTAATGTGGTACAAAAGCTTATTAATTCAGCAAAAATCTATTTGACAATTTTGTGTGATAGCCATCTGAATTGCCACTAACTACATTTTTAGTTTCCATTTAGCCCTTTTGCTTCGAATCGAAGAAGGAATTTTTCTTTAATGGTCCTTCAAAGAAAGTAAAAAAAAAAAAAGACCAAATAGTCGGCCTGGGTATGGAGTGAAATCCCATACGGAGGGCAGATTGACCTCTCCGCGCCCGGCGTCGACGTACGATCGGCATGGCTTGATGGTGGTTACCGCTAGATCAGTGGAACGAGCATGGCTACACCTCATGTCGCTGGGGTCGCCGCCTTGTTCGCCGCCGAGTCCGCGGACTATCGAGGCGCGACTTTGTGGCAACTTCTTATGGCTCGCGCCTCCCGAAACACACTATCGAACCGAGACGTGGGCTCAGGCATCTTGAACGTGGCTTAGTAAAGGCAACCGCGGCGACCATGCTGGTTCCGTGCTAAGCTGTATCGCGGACAACGTAAAAAGTTATGGGTTAAGGCGGGGGGGGGGGGGGGGGGGGCGCAATTACTCCCCCTAAATCTTTAAAACTCTTTTTATGACATTTCATTCAAAAAAAAAGAAAAAAAATGTCCGTCTCTAAATTTTGAAAAATATCTCTTTCACCATCTTCATTTAAAAGGAATGCATGAAGCATGTGAAACACATGCTTCAAGTCCAAGTTAAACAATTTTAGAGTAATGGTGACTTGACAATAAAATTACTAAATATTCACAAGTAATAATTCATATTGATTTTCTTGCAAACAGTTAGCCACGTTCTGTATTATCTTTTGGTCCATTGTCATTTTTTGTCACCATGGTGTCTGGCATACTTAATTTAAACAGTTTGATATGGGTTTGGTTTTTTGGCTACGATTGCAACACTCAGAATACTCTTCTGTCCTTGTATTTTAGAAGTGAAATGAAAGAAAATTTCCAAATTGTTTGAAACAAAATAAAAGTTAAAGAAAACGATTGAAAAAATCAAAACAACAAGTTTGCCCCCTCCAAGTTCTTCCTAACTTTTTGAAAAATGCATTATTATCCTTAAGGGGCTTAAGGGATAATCATCGACAAAAAAGAGGCTGTACTTTTCTTAACGCCCCGCTCCCTACGCTAAAGTTTGACTCTTTCTCTTAATTGTACTTTATGAAATTACTTTATTTCGTTAAGATTCTATGATTTTTATGGGGTGTTTCCCCCTATTTTCCAAAATAAAGTAAATTTTCTCAGGCTCGTAACTTTTGATGACAAAGACTAAATTTGATGAGACTTATATATTTAAAATCAGCATAAAAATCCGATTCTTTTGGTATATCTTTTAGCATCGAAGTTCCGTTTTTTAGAGTTTTGTTTACTATTGAGCCGGGTCGCGCCTTACCGAGTGACATATAGCGATCGCATAGAAGGATCTTGTGTTTCAGAGCTCTTATTTCAAACCTCGACCGGATCCGGTGACATTGGGGGAATTGGGAGGGGGAAACCGAAAACCTTAGAAAACGCTTAGAGTGGCGATAATGTAATGAAAACTGGTGGGAAGAAGTTCTTGGCTTTTCTGACCTCGTCACAAGCTCCATACGAGCTCATGGTTCTTGTTTTTTTCTATTTAATAACTATAACAAATCAACCCCTCGTCAATATTTCCCTCTTTACGCTACAGTAGTTTTAGTAATCTAGATTTCTCACTCGCATTGACATAAAGACTGGTTACATTTTTATTGCCTATTATTGGAACCTGACCACTCTTTAAGGAAGCTGGCTGTTTTATCTGATCAAGCTTGCAGGAAGCTCAAGCATCGTCTGGTCGCAGGAAGGGAAATATTTTTTCAAGCCCTTCCCATAACTTTAAAACTTTCTCAACACTTCCTTATTTTGTATATTGAATAACTTTCTCAGTGTATCATTTTCTGTAAAAAGATGATGCTAACCATATTTTCACCAAAAAAGAATTGAGTTCCAGAAAGGTAATGTCATTTGCAACACAAGCCGCAGTTGACAGGCACGACGTGCACGCAGGGGAGAAGGCCACAATGCAAAGAGCCGACACCGACGCGAGGCGTGTGCTTGCGTGTATCTTTTGAGACGGTACGCCTGCCTCCGTGTTCGATACCTACCTCACATTGCTTCCCCTTGATCCTTTCAAGATGCAGGAGTCTAGCAAAAAAGCAGAGAGAACACGCACGCCACGATGTTGCACGGCCTTGGTGGTGTGTTGTATTGTCTTGTCACATCATTAGGATAACAAAATGTTATCCAATAGGAGCAGGATGAAACAAAAAAGCGCGTTGGACCAGTAGAAAATAAAACTAAAAAAAAAAAAAAAAAAAAATTTTGATAACAATTTTGTTGTTAATGATTAGATTTGATAATATCGAAAGAATTTTGCTTTTATGCTGCTCCACCCTTAGCACCTCGCTCTTTGCACCAAGTTTTGACGGTTTTACCCCAATTCCTAAGGAACAGCTGCTGAAATACAAGGGCCGACATGTCCATATAATTGGAATAAACACAGAACAGTTTCTTTCTTTTCCTTTTCTTCTTTGGGCTGGAGGTTGAGTTATCATAGCAGAATACTTGAAATGTAATAATTTACTATAATAAATGGGCATTACTAAAAGACCCACGTTAAAGATTGCAATCAACAAATTGGGATTATAACCAACATAATTAGTTTCTAGTCAAGTGCTCAGTTGTCAGGATTGAATAATAAACACGACAAATAATACATACTAGCCTCGTTTCCCCCGTGAGCTTGTTTATATAACCTTTCTTTGTCATATAATGTCTTCGCCTTAGACCACTCGGCCACAATACCTACTAGCGATCCTTACGTTTAGCGGTTTCACCCTTGTCTCTCCGACCAATCAGCCATGAACCGTTGGCCGAGTACTTGGTCCGCCAGCTCAGAGTCCACCAGGGCTTTTCGACGCCGGCGCTTGTCCGTTCCTGCAGAGCCAGTTTGACGGGAATGCCGTCCACGACGCGCGAGACCTCTAGCTGTCTGTCATACGTGGTCGTTGGCGTTCTGCTCTTCTATTTCGTCTTCGAACCACCACCGGGCGCCCGAGCCACTATCCAAGCCTCCCGGTAGTCGTCGGCAGCGTGCATGAGTAGTTCCCTGTTCTCGCCTGTTGGCGCTTCGATATAGGCATCTACCGCCCCAAGTAGAGGGTTTGTCTTGTGGCCGCTTTCCTCGTAATGGTTCGTAATGGCCGTAATCTCGCAGAATACTGCTGACATGTCTTCTAGTAGATTCTTAATATTTTAATTGAAAGAGTAATTGTTGATGGACTATTGCCTACATTGTTGGAAGATAACATCTACTATAAGATACTGAATCATAATTTTTGAGATTTCACCGTTTGAGTTTTAGTTCAAAGCAACATTGTAGATTATTCGTCAGCTTCCTATGTTTTGGATTTCTCCACTGATAAATTGGGTTGAGGATTCTATGATATTCCCATTATAAATTTCCTTCAATTCTTGTACGGCTTCTTAGTTCAGCTCCTTAATAAGGGTCGTGGTGTCTTATATCCCCTAGATTGGAGGTGATTAAAAAAAAAAAAAAAAAAAATAAGTTTTCAATAAAAACGAAGGACCAACCTTAAGACTTAAATTATTCCGTACAAATAAAAGAGGTCGTAGCAGTGTTCTTTCTAAACTAAATTTTATCAAGAACGAGCATGGATTATTAAAAAAAATAAGTTTTTCCGAGGGAAGTAAACAGCGAAGTCAAAACTTAAAACGAACAAAAATTCTTACTTCATAGGACGAACATCCGCATCATTTGACGCTGCGCGATGTAACCAAGCTAATGTGCACTCCTCAAACACGGAGCGTTGCGACTGTTGGTGGCAATATGTGCAATGCATCACCGGCAGCAGATCTATCGCCCGTTTTCGTGGCGCTTGATGCCATCGCCACGATTCAAGGCCCCGATGGCACGCGTGAAGTGCCTATGGTCGATTTTTTCAAAGGGGTCAACTGTACGGACGCCTCTAGTACCGGTGATCTGCTTCTGGAATTAACCGTGCAATTGCCTACAGATAAAACCGTCCGGTCTTCATAAATACGGTTCTTTAGTTTTCTTTGAAAAATTTCTTTTTCAGAAAACACTTTAAGTTGATTTTGGTTCACTTTAATTGATATAGTTTTATTATTGGCTAATACTAATAATATTTCTAAAGGTTTCTTTTTTTTTATTATTCTGTTTAATAATTAGAACGTTAGATTGCAAATTTAAATTTTGGACAAAGTTTTATATTCATAGAAAAATTTCAAAATTTTCGAAAATGTTCTTGCGAATACCATTACTTTCCTCTCTATTGTTTTGCGAGAGCAACACTTTGGTTTTGTCATGTTTTTTTCGTCGACTTCTTTAATTCCCAGCTTGTGGCCAGCCAGGACCGTTGAGATATTGATCTTCTTGCGGTGCATGCAGATGCGTCCGCAGGTTGTGACGAGGATGTCGCGATCATGGAAGGGATAATCGATCTCGGGCAACCCGTGATATCGCTTTGTTGAGGGACGATAGATCTCGCCTGGGACTTTCATCTTGAGTGCTTCGTGTGGCCTTTCATCGTTGAACTCCCTGACAAAATCATCGAACCGGGCTTGCTGCTGCAGGATATTAGCGCCCGCCGGTTTGGTTGTTTCTTTCTTCAGCAGAAAGCTTAGTCACTAACTCAATTGTTGAGTCTAAGTTTGTTGTTAATATTTACAAGTTATGAACGTTGCCATCATTGAATTTTTACACTCCAATTTTCGTAGACGTGTGCGCCTTGATGGGCAATTTGGGAGAAGATGAAATGATTTATTGTTGTAGAAAAGCTTAGGAAGGAAGGAAGAATATTTTTATTTCGCACCACAAAGGTAGCGTCCCAAGGACATGCGACCACAAGAACAAAAACAAGAACAAGAAGGGACAGAAGTCCCTAACTAGAACATGGACCGAAGTCCGTACAATGTTGTTGGTCGTTTTCTCCTGCGATTGTTGTTGTTGTTGTTTTTGTGGCTGTTTTGTATCGGTCGTAATCATCCTTCGGGTCGGATTGTTGTTCTTGTTTTTAGTGAAGCGGTTGTTGTATGGGTGATGATGATGATTCCATGACGATGATGTTCCAATCTTTGTATTGTTTCCACCTTCTTCACTCGTTGTCGTTGCGGACGACAAGGACGAAGATTGTTGTTGATTTGTCGTTCTGGGTGATGCATCCGTAGCGGTGAACACGGTTTCAGCTGCAGCTTCTAACAATGCCGATTCTAGCTAATTGGCGAGGCAACCGAACTGTTACGCAAACGCCTTCCCGCTAACGCAAGCATTGAGGTAGAAACCTTTGCCTACGTCACCTGGCCAGACGGAGCCATGGGTTGCCCACGACCCGGTATGGCCTATACCCAAGCGCTCGTCGAAGGCTATCGGGTAGTCCTGCGCTCGGGAGACGCGTTGTACCACTACCATACACGCCCGGGCGGTGAACCTTTCGCTCGCCCAAACCCAGTGTTGAGCAACAACCTAGAGACGGACCGCTAAAGCCCTGCGCAGGAGCGAACGGGCTTATCCTGTGATTTCCATCGGCATCGGATTTCTATTCGGATCGTTGATCGGCTTCGTTGTCAGCCTCGCACAGGTAACGGGGGCGATCGATGGAAGCTATCAATTCCCTTATCAACTCATCGGATTTGTCGGCCTACCCGTTAGCCTCCTTGTTTTCGCCTGGTATTGGGCCAAATTCTACCGCGAGGCCGCGAAATCTGTGCGGATCGGTGAACAGCGGATCGACGTGTCCTACAATGTCACCGGATGGCGCCTGGTCCGGTACATCCTTGGAAACTGGGTCATCATGATCTTCTCACTAGGCTAAATGATGTTGAACATCCCCCCCCCCCCCTACAGAAATTATTTAAATTTTCTTTTGGGGGTCTGAGGAATGGTTAGAACACCAGTAAAATGTACCTTAATTTATTTAACCCAGGGCTAGACACCTACAACATGTGCAGGAGGGTGGGGAGTCAGTGCATTTTCAAGGAACTGAGATATTTTGAATATCAACAAGAAATGACCCTGAAATAATCCACTACTAGTTAGCTCAGTCTTTCAATTTTCGATTGGATTTTTTGGGCAATAGGAGCAACCTTCAATGAGCCTTGGAATGAGGTTTGATTTGGCCGAGGGCGACCGGGACAGCCCGTCGCTGCTGAACCGGGCCTGGCGTCCCTTCAACGGCTTTGTCTTCGGCCTGGAGGCGGCGCTGATCGTCCTGACGGTCTATCTTGCCTTCGACGTGGGGCCATTCCTGGAAGATCAGTTTTTCGGCGGTGACAGCAAGGCCTGGTTCAGAGAGGTGCTTGGGCTGCCTTACGACCAGCGTAATGCGCTGGTGGTGGGCATTATCATGGGCCTGGCCGTTATCCCTGTTATTTTTTCCATTGCCGAAGACGCCATTTACGGGGTGCCTCAGAAAGGTTTTAAGTTATAAAATTTGCCCATTGTTTAAGTATAGTATTTGTTAGTAGGAATTACGCACATATTTTTTTAATGGGGAGGGGAGGAGGAATTTTGCATGGGGAGAATTTTCCTTGGAGAGGGAAGTTTCTAGGTAGTGAAATTTTCAAAGGGGAATTTTACACTGAGCGAATTTACCAGAATTTCTATACAAATTTCTATATATGACTTGCTTTCTCTTTGTCGGCTAAATTGTGCGCTTGGAGATGTTAAGAGTGATACTCCGGGATAAATTTTTCGGGAGGTTTAAATGTGTTAATTTTGAACCATGTCAATAAATATTTATATTTATGCACTAGGAAAACAATTTAAGGCGAGGGAAGTTGAATGCTCTAATTTCAAAACCAGTTTTAGTGAAAATTACATTCATTATCAATTTTCAGTAATAATGACTATTACTGGGTTCCATTCTTTAATTTTCAGCAAATCAAACACTTTCTCTAATTGTTAACAACACCTAACTTTTCGTCCATTGACAAAATGCTGTTGGCGACATTTATCGCAAATAAGCGGATCATCGGAAGCTTTTAACCTTTGTAGAATTTTATAAGTAGATTCCGGCTAATATCGATTTTCATCTGCCAGCGGCTGCAACGGCGGTGACTTTGGAAATTCTGAGTTCAAATGGAAAATTGGTGCGAAGGATCTTCGAGTCAAAACCATTCGACTCGGGGTCACACAGAATCAACTGGGACCTGCGGTATGAAGGGGCGGCAGTCTTTGATGGACTCGTTTTGGAGGGACCAAGCCCGAAGAATGGTCCCTGGGCTGCACCGGGTAAATATAAAGTCCGTCTGACCGTTGATGGCCGTCAGTATCAATCAGATTTGCGGGTCAATAAAGACCCGCGCCAAGGCAAAAACGAAGGAGCTTGTCTTTCAAAGAGATGTTCTTGGGATGTTGGTTGCGTATTCAAATAAGCATGAGGCAGGAATAGATCTCCAAAACGTTCTCTCTTTCCCTCTTGCACCAGTGTCGGTCCCCCTCAGTACAGCAGATGGTGTCATAACAAAGACGGTAAAGAGCAAACTGTTCAAAGCTGCGATGTGGGACTTAGATATTGTGAGTGAAGATGCAATGCCACCACCTACTCGACTTTATACTTATTTCTTGGATCTTACAGCTGCTATTCGGAGTCTGGTTGGCACAATGAGGCAAAATTTTCACCCGGATTGAGCTGTCTAGAAGGTAATTCCATCTTGAGGGGGTTTCTCCGTGGAGGTGGGGTCAGATTTCCAGGCATTATTTAAAAAACGATGAGAAATTAAATTTAAAAAAAAGTTTTAAAAGCTGTGTTTCTTAAAATAAAGAGAAATTAGCGAACATGCATCTCAATCCTCTAGTTTAATTTGCTTCTTACAATTTGACATTTTAGGATGTTTATCTTTCGATATTTGACATTTTAGGACTTAACTTTCGAATCATTCACGGTGTCACTCTTTATTAGGAGCATCATAAAAGTGTGAGTAGTGTGTGTTGTCTGAGAAGCAATCATGCTCTTCTTCTGGATCATGAACCAAAAGACCAAGCTTCATGCGCTCACCAGCCAGTTCGCCGTATGAAAGCGAGCCCATACCAGTCAGAATGGTGCTCAGCCCCGCTTTCACACCGTTCTCTGTCAATGCCTTGCGGGCAGCACCGGCATCCTTCCAGTTGGCGACCATTTCTTCCAGATCGGCAATCAGCAGTTTCGAGGCGGAAGCCAGATATTCGGCGCGACGCTCACAATTGCCGTTGGAGCAATTATTTAAACACGCACGGTGTGACGTGCTCGCTGTTCACCCCGACTCCGAGGTGCTGTCGTACCGGCGCGCCTTAGTGGCGGTCGATCGTACAGAAAACCTGCATCAAGTGATCACGCGTGCCGCCGAGTATCTTCCGCAAACCGAGCGAATCGTCGTGTCGGTTGTGGTGCCGATGTTGTCTGTCTTCACACCTTCTCAGAATCATGGCTCGGATTCACTGCTGCAGATGAATCAGAGCCTGGTGGATGCAGCACAAGACGGACTACTCGAACGCTTTCCTCAGTACTTCCAGAGCAGGGCAGAAATTATGCGCTTTATTCACTAGCGTGAACTTAGACAACTGGGATACACACAGTTGTGTTTTGATTGAATTCAACGTCACCCTTAGCATTCTCTGAAAATTCCAGCTTAACACCCTTAACTGTTCCTGAGATATTGCAGAAATGACATTTTCTCAACCAGGATTCATATGGTGTCTTGTGATTCAGTTTAATTACCCAATAGAAATTTCCTGAAAGTTTCAACTTAATAATCTAAGCCGTTCTCAAGAAATTGTAGCTACGCTCATTGCCGACTTGGATGCACACAGTGTATTTAAATTCGAACCTCAACGCACCGGGGCAGTTGATCGTCTCCGGTGAGCTGGCGGCCCTGGACGCCGTCGAGGCCGCCGCGAAGAAGATGGTGGCCCTGGCCCCGGACGAGATCGTCGGTGACAGCGGCTTCAAGGCGCGCGATCTGGGCGGTTACTCGTCCATCGACCGCAAGGAGCTGAACAAGGTCGCTGGACGCAAACTGAACTATGCCACCCGTTACAAGAAGGCGCTGGCCGAGGGAAGCTGAGGCCTGTAACGAAAAAGCCCGGCACTGGGCCGGGCTTTCTTCTGCGCTTGCTCGGCTCGCTGCGCGACATGGGCAGCCGCATAATCAACGTCTCGATCGGCTCGCCCTACGCGTGCCCGTACCTGCAGCGGCCCGCGGCGTACCCTCCGATCGACGGCTACCAGCCGCCCGAGGATCCGCTGCGCGGCGTCGCCCAGCACGTGCAGGTGGCGCGCGCCTCCAAGGCGGCCTATCCCGAGCTGCTGTTCGTCGGCTCCGGCTACTGCTACCTGCAGCAGTTCCTGCCGCACGTGGCTCAGCACGAGGTGCGGCACGAGCACGCCGACTTCGTCGGGTTGAGGCGGATGCTGCTCAGCTATGTGAGCTAGTAATTTTAAGGATTTGTGACGTTGATCGGCTAGTCGGTAACTCTCTAATGTTCGGTGATGTAAACATGATATTTCCGAAGACCACGCTGTCTCTCCATGACGTCCATGAGAAATTATAGTTCAGTAGGAACAAGTCCTTTTATTTGATAGTGAAATAACAAAAAATCTCTGGATATTTCGATCAAAATGCAGTGGCCATCTTTAGCAGATAAACTGATTTTTTTGTGAAAAAAATATCTGCTGATGATTGCCACTGCATATTTGACCGAAATATCCAGAGATTTTTTGAGAGCCGGTGCATTTTGCAAACCAAGTGGTAATTTTAACAAACCAAGGGTTAGTCAAAGCGAACAAATATCGATATTTGATGTATGTAAAGTTCGATAAATACTCTGTGCGCAAAACAGCAGACAAATTATTTCAACCTTCACAGGCTCTAACACTTTATATCTTTGGTGAAATAAAAGCTAGATACTGTAAACCCTTCTCCTGAAATATGTGAAAAGTATATTATGGAAATGAATTGTTAAAAACTTTCTCTATCCCAATATATAGGATCTTTATTCCGAGATCGGTGGAAAAATTTGTCCTAAAAGTTTAATTCTCCTAACTCATTCTAGAAAATTCCTGAAAGGGATTAAAAAAAACAAGGGATTTCCTGTGAAAATCTACCTAGAAGGAATACTGATAGTAGCCTATAGTTCTACAAATCTGCAACGTTTAAGTTACGTCCAAAGACCCCCCCCCCCAATAGGCTATTGTGAGCAACTCATTGTCATAATTTGAATCTTCCGGTCTTGAACTTACTTTATTCCAAGTATCTGCCCTTTCACATACTAAAGATTCTCGTCTGAAATAAAGTAAAAAAAAACCTTCGTAATGTAGCCACTTTTTTACCGTTTTTGTAGTGTCACTATAAATAAGTAGATAATATGAATCTCTTTTAATTTCTGTTACTTTTAACTTTTACTCAGCCGTCAAAACCTGATTTGACAAATTCTTAAATACGATTGTAAAATTGAGTACGGGGACATACGACTATGTACATTACATAGAGTATGTGCCTGAAGTGAGACATCGCACTTGTATTTCCAATGAAAAGAGTCTTCAATTTTGAAACTGGTACAATTTCCAATGGAACATTTTTAGAAAATGGAGACATATTGCAACTAATTAAACGGGCCTAACCAACCAGAAGCCTCGTCATTTTTTTCAAGTAGATGCGTTTTTGGAAGAAGCGGTGCCCTTGTAACTTTTCAGTTTTTCGCCTGGAAGGCAGCCTCGGTGGAGGCTCCGAAAAGCATAAATAGATGAAAACACTAGGCTTCTTGTAGATATGCGCTCAGTTAGCCATCAGCCAACTTCGCTAGCGTTATGCAGCTCCGTAGCCCATATTCCTACCCATTGTGAAAAGTCTCAAAACCATAACAACTTTAGGAAAAAATTGGAGGAAACTTCACGCAGGCTTCCAGCGCTTCTGAACCGAAGTAGCACGAAGTTAAAAGTAATGTTAAGACCAACAAAAGTGTTTTTCTCTTGTGATCTCAGCTTTCTCAGAACACTATTGAGCCGCCATAGCAAACTGAGCTTACGATTGTTTATTAATTTCACCAAGTTGTTGCAAGCTTTACAAGTTTGATCTCTTAACTTTTAAATTATTTATATGTAGGTCCAAAGTCACCTTTTTCTGCACTTCAATCAAGACAGAGCTTGAATACTCGAGTTGGATCCGACACACAGACACCCTCCCCCCCCCCCCGAGAGACAGCCACTGGAAAACGCCTTCATGAAATTATCTAACACATTGGTTCAACAACAATTTGAGGCTGGAATATTTTTAGCATCCCCTTTTATCAAAAAAGAAAACACAGCTATGGGAAAGTACAGGGCAGAGTAACCAAGATGATGAACAGATTGCAGCGAACTTCGTTTGAATAACATCTGCACCATCTGAAACTCCCCAAAATGAAACTCTTCCTGATATATTTACAACCCCTTCCGTCACATGACTTGAGGACATTCAAGGAAACTTTCAAAATAACAACATTCCACTGGAGAAAGAAGCCACTTCTTCGGCCAGAGATCAAAAGTAAAAAAGAATTAATTACAAAGTGTTATGAGACAGAGGAAATATTTAGATTTTCTTGGTAATACGAGGCCCACAGATCTCTACCCACGGCAGCATGGCCGCTACGTATCTCTGCTAAAAAGACCCAGGAATTGAAACATCAAATCGACACCCTATTCATAAGTAATGGCTCTCAAGTATCTCTATCCTCTTTGTCCCACTACTTCTCTCAACAGGAATTTTATCTTTTTGAGAACAATGGTAAAAGTGGCAGTTTGATAATCTAAATATTTCTATAATCGCTATCAGTAGTCATATGAGTAGGACAGCCATAATTTCTTGGATTGAAAACAAATAAATGAACAATTTTAAGAAAGTGATTTGCGAGTTACCATTGACATACAGTTGCGACGTTTTGTTTGCTTTCATTTAGGATTCTAATTTGCTCATTAAGCACGTGTTGTGTTCATTACTATAACTCGGTGGACTCTTTTTACGTAATTAGGCAGTGCTTCTTCAATAAGTTTCTCTTTGGCGTTCTTGCTCCCCATTGTTTGTTAAGAATGATTGCCGAAGCAGAAAAACAGCTGAAATGTACTAAACATTTTGTAAGCTAATATAATATTTTTCTCCCAGTGTGGTGTCCTTGTACAGTGCAGTATCTTGAAGTCCAGAGGCTTGGTTGACATTTGTTTTATATTGAGTAACGGTTACAAGAAATGTAAACCTCAGGGGTTACAAAATAAATATAATACAACATTTTGACACTTCGATCTTTAAGACACATACATGTAAAATAAAATGTCTAAGATCATCCTTGCTGTTATTACAAAAAGGACAAATATGACTATCATTCTGATCGTCCCGTTTTATTTTATTATTTATTATTATTTTTTTTTTTTACATCAAGGGTACGGCCTCCTTAGATCTGTTTATTCCTCCTGTTTTTACCTTATTTCTTTTTGCAGGTCCTTTATTTCTGCTTCTTGTCAAAATAAATCAATTCATGTTTTCTCCAAACAAGGAAGGAGGTTTGTCAAAATCCTTCATTTTTTATAGTTCCGCAGCGCAACAGCCATGGTCGAGGTCTCGATTAGCTAACCTGCTACTGAGATTCTAGCAACCTCGTCCCCAGGTTGAATAGGCCTCTGAGTGAAACTCCGCTGTCCGTTTTCGACCCTGGTATCAGTCTTGCCTATTCGCAATTTGACGTATCCTTTACCTTTACCTTACCTTATTAACAATAGTATTGTCAGTTGGTCATAATAATTTTCTTTTTCTCCACTTCAGGGGATAGGAGGACATTGATGTTTTGATATTATCAGTTTTGAAAAAAAAAGATTTGTGCTTGTCTGTCAAATGGAACGCATTCAAGAATTACGCTGTAAAACATCTAACAGAAACCAGTTTCCCTCCCTAGATCGGTAAAAAAAATTTTATTTTGAGTGAGAAAACTATGATGTATGCACATTTTCATTAAACATTTAATATATAAAGGTGGTTAGGGGTGGTACTTCCGGCGAAAATTTTTGAGGGCCCATCTTGGATTCGTGTTCTCGGACCTTTTTTTAGTAGATTTATCGCTATAAAATGAACATCGTAAGGACTAGAAGCGTACAAATTTGCCCAAACACTAAAACGAAGGTGCTGAATTCGAATCTGACGTCGAAATGCTTCTGTGACACAATTTTAAAATCT
Source organism: Alatinidae sp. Z8VKAUB7J3 (assembly GCA_010016025.2). Lineage (NCBI taxonomy): Eukaryota > Metazoa > Cnidaria > Cubozoa > Carybdeida > Alatinidae > Alatinidae sp. Z8VKAUB7J3. Next base: position 87,344,173 of record JAAAKM020721499.1, read on the forward strand.
TTTGAAACGAGGCCCTCAGTTGAAAGGTGTATTACTCAAGGGTTATATGTTTGTGGCTTCACAGCCTCAACTGTGAATTGATGTTTTTGTGAACTAATTAACAAAGGAGCTGATTTGGTGGTCTTCCCGAACACAGCGGGTTACTTCATGCACTTTCTCGAGAGTCGCTCGCATCAGTTCCCACTGGCAAAGAACATCGTGTTCAACAGCGACCACTCGATTCAGATGGATCGCATCGATCAGCAAGTCTGATTAAGACAGAACATGCATCTTAGGCACGACGACGGATATCGCGGTGCTGCGCGACGGGCGCCCGGCCATCGATCCCGAAGGCGCGCAGGTCGGCGCCCATCGCACCATGGTCGAGGCCGTGAAGGCGCGCACGGCGGGGCTGGGCGGCGATTCGCTGACGTTTCTTCGTCTCTGAATAACATATGAATCCAGTCTGCGTGCTTTCGTGAGATCTTGCTGTCCGAAGGCTCAGGAGATCGACAACGTGATGCAATAGGCGCGCATTGCGGCCCTTAGGAAGTTTTCCACACTTGACGACCACTGTGCTTTCGGTGCGTGGGTCTGCTTGATTGCCAGGTATGAGTTGCGTTCGGCTCGACGGCGATTCGCGCAAGATCGGCTTGTCCTACCCATGGCAAAATCATCACGGGCCTTCCCGCGCAAATCACAGAGTATTGGCGCGGATCGAATCGATTTCAATAAACTTTACCAAAGACTGTTTTCTAACTCAAGTGATAAAAAGAAGTCAATATGATCTTTTCATATTGAAAAGATTGCTATAGGGCATAAATATAGGTTTTACTTTCCACGTTTCTTAAACTTTTTTTACCAAAAAAAAATTTGTTATTTTGTTGCATAAAGTATCCAATGGTAATTACAATCGATATCTTTGAGAAGTTGCAGATAAAAACGCAACTATTTATGGAGCAGTGTTCTATATGAAGTTTACGGAGATTTTAGAAAACCAAAGGATATTCAAAGAATTTTAGATAAATATGGTGGCAACCTCAAGAAGATCTGATGCCATCATCGATTTTGGTATTACGCATGACTCTAGTAAATGGAAAATCGAAGTACTTGAAGAAGGTGCATCCGACCATAGACCTATTCTTTTTCAATCACCATTCGCCTTTGGTGCTGAATCATCTTTCCGAAAGACAAATAGGAAATTATTTACACTTTTCTTGACGATAGTTTTCGGATATTGGAACGCTCTAGTGTACAATTTTGATATGAATAGTTTCTTCGATCTTTTTTCGAACTTCATCTCTTCTCTATGGGATAGATGTAGTATGTATAGAGAGACTGGAACTTGGTTTCTGCACAGGCTTGATCCCCGTCCTTTTCTTCAAGTGACTCTCCCAATAGCTTCATTAGAGATGAAATTTAATTCAAGCAGATCAGTCCGATCAACGTGTCTGATTCCTCAATGCAAGAACCTATGTGCTTTACTGCTGGCCTTTCGGTCCAGCCAGCCTTCCATCTCCTCCAGAGCGGAAATAATAGACGACAAGGAACCTTAGAACTGACTAATTGCCTCATGCCTCCCTACACATCTTATGGTACAAACATTAATCAGGGTCTCAGCTCTACCGAATTTGTGTCAAGGATCCATTGCCAATATAAAAACAGTGACAGAAAAAATACACTATTTATCTATATATTTTCTACCATATTCAATTAACATGGGAATATGGAATGTTAGGGAATATCTTCCAGCATTAAGTTTCTGTTGAAATCTTTATTGATATAAGAAGTAGCGAAGAATAAAAAAAAATGTAACCGACTAAAAAAAAAAAATTGGAGCTTAGGAGTTTTTGGCCCTCTGCCACCAGTCTACTTTTTTAAATATATTTTTCAAAGTAAGAAACCGCAGTTACTTGATATTGTCAATCCTACTTGTGTGAAAGTGTGAAGTTTAATGTGCGATTTAGCAATTAAATCAACCTTCAATTGTGAATCTTGTCATGATCATATTCCTTTTTAAGGGTTTTTAACTTGGAAGCAGTATCAGTATTCATTTAGGTTGTCTAGGCTACAGCTAAATTTCTTCTTTCAAACTTGTCTAAATCAAAGTGCAGCATATTTCGTCATTTCTTACTGATCGTTTGTAATTTAAACCACAAATACTGAAAAACCTGTTTTTGCTTCGTTTCCGGATTTTTCGGTTGCCGAGTTGTGGCCATGCTAGTGGCCCGTCTGTTACTGGGTCGTGATGCTACAGTAACCATTGCACACTCCAAGTCTCAAGATGTACCCTCCCTTGTTCGTCAAGCAGATGTAGTTGTTGCGGCTGTTGGAAAAGCTGGCCTTGTGAAAGGTGACTGGCTTAAACAGGGGGCAGTGGTAATTGATGTCGGCATTAACAGCGTAGATGTTGTCCCCGATAAACCTGGAGGCAAAACCTACAAGCTTGTGGGAGATGTGGACTATGAGGCGGCTTCTAAAGTATGCTCCAAAATAACACCAGTACCCGGAGGTGTGGGACCCGGGAAGCCCCTCACCCCGGCGAAATTTTCCGCCAGCCGAACCTGAAAAGCACCCTTGAAAAGCTCATCGCCACCGAGCGGGAAGCCCTGGCCTCGGGTCTCGACCGTCGCAGCGCAATCCTGGAAGCCTACAAACGCTTTTACCAGGGCGATGTCGCGGAAGCCTTTGTGGAAGGCTCTCAGGCGTTGGGCGGCCTGCACACTCTTGAAGACCTGGCGAACTGGCAGGTGCATATCGAGCAGCCGGTGAGCACGCGCTACAAAGGCATCGACGTGTACAAACTCACCACCTGGGTGCAGCAAATTTTGCATTTTCCACGCCTAAATTTGAGATTTCACGCGCTCAGGCTATTCAGGCAATTGGCTCTAGGTGTGAAATCACTCCGGATCTTAACCCTATTTTGCTCAAGCCAATTGGAAACTACAAAAGTATTGTTTACCTAAATGGAAAGCGATACAAGAAAATGCATGCAAAAGAATACTATGAAAAATTTGTAAATCAAAATGTAATTAAAATCGCATAAAAATCTCTTAAACTGTTACAAAAAAATAATGATTTGGTACCCCATGACTCGTCTGTTTCTAAACAAACATGCTGTATTTCATCATCGGCCACTTCAATAAAACTACCAATTACCTCTCGCCTTTGTAACTTTAAAGGTCTTTCATTATTATTAAAAATAAAAATTATGCTCTTATCCTCTACAACTTTCACAGAGGCAGCATAAAAAAATTCAAGAGACTTATTCGCAGGTTTTGTAACGACCGTCATTCCATCAGGTAAAGGCAACCATTCTTTCGACCTACAAAGAACTTCTACTGCTTTTATTGAAAATGGTTCTACAACTGTTTTCTTGGGCATTACAATACTTCCAGAAAAAGACAGACTAATCGCCTTATGACGCACCTGTGGTGATGTTAACGCCTGCTTGCGCATCGTTTGATCAGTTCAAAAGTTTCGAAGCACGCGGTGACGCGTTCCGTGATCTCTTTGCCCAACTGGCTGCTGCCGGGGAAACCGGGAAGGTACGCGCATGAAGTCATTGTTTGGCAATAACACCAATATCGCCTTCTCGCGTGCGGATACCTCGGTTCTGGGGATCTGGTGGTGGACCGTGGATCGCTGGTTACTTGCCGCCATCATTCTTTTGATGGGCATTGGCGCTTTGCTTGTGATGTCGGCAAGTCCGCCGGTTGTCAGCCTCGCCGTCGGTCGCGTGAAGACGCCGACGCTGGCGTTCCTCGTCGACCGCGAACGCGAGATCGACAACTTCACGCCCGTCCCGTACTTCGAGCTCGCCGCCGTCTTCTCGACCGACGCCTCGAAGGGCGAGGACGCCCACTACGAGTCGCGCTGGACCGGCAAGGACGCCGAGGGCAAGACCACCGACCGCATCCTCGAGCGGGACGTCGCCGAGGGCATCCTCGAGAAGCTCGGCCTGCCCTATCGCACCGTGGTGCTCTGCACCGGCGACATGGGCTTTGGCGCCCGCAAGAAACAAACCACTACGGAGTGGCTGAATACAATGTAAAGCAGCAAACAAACCACTGCGGAGTAGCTAAATACAATTCAAGCAGAAAACAAACCACTGCGGAGTGGCTGAATACAATTCAAGACAAAAACCCAACCACTGCGGAGTAGCTAAATACAATTCAAGCAGAAAACAAACCACTGCGGAGTGGCTGAATACAATTCAAGACAACAACCCAACCCCTGCGGAGTAGCTAAATACAATTCAAGCAGAAAACAAACCACTACGGAGTGGCTGAATACAATTCAAGACAAAAACCCAACCTTCTACTTCCACCATGATGATGATGATCATCATCATCATCATTATCATTATCCGTCACCACCACCACCGTCGTCGTTGCCACGTCTTCGAGATGATATTGTTGCCGGTTCTGAGCAACAACAACAACAACAACAACAACAATCCATGGAAGAAGAAGAAGAAGCAAGTCGAACGTTACAACGACTCCTTTTACAGGCAGTTCAAAGACGTATCTATACGTTTTCTTCAACAACGGACAATGATGATGATGGTGGTTGCATTGGTTGTAACAACGTTGGATTGTTGTTTTCGGGTGGATGCCTGCGAGTATCGCGGTCTCAAGGAGGGCTACCGGGGCTGGGGCAACGGGCTGGGCCTGATGAACCATCTGAACGGTCTCAAACGCGATGCGGCCTATGCGTATCTGAACTGGATGCTGTCTGGACCCTATGGCGCCTTCGTTGCCCGGCAGGGTTACTACAGCTCGGTTCCCGAGACGACGAAAGCGTTCCTCAGTGCCGACGAATGGGACTACTGGTATGAGGGCAAACCCGCCGCTGTCGAAATCAAGGACCCGTTCGGGGCATCCATGGAAAAACCAGGCCGCGTTCGCGACGGCAGGCAAAAAAAAGCTCGAAACAGCCTAATGGGGGAGGAGGGTTTCAGGCCGGTTCCGAGCTGCTTACAAGCATTCAGGGAGGTATTGATGTCTTCAGGGTTAATACTAGTGGATAGTGAATAATCCGCTGTGACCAAACTCACAGTTTATGGTGGTTGTCTGTGATGAAAATCACATTTCTGAAGCTATAGCGGATTGTTTTAAGAATACGCTTTGTCTTTTTCGTCTTGATTCCGGATTAAACTGATGATGGACCATCCGGCTTCTGGTATCAGTTCCTGTTCGGCGGTAAATATCTTGGGGCCGAGTGTTTGCAAACGGCGCGAAATTTGCTTGACTGTAAGCAAGTTGACGTAACGTGATGGCGTGTGCATCTGTTTTGAGGAGAGATATGAAAAAGGAAAATGATCTTTGTTCTAAATGAATTGAATGATTCGCTCCATTTATGCGTGTGCAATGCATTCTGGTCGTCAGCGAAGGAGGCAAACGAACAACCAATGAACTTCTCAGCAACTTCACGTGACATAAAGCAGGCACAAACGTAGGACTTTAAAGACTTGTAATTTCTCGATTTCCCAGCAAATAAATGGTATTATGGATGCCAGCAGCTTTAAGTGCAGCTTCAAATTCCTTACTCCGTCAAGTCACTAGGTTAAATGCATCATTTCAACCTTCACTTCAGAGGATAAGCATATATTTTGATTTAAAGGCTACTCAAGGAGACAGTTCTTGGCAAATGTCCAGTACAAAACCAATTTATTTTCTAAGAACCCTTTTCTACGCGTTTTCTTCTTCACGTAATCACAACCAGAATTGCCACTTCTTGTGTTTTTCTCTCAAGATTTTGAACAGCCAATCTTGAGCTTGGTTTCTTGAGGACAGTTTATTCGTCAAACCAACCTCCTAACGACAAAATAAACCATTTTTATGGGTCCTAAAGGCAATAATAAAGGCTATAGGAGCAATAATTTGAGCAAGAAAACCCTAAAAATCTGCATTTTTGTGCAAAAAGGCAAGGCTATACTAAGGCAAAATGGCAAAAAATAGGCCGAAATCGAAGGTTGCTGAAATGCCTCTAACCATCAAAAACAACCTCCTAACGACAAAATAAACCATTTTTATGGGTCCTAAAGGCAATAATAAAAGCTATAGGAGCAAAAATTTGAGTAAAAAAAAACCCTAAAAATCAGCCATTGCAGCGACTGGCTGGCCTGCACGGTCTCAATCTGCCGCGTCAGGACATACAAACGATAGTAGCGAACGCGGACATCCCGAATGACCTTCAGCCGCTCCGCAGCGTACTGCTGGCGCAGAGCCATGGCTTCAAAACACGCCTGCTGCTGCTGAGCTTCTTTGAATCGTCCAAAAGCGCTAACAAATCCGACGGGACCGGGTCCGGCAGGATCACGGCGCAGGCGGTGACTGGCCCGGCGAGCGGTCCGCGGCCAACCTCATCGACGCCCGCGATCGGCCGCCCATGGCGGGACGCGAGCGCAAATAGGAAGAGATAGGTAGAATAGCTATGCAGAGTCCATTGTGGAACGGAAGCTGTGTACTCATCGATACACAAAGAGCAATTTATGAAACAGTAGAAGGTTGAGAGAAAGTCTGATGATGGTACTGTTGGCAAAACTGGTACCATGCACTGTACTGGGCAGTAGTATTGGGTGGAAACCAATGGGGTACATCAGAGTGATTGGGCTCCCATTGATAGGTTCATCAGAAACATTGGGAAGCAGTCGCAGCTTCATCGGGGGTAGGGCAGATGTAGTGAACACATCGAGCAATAAGCTAGTCCAACTTCAAACCGGAATTTTATTGAGTAAGTCGCTGCTGTTGTTGGGAATTTTATTTTAGCAGTGTTTCCAAATTTCTCAGAAAGAGAGCCAGAAAAATAAAATCGCTATTAGCATTTTCGAAAGAAAAATATTTATACACTTGAATTGAAATTGTAGGAGCAGGTGAGCAACCCAATTTAGATACATTTAGATTTATATAAAGCGAAGCAACCATTTCAGTAGCTTATTTAAATTCACAGGATGAGTCAAAAGGAAAAGGACTGATTAGTCTCTACTGAAAAGACGACTTTTGCGTCGCCGCCTCCCGGTTCCATGTCCATGTCTTCACCGTCCTCACCCTCGGCCGATTCGTCGCCGGCCTCCATCTCGGACGGGATCATCTCCGACTCATCGCCATCCTCGCTGGCGCCACTAGTGCCGGAGTCGTTCATCTCCTCGGAATCGCCGCCTTCGCTGTCGTCCTGCGACTCGCTGGGGTCGTCGTCCGAAAGACCTTCCTCGCCGAGCTCCAGATCGAGATCGACGATCATCTGTCGGGCATGCTCGGCATAGGATTCCTGATCGCCAAGATGCGCGCCGAGGCCGTTCACGGAAGGTGAGGATCTCCTTGTAGATCAGGGAGGACTCCTCCACGGAGAGCATCGCCAGCTGGGTGTTCTCCACGGCGGCCTTGAACAGGCGCTGACGCTCCTGGAGGGAGTGAGCCTCGCGGGCCATCCGACGCATCGTGAGGGCTTCCTGGTCGCCGGGATTCGCCTTGAGAATCTGGTCGTAGTTCTCGGCGGCAGCGTTTGCAAAACCAACCAGCCCCATGCGAAGACAAGCGCCAGCTTCGTGACTTTGTCGAGCTTCGGCCTCAAATAACCGAAAACGTCCGACCACGCCCCACACGTCACAATAATCAATTGGTCATAGCTTTGTGCGATAATCCCTTAATAATTTTTCAAAATTTTGGAGAAAGACAGACGATATTTTTCCTTATGGACTGAAAGTATTTATTAGTTCTGTGTTTTCAAAGGGGCCATTCTGACTATTTTCTTGTAGATACCTTGAATACACACATATCTCAATAGACTATTTTAACAAAAGTATCCTATCATAGTCATTTTTTGGTAACTGTTTTCATATCAAGTTATTAATGAGAAACGTTCTGTTTTGTTGTCTTAATAAAATGAGCGTCAAAGATCAATAACGTGGATCTCGTGTGCCTCCGGCGTGACCCGATCACCGAAATAAAGAGCAACGGTATCCGCACCCAAAACAATTTTTACGAGGCGGACATCATCGCTTACGCCACCGGTTTTGACGCCGTCACCGGTGGCCTTGCCAATATCGGGTTCGTTGATCGCGATGGCCGCACGATCGGCCAGAATTGGGCTGACGGCGTGCGCACGCATCTTGGCGTGGCGACGTCCGGCTACCCGAACCTGCTGTTCAGCTACGGCCCGCAGGCCCCCACCGGTTTCAGCAACGGCCCGTCGTGTGCCGACTCTCCTTCCGCCAACGCGGTGTGCGGATAACCTAACTAAAGCGTAACCTGGGTCGGTCGATGCGCGAAATCAACCTTCATGCGGCCTGTCAGCTTCTTGGGTCAGTCTTCGCCTTTTCCACCAACTGCTCCAGCACCTCGTAGGGCTGTGCGCCGACGACGCCGTAGCCGCGCTTCGCGGCGGTCACGAGCACGCCCTGCTAGTAAATCAGCTCGAGAACGACGCCGACTATCTTGGGCTCGACGACCAACGCTCGTTCGTCCTCGGACTTCAGGTCCCGGCCGCCCGATGCGACCCATCCTTTCGGGAGTGATTTAACAAAAAGCAATTTCAACTGAATTAAGAAATTCTGTCATGAATTCAATTTCTTCATCTCAATTTCTTTCACAGACTCACACGAAGTAAACTAACACGTTTCTTCATCTCTTTTACTTTTGCTTTTTCTTCTAACCGCAGGTCTCGTCGTGCAAGATTTTTATTTGCAATTCAATTTCAGTTTTCTGTTCCTTATACCATGCTTTTTCGTTTAGCTAATCAGACGATTTTCTTATCATGTGCAATTTTAGATGCCTTTAATCACATTCTTTACCATTTGCAGCCGGGCAGGGCTGCAAGGGAGATCTGATCGCCCGCAAACAGCGTGACCGAGCCAAGTGCGGTGCGGACCGGCGCCAGCACACCCTTCAGCGTCGTATGGGCGGTGATGGCAAAGACCGCAATCACCATTAGTGCCCGCAAGTTGCCGCTGCCTGCCAGTACCAGAAGGCGCGATGCGCAGCCGCGGGTCAGGATCATACCAGCGCCGAACATCAGCCCGCCAAGGATGGCGCCGGACCAGCTGCCCGGCACCGCCATCATCCGGGCGTCGGCGCTTTCCATAAGCCCCAAGAGCTGCGCCCTTTGGGCTGTTATACGCCACTTGAGACTGTCATGGAACAAAGTTCGGGTCACTTATCGGAAAATTCGTTTTCAACACGAGATTGACATAACTTTTGTGTTTTTTAATATCATCCCAACTTAATGCGGGACACCCAGTCTCTCTCATACCACAGCTGTTTTTGCCCTTCTGAAGGCCCTGCGGGGCCGTTCCTGGTGGCGGCGCCTTGCAATGCAATGCATGCGACGCCCCAAGGAACCCGTGCACATCACGTACAGGGTAGGCAGGCAGGCACGGGTATTGGGTATTCACTTTGTAGGTGGATTAGGATTGATATCAGTACGGGAGTCAGAGTTTGCACTCAACTACACCAACACCTTGAAAGGCTTGGACTCTGATTCCGGTGATGAGATGATTTGAAAGCGATTCCATACAAGAAGAAGAAAAATAGAATCCTTATTTTCTAAAATTACAATCCTGAATAGGACGTTTCTCGTCCAGACACCGAGTAATGATGGTTAAACACAAAAAAAAACATCATGAAGCCGCACTTCCTATCATCATGTGGAAAAAAAAACACACTCCCTCTTCCCATGCGAAAAAGAAATTTTCCTTGCCACTTATCACTAGCATCAGAATTTCATCATGAATCTAAATATGGCATTCATTTCTGTTGCAATTATTTACAAAAACACATCTAAGCTTCTTTTAATTTTCTTGTTTTGTTTAAACAAATGTCATGATAATGAAAGTGGCAATCCAATATGAAGAATAGGCCTTTTAAATTTTGTTAAAAGCTCTAATTTGAATTGAAAAATACTAAATTTTGTTGATTAGCCCTAGACTATCTTTAACACCATTAAAAAAAACAAATACTTTTAATGGTGGTATATATTGCAATAACATACTAATAACATTTCTGGTCGTTTTAAGTCTTAATTGTGCTCCTTACTCCCAGTTGAAAAAAACTTTTTTTATTTATTTTCTCATTGTTTTAAATAATGGTATAAAATCCTGCGCCCCCTTCATGGAAGGTCTCTTCCCTCATAATAAATTCTCCCATGAAAAAATCCTCCCACATAACCCCCCCCCCCCCCCCTCCCCCCCCCAAAACCCAAAAAACCCCCCCCAAACCCCTCCCCCCCTCCCCCTCACCACTACAACAACAAAACAACCGACCAAAATTGAAACTTCTAGCCCCCCCCCCCGGGGCCCGCCTCGGCCGAGGACACGCCCGCGACGCAGCGCGGCCTCCAGGGGGGCTGGCTGCGCAGCGGCTGGGACCACTGGCACCATCGCAAGCGCAAGGCCGGGATCAGCAACCTCTACCAGCTCTACTACGCCGCGCTCGCGCTCTACCAGGTGGGCGGCGCGCCGTGGGAGGCGTTCAACCAGCGCATCCGCGACCCCCTCGCGGAGAAGCAGATCGACCACGGCTGCGAGAAGGGCTCCTGGCTCGGCGGCGGCCGCCTCGAGAACCCGATCCTGGCGACGACCTTCGCGACCTTGACCCTCGTGATAGTTATCGTTTGGAATTTGCCCGCGAGCAGGAAAGTTATTGGTTCGAACAAGATTGACGTTTTGTTTTTAACCCCATGAGACTACAATAGTCGAAGTCTATGAATAAGAGAGTGTTATGGATCAAACTACATCCCAAATCTATAAGCGATTAATCAGTTATGTGGGTGATTATAAGTTTATCGCGTTTTTCGCCATTGTGGGCATGATTGGTTATTCCGCTATGGATGCATTGTTTATCAATTTAATGAAACCCTTCATTGATGAAGGTCTTAATGCCCGTAACACTGAAGTTATCTCACGGCGGCACAAAAAGAAATTGAAGAAAAGTTTGAACACATGCCGATGGTGCTGGCACCCGACACCATCAGTTTAATGGTGAAAGTTGGCGAATTTGACCAGGCTCAATCACTAACCAATGACCTCAGAGCCAGCGATTATAAGCTGGATGACAACATAGAGTATATGTCCAGCTCATTAAGCTCTCTAAGTGAAAACGAAAGCAGAAAATAGGGTATGATGATGCTAATGACGACGTCTAAGTAAAGCTCGTGGTTAATAATTAGATACTATATTAACCTGCTTTAAAGATGCGCCACCGGAAGAAGATCATTGTTTGTATTGGCCCATTGCTTCTTGCTTATTGTCGTTACGGTCTTTCTTTTCCGTTTCACAAGATCCAACGATAAAAAAATGAGAGCCGGCACGAAGTTTTACATAATGAGACGATATACACTGGAAGGCTGGCGTAAAAAATATTAACCACCTTTAACCGAACCACTACTACACCCAACCACCATCACCAAACTAGTACAAACATATCAATAATGGACATTGTTTCTCTTACTAGCATCTCCAGCTGCTCCAGCTTCTCCAGCAACACTACCCCCACCGCTCAGAGGTCTCCTGTTTATCAATCAATTTTTTTATGAAACACCATCCCTTCTGAGCTCTTCCTGCTTGCTCAAGCTCTCTTCTGCACAAGTTTACAATACATGTAATAAACACAAAATATATCCCTGAAAATATATCTAAATTTGTTAAGATATCAATCAGCTCTCTATATAACACCTTTTCTATGGAATCTGGCAAAGATGCATCCACTATCAGAATAATGTTTAGTGGAAGTTTATATATTTGAGATAGGGTATTGAGTTTAAAAATTCTAGGGGTACTTGTCATGGATTCAAAGTCATGAGGTTTAATGTCGCACACCAAGCCCTCTGAGCATAAAAATATTCACATGATTTTCAAAAAATGGCAGAAACACCCCCAAAATGGTTAGAGATTTTAACGAAGATCACACCATCAAATTCAACACACTAGAGAACTCTGTTTCAGCGCCTATCTACAAAAGTCTAGAATTTTGAATTTGTTCCCCAGAAGGAATAACACACATGCGTGTTTATTTAAATGTTGTTGATGTTGTTTTCTTTCTTGTGTTTCCCAGGGTGACCGTATTGAACCAAAGGTCCTAGGACCATGTTTTCCCGGAGCGCCACGCGCCGTAATCGGAGCATCTCCAACTTCACGTCCATTCATGCGCACCTGCGACCCGCTTGGTGAGGTCGTAAACGCACGTGACGCAAGAGCACGCGATCGCGCCTCACGCGCCAACTCGGCGTACCGTGCACGCACATCCGGAGGAAACGCGACCGGTGGCAACTCAGCATCCGGTCTCAAGCGAGCGGCTTCGCGGAGCGATCCGGCATGTTTGGGCGCTAATTCTCACCCACTGCAAGCCGTGCTGGCGGATCATCGCCGCAGTCTTCGTGACGATCCTAGCTGTCCTTAAATATGTTATTGATTAAATCGATTGACTTCTTTGTGTGGAATCCTTGCTGTTAAAAGTTTGTTCAGTTTTGGTTCATTTTTCGTACAAAGTTAGTTACTCTTTCTATTTGAAATTTTTTTTCAACACGTATTTAAAACTAAACTTATTACTAAGAAAAAAAAATCCTAGAACATATTTCCCTGCCCCTTACCAACCATTGGTGTCAGCCCCCTTCCCTGGAAATAATTCTGCAGACGCTCTAGCAAATAGTTTTTCCGAAATTTTTATTCCATAATGCGGCATTGGAACTTGTCGGCAGCACCAGCTTTGGGTTGGACAGCATGGTGGAGAAGTCGGTCATCGCGCCGATCCCCAAAAAGATCAACGGCGGGTAAATCTCTTTTTCGACGCCAAAGTAAAGGAACCTCAGCACGCTGTCTTCGGCGAACACCAACGGCACACCGGATTCGGTCGGCATGTTACCGACAATGATTCCGAAACCGATCGGGATCAACAGCAAGGGTTCGTAGCGTTTGGTGATGGCCAGGTAGATGAATCCCAGGGCGATCACCATCATCACCACGTTGCCCGCTTCAAGCCCCGCAAAGGCCGTCCACCTTTTTGGCCTAACGAGCCACCCGTTTGGTTTGCCCAAGTCGAAGCGCAGTTCATCACGAGGGGCATAACTTTACAAAAAACAAAATTTGCCTATGTAATTGGTTCACTCCAACCTGAAATCGCACAAAAGATTAGAGATCTTTTGGTCAATCCTCCTGCTCAAAATTCGTACGATGTTTTAAGAACGGAGCTAATAAAACGTACTTCCGCCTCAGAGCAAAAACGTCTCCACCAATTGCTAATTTCGGAGGAATTAGGCAATCGAAAGCCATCACAACTGTTACGCCGCATGCACGGTTGTTGCCTAGTTTATGGTTGTTGCCTAGTCTATAGTTGCTGCCTAGTCTATGGTTGTTGCCTAGTCTATGGTTGTTGCCTAGTTTATGGTTGTTGCCTAGTCTCTGGGTGTTGCCTAGTCTATGGTTGTTGCTTAGTCTATAGTTGCTACCTAGTCTATGGTTGTTGCCTAGTTTATGGTTGTTGCCTAGTCCATGGTTGTTGCCTAGTTTATGGTTGTTGCCTAGTCTATAGTTGCTGCCTAGTCCATGGTTGTTGCCTGGTCTATGGTTGCTGCCTAGTCTATGGTTGCTGCCTTAGTAGCGAATTAATCATATAGCGGAGAGAGAAAGGAAAACACCTTGTGCGTAGTATCAAAACGTTCGCGAACTGTGGCTCCTCTAAGGCAACTGAACTCGCCCTGCTCGCATGTTCTCTTACTGTACTCTTAACGGGAGAAATGGGCTCGTCACGCTCGGTACTTATCCGTGAAATTGTTGTGAACGGAGAGCCAGTACAATGCAGGTCTGCACCTCTTTTACTCGCATTACTTCACCTTTCATCCTTCTTCCTGATAATGTTCTTGTTGTTGGTTGTTGTTGTCGGTGGTGGAGGTCCGGGAAGGATAAAAACGAATTCGCAGCTAAATTCCCTAACTATCCTGGAAGTTAACGAATTTATTTTGGCGTCTGTGAATGGTGAAAAGTAATGAAGAATTGAATTCATGTGAACTTACGTAAAAATATCTTAATCCAACTTAGATTACTGATTTGCCATCCTATGACTTGAAACTAAAGAATGAAATGATGATTATGCCAATGCTTAACTTAGATATTTCACAGGGCATAGCCATTCGGACATTCCTGGATGTTACTAAATCATATAACAACAAAATGAAAAAAAAAATCAACGATTGGTTATCCTTTAATGTCAAGACCTTTTGTATTGAGGGCTTGTTATTCTTCTCACCTCATTTTAGCTTGATGACCTTTCTCCGCTTGCTACAATTGGCAGATGAAACCTTTGGGCCAAGGTTAATATTTGTTGAGTTTTTATAGCCTAATTCTTCCAAAATTATTGTTTTATTGTCTGTGTTTATGGATCTGAATGTTATGTATTCACTCTGTCGTGAAATATTCATGAAATTGGTTGTGAAAATGCGATTTTTTAGCTTCATTTCACCGTGAAAGTAAAATATTGTCTTATTTTTCAAAGGTGAAATTACAGGGTGCCATGATGGATAACGGCGGCGGCGGATTGATGCGGGATGATTTAAGAAAAAAAGAACTTTTACCAATCAAAGAGCCCTATTCGAATCATGAATATTTGAATCATGTCGGCGAAGGAGGAAATGAAATAATTGACCAGGCTCTGCTGGAAATTACCGGTAATGATGCAGTTGTTGATTGGGTTTTGGCGCATTCAACCTGCCGCTCATAGGTGTTCGTATCACTTGTTCTTTCTGCACCTTATATAATCATTAGCTTGCTTAGGTGTCACTTCAGTCAGTATCCGCCCATTGCCGTGGCTTTTGGGTGGCAATGGTCTCTGGTGGCAGGGGCAGTGTTATCGTTGATGACGATGTTGTTGATACAGCCACTTCGGGGACCACTGGATACTGACCGGGATCCGAGCACTAAATTTCGGGGCGCAGTATTCAAGGTTGGTCGCTCCATGTTGGGATATTCCAAATTGCGCCTGTTGGCCTTAGCTGCCTTGAGCTTTTCGGCCGTGCAGATCGCGCTCATGGCCTATGCCGTTACGATGCTGGTGGAGGATCTGGCGTTTCCATTGGTCGCGGCGGGAGCAGGTCGTTAAACTACTTCTGCACTTGAGCAGTTATGATAAAGCATACAGACTCTTTGCTTTTTTTGCATCAAATCATTCCTGTATATCAATACAATCAACATATTGCTATGAACAGACAATATGTAGACTTTTCCACATTAAGATATTTGCCATCGTTTCTGCAAAGACTGCCAAAGCAGGCAGCAAAAAGGCGGCTGCAAAAAAAGCGGTAACCAAAAAGACACCCGCGAGCAAAGTCACGGCCAAAAAGAAACCGGCCGCCAGGAAAGCTGCCACCAAACCCGCCGCGAAGAAAAAAACCGCGGGGTCAATCACGAGGAAACTGCGCAGCAGCCGCGGCAGGGACAGCTTGTACTGCTTCAGCAGCGGCTTGTTGTCGATGTTGATGGTTTGGAGCAGATAAATACCTTGATCGTCTGATGAACCATCTTTTGAGGCGTCTGACTTGTAACATCCATTTGCATGAAATGACAACCTGATATTTTTAGCAAACGGGGGAAGATTGGCATTTCGAAAACATCTTTGCTTGTACCGTTCCAGGAGGTCTTTATTGTCGTTGGTATCTTTATGCTCTTCACATACAAGGATATGCTTTCTGATGGTCATTAATATATGGAGAGAAGGATGTGGGGTTAATGATACTTCCATGGGGTACCCTACTTCTGAGTGGTATATTTATAAGATGTATGAGAGGCTTAGAAGAGGTATGTATATTATATAGGCATCAAGAGGTATATATGCTTTATTCATAAGTCAACCATTTGAACAGAAAAATATTTACTGAAACCACATCTCAAACCTACCCATGGATCTGGTGGGCTACATTTTATATAAGTCAAACCATTTTTATAGGCTAGATGATGAATTTGTTAATTTAATGAATGATTTGGAGTTCCATGCTCGAATCTTAAGTTTGATTAAACAGGCATACCTTAAGGAAGGAACTAAATGGGCCTTGTTCTTAAAGTTTTAAATTTGATGCCAATTTTTTGAAACTAACACTTGAAAACGTACGGTCACATATAACGTAATGAGTCCCTTCAAAGTCACAAAGAAGAGAAAGACAAATAACGAGAAATCAGTATTTTTATAACAATGAGATTTCTAATTCTGGCTATAGTGGTAAGTTCTTCCTCTGTTACCGGTGTTATTAAGATAGATTTTTCAGAAAGCTTTACGAGGTATATACGATTATCACATCACCAACGACACGCTGCGACGGGGGGACATCGCCGAGGCGCGCGGCTTCTTCCTGAAGCACTCGGCCTACGAGAAGAAGAACGGCAGCATCGGCATCGTGCCGTTGCTCGTGATGCACTCGATCGAGGGCCACACACCCGTCGAAGACAACACGTGGACCACCGTGCTGTCGGGGAGCGGTCGCTTCTGCTCGGTCGCCAGGCTCTGCTCCATCGCAGCGTGACTCGCGCTCAAGCTCTGATAACGATTCAGAAGTCCTACTGACTTGGGGCGCTGGCCCGGGGGCAAACTAAGGTCTGATCGGGACGCCGCAGCACGGCGGGGATGCCGTTCACCGCGATTGCGTCCTCGCCGAAGGGCTCGAGGATCCACCCCAGGCGGTGGCCTCCGTCCTGCTCGAGGCCGGCGCCGCGGCGGAGAAAATCGCAGCGTCGCAGAACCTGAAGCAGGCGCGCTTGGCCTTCGGCGAGCTCAGCCGCGCCGTGGTCTTCCTTGGCAACGTCGATCCGCGCTTGACCAAAGGCTTGCACGTCTTCGAGTGTCCGATGGCGGAGGGGTTCGAGCGGTGGCTGCAGCCCAAGTCCGAGCTCGAGAACCCTACTAATACTACTAGTACTACTGCTACTGCTACCACTACTACTATTACTAATGCTGCTGCTACTGCTACTACTGCTATTACTAATACTATTACTACTATTATTATTACTTCTGCTACTGCTACTAAAGCTAAGGGTATTATGGCGAACAACTTGAAAAATATTGAATATGTGTTGAACTAAATCGAAACGAATTATGCCCACACAGGTTGTTAAGAGGACGTATTAGTGATGCTTTAGGAATGGTTGATGGCATTAAGTTGAAACTTTCAGCGTGTGTTGAAGGTAAGTTGAAGAAAACCTAGTATACACTTTATGGGAAATTACGGTAAGGATCTTAAACAAGGTTTCCTAATAAGCCCATGCAAATATTACTGTTTTACTATTCGATATTTTACTCACGAAAACGCGTAAAAATAAAAGGTAAAAACTTTAAACAAAAAATGGATTATAGATCTTCGATGAATTACTATGAGGAACTTGTCGAACCTCCTTCGGCTCTGGATATATATAAGAAGGTGAATGCACAGATGTGTTTGGCAACGACCCCCCTTTCGCGTCTGCAATCCTTATGAAAGTAGACTGGGTATTATTATCACTAGACTGGGCTCGCTCGCGCCGGATAAGTCCTAGCCACGTCGCTGGAAAAAAGCATGTCGCAGAGATTGATTCGTTGGATTCCGATTGTTGGTGTCGTTGCAGCGAGTGCTCTGCTCGCGGTCGCCACCACCCAATATTCCGGTGATGTCCACTGGACTCGCGTGACGGTATCTTTGCTATGTGCACCAAGTTTGCCCGATGGTGCTCCAAATTCCGGACGGGCCCTTCCAATTGCTGCCCTGTTGCTCCTGTGTGCGAGCATGTCTTCGTTATTCGAGCTTATTTCGCGAGCTGCTGAGAGAGCTCTACATACCTTTTGATCCCGGCAAAATAAACAACGACTCGTATAGAGTGAACCCCGTAAACAGCAAAATGCAATATATATTATGACGTGCGCAAAAACTGAGTGCTTGGTACTACTGTACCGCGAAGGAGCGTCGGTAGGCACTGCACTACAGTCCTAACTTGCTGTAGTTTTGCTTAAGTGCGATCTACCGTATGTACGGTATGTACTGTAGCAGAAAAGCCTATTTACTTATTTATCATCTTGCTCCCAGTATGAGAACTTATTGTAGCCTCGATACCTGTCCCTTATTGTGCAGTGTGTGCGCATGATTGCAGAAGCCAGACGCCCGGTAATTTACGCCGGCGGCGGCATCGTCGCGAGCGGTACTGAACAGCTACTGGTCGCGCTGGCGGAAAAGCTTGGTTGTCCGATCACCACTACCATCATGGGACTTGTCGCTGTGCCCGCGGCAGTTTCGCTGTGGCTGCACGTGCTCGGCATGCATGGCAGCTATTCCACCAATGTTGCCGTCAACGAGGCCGACCTGGTGATAGCGCTCGGCGTGCGATTTGATGATCGCGTCACGGGCAAGGTCGATGCGTTCATTGAACCAAAAAAGGAGGATCGTCTACATATGTCATCTTAATGTTCTGCTCCTACTTGTCATGTAGCTACCCTTTCTCCATTTATGTCACTGAAAGTAACCTTTACGATTACTTTTCTCGTCTTTGCGTCAGACATGTACCTACCTTCCGAACTGAGTCAGCTGCCAAGATGTGTAAAGTTCTGGATTCTCCTTCAAGCTTTTCCATCTATGTATAAATAAAATTTGGTGTTCTCTTTACTACGATACAATAATACCATTTGTAATGGACTTGACATGTATTAATAGGAATTCCAGTTATTCCAGAATATTTGTCATTTGACTTGCATGAAAATGAATTGTTTTTTTCTTGCAACAAGGCATATGTACTCACTTAGACTTAAATCTAACGTGTATGTTTCCGTTTGTAGATAATGGATCCTAGCTATTATGCTATAGAAAAAGTATAGGTTGACCTCGTTGAGCTCTGGATGTTTCTTGAGGGGCGTTGGATGTATCAGAGCTATATGTATAAGGAATAAACTTTTAATTGCATGTCTAGTTTTTTTCTTGAATAAAATTATTCAATGCTATGGGTCTCCCTCTAAGGACAACCTACCGTCCTGGATGCCTTGTATACGTTCAACCACCTCTTCCTCGGAGGAGACGCGCCGGTCTGTATGGACGCCGCGGACTCGAACGACGACGGAGGAGTGAACATCTCCGATCCGAGTTTCACCCTGGGTCACCTGTTCCTGGGAGGCCGCATCTTCCCACCGCCGATCACGTGCGGAGACGATCCGACCGACGACGCCCTCGACTGCGAGATGTACTCGGCCTGCGGGCAGTAGAGTCGCAGGAGAGAATCTGAGGCCTGAGAACCCCCGGCAAGCCAAAGCGAGTCGGGGGTTTTCTTATGGCTGAACGTTGAAGGAGTGAGTAACGAACTGCTGGAGATCGTGCTCGCACAGCGCGGCATGATGTGGCTGCTCGCCGCCAAGTTCGGCACGGACTTCACGTTCAGCGTGGCGAAGGAGTTTACGACGGACCTTCTGCTGATCTGACAAAGACCTTGGTGGCAGTGACGATGGTTGGGATTTTTCTTTCTCCCGTCTCTGGTCCTGAACAGTGCCACCACCAACGACTTCGTCGCTGTCATTGTTTTCCTCGTCTCCATCTGGAAGAAGACTCGCAAGTGCAGCCAATTGAGGGTTTGTGGCAAAGGATTTTATATCTTGACATCCAGCGAATTCATTAACCAGCAGCCTATTTGAGCGGCAGTTCTAAAAATGTCTTTGATGTTTGTTGGGTATATTAACCGTTATTCTGCTTCACGCCTATCCGTCTGAATAGGTTGGATGAGGGATTGAAGGTTATTAGGGTACGTATTCCTTCATGAAGGTGCTTTTGGCGTCCTAGGAAGGTGCTTTGGCGTCGTGGCCTTATCCAGCTGGCTCGTGGTGTCAGAAGCTCAGCGAGGTTTGGGTTCGAGCCCAAGCTATGGCAGCGTCCCAGCCGGAGTCACGCAAACCCAACTGGAAAGGCAGATAGCCGCGTTGCGATCGGCCGGTCACCCATGACCTACGTAATTATGTCTCCCTGCGTTGGCATCAAGGACGGTGCCTGTGTCGATGTTTGTCCGGTCGATTGCATTCACGAAGGCGAGACGATGTTTTACATCGACCCGGTGGAATGTATCGCCTGCGGCATTTGTGAAAGCATTTGCCCGGTGGACGCCATACGGCCGATCGAGGACGTGCCGGAAGTAGAAAAAAAATATATCGAAATCAACGCAGCATTTTTTGCACAGAAAGAATAAACAGTCGGGTGTTCAAGAGGCTTCGAACGTCGGTCGGTTGACCGCGGACCTGATCCGAACCACACGGAGATCCGGTGGTGAGCGACGTCTCTTCGATGATCATCTCGTCCGGCTGCACGGTGCAGGTGACCTGACCGTCGAGGAAGCTCACTCCGTCCTCACCGTCGATCTTCGAGAACCCACCGATTACGACGTGGTTCTGTCGAAGCGGCCCACCCTCCGCCGACGCATACTTGTTGTCGACGAAACTCACGAGGCCCACGGTCTCGGTGACCGAGTCATCGTCCGGTGTCTCGCACTGGGAGCATGTCTGCCGGGTTTGACGTGACCATCGGAACGATGTCCTCGAGCGTTACTCCGAGATGCATGAGCTCCGTCATGGCAATCGTCAGGTTGAATGGCGCGACGCCGAAGAACGGATTGGCTTCCCTATCGCCGTCGGCGTTCTGGTCCGGTATCTTGACGTTATAGCCATGCATGTCGGCGCCTAGCGTGTAAGGCATGATGCCGGCATCGAGGACGGTCTTGGCGACTTCGAAACTGAAATGCGAACCATGGCCGATATCGACCTTGAGACCGCGGTCGAGGGCGTCGCGTACAGATTACCATTGAAATCTAATGAAGGTGATAAGCAAAACCTGGGTGCGTATGAGTTAAATCTAAAATTTATTTGACCAAATATGACTTCTTAAAAAGACAAAGCTCTAGGTGGAAAAAAATTCTATCGATTTTGTCATCGTTTATGGCATGAGTATTTTTTTTCTCTCATTGGACAACGCAAAAAATTAAATGAAGCCCCTGACAAAATTGGACCTATTTGGATTTTACAAGGAAAAAGAAGTAGTTTTTCTCTGAAAGAGCCAAAGAATTTTGAAACACTAGATGCTTTGTTAGAGATTTTTGATCGGCGCTTGCAAAGCGCGCAGTTCATCCGCCTTCATAGCGTGTTCCTTTCCTATGTATTTCTGTTTTCCTGGACACTAGGGCGGATGCCGGGCCGGGGCAAAGCGACCGCCGACACGCCTGCGTGATTCAGGATGTATTCGTGATCCGCGGCGACCAGCCGGTAGTTGAGGGGGACGAGGATGATCCCGACCTGGGCCGTCGCGTAGAAGCTCTCGAGATAGAAGTGGGAGTTCGGGCTCAGCATGCAGACGCGGTCGCCCTTGCGCAGACCGAGCGCGAGCAGCGCGTTCGACCCCCGATCAGCCTCGATCCCGATACCGGCCTGCCCTGGCGGGAGCGTTTCGACACGGACAGCCTGCCGTGCTTGTTATTGTGGTGCCAAGCGAGCGGGCGATATACTCGAACCCCGTCACAACCGACACAGGCCGCGTACCCTCGCCCACCATGTTCGACATCGTCAGCACCTGGTATCGCCGTTACTTCTCGCATCCCCAGGCGGTGCTGCTCGTCCTGTTACTCGTTATCAGCGCCGTGGTGGTGCTTTACTTCGGGCACATGCTCGCGCCAGTGCTCGCCGCCGTGATAATCGCCTCATGGAAGGCGTTGTCGGCTCGGTGATCGAATTGAACTTCTTCGCGCCGACGGAAACCTTGTCCTTCGGGCTCGCGTTCAGCGATTTCTTCGGTCAGGACGTCCTGGGCGCGGTCGTCGAGTTCTTCGACGGCAATGCGCTCCTGGACACGCAGAACGCCTTCGTTTCGGAAATCCTGGGCGACGACTTCATCAACGGCCAGTTCGTCGCCGATCGCATAGGCGGCGCGGTGCCGGTTCCGGCGGCTCTGCCGCTGATGGCTGCTGGCCTCGGCGCGTTTGGTCTTGTCGGCTGGCGTCTTTCTCAACATTATCACTGTCTGGAAAATCAGAAACAGCGCTGCCTCTTTCATCCAAAAAACCAATGCCTGAATAGCCTACTTCAACACCTCCCCAGGTATCAGTTACAAGTACCAGCGTATCCGTTTGCCATTCAAAATAGGAGATAGTACCGTCCACATCTCCAACAATAAGGTCGTTCTTGCCGTCGCCACTAATGTCTACTACATAAGGCTGTGCCATGCCACTCACCTTGGCCTGTTTGAAAGCGCCGGTCTCGAAGCTGAAGTCGGCTACGTTTCCAGGGGTATTGGCATTGGGATATCTGTTTATATGTGGTTATTTCAATTAAAAAGTTGGTAATAGCCATACTTTTGTAACTGAAATGATTTGACAATATGTTTTCTCCCCATAACAACATCAAAACTCCAAACATGTGCCTCCGTGTTAGTATTTCTATTTCACTGCAACCGTTTTTCCCAAAGGCTTGCTTGCCCGGTTGTCCAGTTACTTCCTTGCTCAGTTGTTTCATTGCCCAGTTGCCAAATTGGACAGTTGCGCAATTGCCAAGATACTTGGTTACCCGGCTGCTTGATTGACATGGTTGCCCAGTTGCTCTGGATGCACGATATTTCAGGTTCCTCATGTACAAATGCCCAAAATTTCTATATTCTTGATTTATGGATACATGAAATTCTTTTATGTATAGCTTATCCAAAATTTGGGATTCTTTTTGTATCATTGCATCAAAATTTGAGGTGCCTCCTTAGAAAACTCGATTTTTCAGGAACGTTTATTTAGTACACAGAGGTGTGTAGGAGCAACGACATCTTGTGAGCCTTCAAAACATCCTCCAAACTGCGCTGTCCTCGAAGTTTAGTTCCTTACCAATCACTTCCTGTCTTTGCAGCACCTTGTCGCGCTCGGGATTAGTAAATTGAGAAAACAAAAGCTGATATTGCATTTTCAAGGGTTTAATACTTGGGCTACTGTTTCAGTTTCAGGATTTGTTCTTATCAGTAAAAAATTGTTGAAAAATCACATATTATCTATAACGGCAAATATGGAGAAAAGTTCTTTCTAATGTTTCCTGACATTACATAAATGATTCAGTTCTTTATATATGGACGGCCAGCTGTACAAAGTTTGGAAAATATTAATGATTAAAAAATAATATTCTTAAGAAAAATAATCCTTGGCATTTTAAACTATTTGAGCCAAAAGGCGCTGCGGGCGTTCGCGAAGGGGCACGCCGCGAAGACGTTGAAGGCGGCGTACACGCAGGAGCGCACGACGGCGCTGACGATCGAGCGCACGGATCGCAATCGGCCGCTCACGCTGGAAAAGGCGATTGCGTTTACCAAAGACCACCAAAAGGCATCGCTCTATTGGAACAAATCGTCGAAACGGGCCTGTATCGTCGTACCGACGACCGCCTTCATGGATGAAGATGGTGTCCCGATCTTGCGTGTTGAGCTTGTCAGGCCGATGGGATCAGACGTCATGGAGATGACTGGTGGGACACATACAATTTATGCACCTAGTTCTTTATGCGATACGCGGATTTCCCCGCGACCCTTTCAAGGACCGACAAGGAAACTGTTGCCAGATAAATGAGAATTTTAAAGCGATTAACTCAGCTTACGCAGCTCAGAGGGTATCTGTTGTTACCCGCGCTGGCGCTGATACTGGCCGGTTGCGGCGGTGGCGGCAGCTCCAGTGGCGCCATCGGTCCTCCCGGTAACGACGGCGGTGGTGCCGGCGGTGGCGGTACCGGTGGTACAGGCGGCACCGGTCCAAACGTGATTGCTTTTGGAGTATGATGAAACGCCAGAGATGATGGCGGGGATCATTGCAGAGTTTGCCGAAGCGAATTTGTTAAACATCGTCGGTGGTTGTTGTGGTACGACACCAGCACACATTGCGAAGATTGCAGAAGCCATACGTGGGCGACCACCACGGCAACCGGCAGCACGCCCGACTTATTGTTGTCTAAGTGGTTTAGAACCTTTAGAAATCAAGCCCGACAGTTTATTTGTCAATATTGGTGAGCGTACCAATGTTACTGGGTCGGCCAGATTTAAACGACTGATCCTCGAAGGGGATTATGAAACCGAGTGAAAAAAACGTTTATCACTTGATCGGTTTGGCTTGGAGGTGGGCCGTCACCAGCGCCAGGTCGGCCGGGGTAATGCCGCTAATGCGGCTGGCCTGGGCAATGTTCTCAGGCCGAATCCTCCCGAGATTCTCTTTAGCTTCTGCACGGAGTTGGCGAATGTAGCCGTACTCCAGCTCTTGGGGGATGGCCTTATCGGCGAGACGCTTCTGACGCTGAATCTGTACTTCCTGGCGGGCGATATAGCCGGCGTACTTAACGTCGTGTACCACCTGCGTTGCCACCTCAGGCGATGCCGTAAGCATAACAATGTACCACTGCTCAGCAAATATAAGAAAGCTTCAATCGATAACAGATCACTTTGACTTGGTTTTGGACTTATCAGCCAGTAAGGAGATAAGATTGGGCGCTTGTGTTTGACCCTTGGCAATCTGGATTACGTCTGCACTGCCATCACCGGGAGACAATTGTACCACACACAATCGATCACGATGATTATTCAGACCCAATGCTTCTGTATCTATGGCTATATCATCAACCTGGTAACGATCCAGATTCGGTAAATCATGTTTGTGATACCGGATAGACAATCTCTTGTGGCATATTTTTTAACTCCATTTTCGCGGACGTCACTTTTTCTTTTTCATTTATTTTTCCCTATTCTTGGCTATGGCGACGTTCCGGCAGCTTCCAGTGTGATTTTCAGTACCTTTTACTGTGGCGCTTGTCGTCTACAGTCGCTTGCCAGTGGTGCTAGGCGACAAGGAACAGTCTGATCCAGTTTTTATAGTGCAGTCAGTTTTTATTCTTCATTTTGGAGCTTCTTTAAGTTTTTCCGACGGCGCCGAACTGCTTTTTTGCCTTTTCTTCCTGATTCGAGCATCTTTTTTGCTGATAGGTGTCGAAGAACTCTGTACGCTGCTGCGCTCTTTCAGGTGACGACAGTGCATAGTCGACCAGCCACGAAATGGCCTCTTCGCGACTCATCTCGCCGTTCAGGTAATCCCGGGCCGCCTCGTTGCCTGCATCCGGATTTGCCGACGGGAGCGGTCTGATCTATGACGCGCGGCAGATGAGGTTCCCGGCGAAGACGAGCGCGAAACAGCCGACGAGGATGATGAGAAAATTGCGATAGATCCGCGGCGTAAGCGACCGGTGGGGCCACAGATCGACGCGGTAGAGGATCGTCGAATCTCTCATCTCTACCACATGTTACAGCAACCATTGTTCATCTCTACCACCCGTATTGGCTACACCTTCTTCCTCGTCGTCCCCGTACCATTCCTTATCTGCACCACTCCTGCCGCCGGTCGAAAACTGGATGATCATTTCAGGACAATGTTTGAGCAATCCTTCCTTGAGGCGCGCAAAGCGCTCCGGGTCGGAAGTGGTAGAACCGTCATCCATGCGTACATGGCAATGAGCTATTGAAGCCCCGGCTTCATAAGCTTCATGGGTCGATTCAAGCTGTTCAGAAACGGTGATGGGTACGGAACTTCCTGGCCGGCGACCCGGCGATCGCCCGGGGCGACCGACGCAAGCTCGAGCGCATGATCGAGAGCACCGACCAGCTGCGCCGCGTCCGTCACGGCGAGGGCGCGGAACGTCTGCTTGCTCGCCTCGTAGAGCTCGCCGTCCCCGCGAGCGCGCCCGAGGAAGTAGGCCAATCCGACGGCCGACAGCAGGAAGAAGCGGCGGAAGCGCTGCTCGCTGCGCCGCAGGTGCTCCTCGACGGCCTGGCGCTCGCGCATGGAGCTCACCGAGCTGGCCATGACCTCGATCAACGCGCGCATACACTACAATTCTGAAATCTAACCTGCCTTGGCACATTGATAGGAAGATTTTTAAGGCTTCTATTGATATTTTAAAGAGGAGACAGATTGATTAGGGATTACTAGTGCATAATGAAGACAATAAAAAGGGGTTACTCATAATTATTTTTAGAGTATGCTGGAGTGAGCAGGAAGAAACATATTGGTACCAGCTGGCCTATAGGCCCTAAACTGCTGGGGATTGGTAGCTCAAGTACCCGCACTTGCCAAAACCTATCAAATGCGTGCCCTATTTTTTTTCTATTCCTAGGGTTTGAAACGATCACGAGTGAGCTCAGGTGTCCTGCTGCTAGTGATAAGCAAAGCAAGTGGCAGTGCCTTTAATATAAGCCATTTCATTCCACGTTAATTAATGTCATTGTTAAAATTCTTCAGCCGCATAAAAGAGTTAAGAAAACTAGCAGAAGAATTTCGTTTTGAAAGAGTGTCTGTCTCTTCCAATTTCAATACCAACATTCCGTGGCATAGCAGTGATATTTGCAAAAAAAGAACCAACGAAAACACACCGGGGGGGGGCGGGGGGGGGGGGGGGGGGGGGGGGGGGGGGGGGGGGGGGATGACTCCCCGTCCGGACCCTGCGCAACTGGGGGTTCTTTGTCTTCCGGGGTCTCTTTGTCCGGCCCTTCAGCGACCGGCGGCTCTTCTTCCTCTGGCGTTTCGCCATCGGGTCCTTCGGCCACCGGCGGTTCTTCCTCTTCCGGGGTTTCCTCATCAGGGCCTTCAGCGACCGGCGGTTCTTCTTCCTCGGGAGTTTCCCCATCCGGACCCTCGGTTACCGGCGGCTCTTCTTCATCCGGTGTTTCAGTGACCGGCGGCTGTTCCTCTTCCTCGTCGGGATTGTCGATCACGGCATCGGTATTAGGCTCGGTAACAGCATTTTTTGCAGCGAGTACCGGCTTATCTCAAACGGATATAAAAAAAGTTATAGCCTATTCTACTACCAGCCAATTAGGCTATATGGTCGCTTCGTGGGGTCTGTCTTATTTTTCTATGGGCTTCAACCACTTAGTCAACCATGCTTACTTTAAAGCTCTTCTATTTCTGTCTGCGGGGGCAGTCATTCATGCCAACCTAAATGAACAAGATCTTAGAAAGATTGGTGCTCAATGAACAATAAGTCCTCTAACATTGATCTGTGTAATTATAGGTTCTATCTTACAGAAAAAAAGTTATTACTTAAATTAGGGACATATAAAACATTAGACAAAACATGTTCCCTACATGAATGAGATCTTAAGGATACTTTAAGTACTACAGTTCCTGATCCTAGAGCAAAACATTTTGTTCCATCTCCTAATAAAACGGGTTCTGGCGTGCTAAATTTACTGTAACTAGAAAATAATGCTTTATTACAACTCATATGAGCAGTGGCCCCGCTATCAATTATCCACTGCTCAGTGTTATCAAACGAACTACCGTATAAAGCAACAAATAATCCAGAATCTTCAATATTGTGCGTAACCTAGATAGTACAAAAATGATCTGAGCCATATGAGCTCTTGTGCAGCTAAAGATAGTGCGATGTATTCAGCTTCAGTAGACGAAAGAGCTACTACATCTTGACGCCTATTGCGCCAACTGATAATACCACCGCATAACGTAAATACGTAGCCTGACGTAGATCTCCTGTTGTTGATGTCGCCTGCCCAATCCGCATCAGAATACCCAACTAAACTAACTGACGAATCATCTTGGGCATTAAAATATAAACCAACATCAAGACTACCCTTGATATAGCGTAATACTCGCTTTGTCACGCTGCTGAGCAAGTAACCTACGGTAGCTATTCATGGGGATAGATTTGCAGTAAGTCGTCATTTAATCGTCACTCCCGTTGTTGTTTAGTATCCATTTCCTCTTCTTTGTAATCAAGGCAGTTTTAACGTCCGTGTTATCACTATTCTTGTCCCTATTTCCTACAAAATAGTTTTTTAACGACACGTGTGAGACACAACAGCGAATTGTGTTACGATAGGGCAAGTGAGCTATCACCTCTGTATTTTTGAATCAATAAAAGTTAAACTATAAACTTTGACCTTGTTACAAGTGAATACTTTTGTAAGTTGAGTTCTTAGAAAGTCTTAAACTGTTAACTCATATAATTCTAAAACAAAATTCCCAAATGTCGGTGGATGTATACACCAGTACGTTACAGTATATGTGTTATTCATTTTTGAACAAAACTAGCTTGGTGAGCTTTTGCCTTGTGCTTGTCTTGCCAGCCTTCAGAACTCTCTCCGTGTGGACCTTGCCAAATTGGTACACCACTATCTTGATATACCACTTTGCAATTAACTTGATGAGATAAGATATATGGTCATCCTGCATGTTTTCATCGAGAGCATGGAAATTATTTATCCAAATCCTGCATATAAATTGTCACAATGTTCTGTATCAAACTGTCAGAATTCTAACGTCACGATGCTATTATTCTGTTCTTTATTGTTCGACATCTGATTATCCGAATGTTCCAATGTCTATAAACTTCCTATTTTTTTCAAAGATCCTCTTGTTAGAGTTTAAGGTTTTCATTCACGCCAGGCTTCACTAATCTATTTAATAAGAGCTGTAAATATACTGAACAGTATAATTGTGATCAGCTGTTAAATACTGGCTGTAAAATTGCATTCCTCCTAGTCTGAGTGTAATAGTTCAATCTTTTATCCAATGATATACTTCCAACTAACTGTAAACCCCAAAATTGGATAATTTAATGGAGATGCCTGAAAGTGTTCTATTGGCCCAAAATGCCCAAATAAGGTAACTTGGGCCTGGATCCCCCAAATTGAGATTTTTGTGAAATTTCTGTTTCATTTGAATTGGCTTAGTAATCTTCTTCCAACGAGCCATCAACCAATGTCAGGGAATCAATAATTAGGAAGATATCCTCGAAAGTGTGTTTTGGGCTCAAAATGCCCAAATATGGTGATTTGGGCCTAAATCACAATACAACTACCAAACCTACAAGTCAAAGGAAGGGAGGGAGGGTTTAGAAGGAATAAGAACTTAAATATACGCGCCAAACTACAAATCTAATTACTAATACGCGCAAGGGACAACCTGAAAAGCAAAAGTTATGACTACAATACAACTACCAAACCTACGAGTAAAAGGAAGAAAGGAGGGTTTAGAAGGAATAAGAACTTGAATAAAATCGCAGAACTGCAAAACTACAAATCTAATTACTAATAGGCGCAAGGGACAACCTGAAAAGCAGAATTTATGATTACAATACATTTACAGGTACTGCTTTCACCGAAATGTCAGATAAAATCCTTTCACTGTACGTGTGTTGGTACTGCTTTCAACGAAATCGCAGATGAAGCCTACAATTGACTTGTCTACGGGTACTGGTGGATTCAACGAAGTGTCAGGTAAAATCCTCTTACGATACGTGATACGTGAGTTGGTACTGCCTTCAAAGAAATGCCAGATAAAGCCTACAATTGACTTGTCTACAGGTACTGCTTTCACCGAAATGTCAGATAAAATCCTTTCACTGTACATGTGTTGGTACTGCTTTCAACGAAATCGCAGATGAGGTTGTTTTTTAACGTGTGGCATTTCCTTCTGGGGTGTCATATGGAAATGAATTGGCCGAGACGGCGGGCGCTGGTACGAATGGGTGCGCTTTGGGGTTGATTTTCTACTTTTACTCCATTTTTCTTCGACTTTAAAAACATTACCACTATCCTGGGCCAACTCAGTGTCACTGTTCGGCTGTTTTTTAATTTCAAAAATATATTTCTGTAAGTACCTTGCTCTTTTTTTCTCAAACTTGGTACAGGACTCATTATCTGTAAGGGCCTTTTGAAGTCCTAAAACGAAATGTCGGCGATAAATCTGATGCTCTCTCTTGAAAAACAGAGCCTGGTTGCCATGAATTATAAATGACAGAGGATTGGCCAAAACTAAACAATTTTATTTTCTACGTTTAAAACTACATTAACCTTCTGATGATGGCAATGAATCAAGTGAAAAATACTATGTTAACATCGTAAATCCAATGTTCTATGCTGAACCACAAAGTGAGAATCTGATGTCTGTGAAATAAGTCGAAATGTTAGGTTTCAAGTTAGTAGTTAAAACACATAAATCTGATATTCCATCACATAACCTTACCACTTCAATTTTGAAATCAACTTAATGTTATAATTACCATGCCACCAATAGCTATGTGCTTTGTCACAAATCCTTATCAATTTATAACTATTGTATTGGGAATTAAACTTACAGATCTCCCTAAATCTTCTGCAAGTACTATATTTGTGTGCTAAGAACTATCAGAATCCCGAGAAAATCTTTTATCAAACCATACAATTATCATAATCGCCTTCACATTCACTTAAATACACCAAGACAGTCATATATTCACACAGATTTTGTGATCTCTCTTTCTAGGTGTTCTCTTTAATTACAAACTACACATTAAATTTAGTTTTTTATTGGTTTTTACCTTTTTTTTTAGCTTTTTTAGTTTTTTTTCGTTTTTTCTTTTTACTTTTTTTTTTAGTTTTTATCTTTTTTATTTTTTTTATTTTTATTCTTAATTTTATTAGTTTTCTTTTTCTCTTCTATTTTTCAGTTTTTTCCTTTTTTTAAGTTTTTTTTTAGTTTTTAGTTTTTTTAGTTTTTTTTTCCTTTTTTTCTTTTTAGTTTTTTATTGGTTTTTACCTTTTTTTTTAGCTTTTTTAGTTTTTTTTCGTTTTTTCTTTTTACTTTTTTTTTTAGTCTGTTAAGGGTGTAGATGAGATAATTATAAAGGTAAAAGAAACGTTCACTATTATTTGTTGCGGATGTTGAACTTGTTACATGTCGCTTAATTGATATCATGTGGATAGAATCCAAACTTTCAGTTTGCACATGAGAAATGAGTATAAATAGAAGTATAAGTAGCTAATATTGACTGCGCGTATTTGATTGATGATATCTACTATATATGATATGATATTTATAATATTTATCTGTTAAGGGTGTAGATGAGATAATTATAAAGGTAAAAGAAACGTTCACTATTATTTGTTGCGGAGCAGCTCCCACCGATTCAGCCCAAAGGTAACGTGGTGCATCAGCATGTACAATCTGAGCAAGAGCGATTTCATTTATGGTACGATTTAGTCGCTCAGCAACACCATTTTGTTGAGGAGAATGAGGCACAGTTTTCTGATGAATGATTCCCCTCTGCTTTAAATAGTCTTCAAACTGCTTGGATGTATATTCTCCTCCATTGTCTGTGCGTAAGACCTTTACTCTTTTGTTTGTCTGATTTTCGACTTCTGCTTCGTACTCCTTAAATTTTGCAAAAACCTCGTCCTTTGTCTTCATAAAGGATAAAGTATTATGCTAAGAAGTAATTGAGAGATAACCAAAGACTGTATTCATTATTTAGATTGCTTGGATGCTCCTGCTGCAGAAATGTCTACTATTTACCATTTAATGGAAAGAGCACTTCGTATAAGAGAACTGATTAATGTACCGGTGCTTGTGTGGCAAGGACAGGCAATTGGAGTCTTTACAATGACTCGATTCAACGTCTACTTCCATGGGCTTTTGCATATAATAGACAAGATTACGCTCGTTATCTTACTCTACATTTCATGGACATGACAAACGTAAAAACAAGATGGTGTTTGTAACTTGTTTACACGAGGGCGTCATTCAAACATGTCAGTTATCTTCCTCACACAAAATATATTTGACAAATCCAAATACACGCGCACTTTAAGTCTAAACGCATCCTATATCATTTTGTTTGATAATATTCGCGATCGAGGGTCTATTAATATTTTAGCCCGTCAGATGTACCCGCATCATCCCAAATTTTTAATAGAGGCCTATCATGATGCAGTCAAAGAAAGTTACGGTTATCTCTTAGTGGATCTTCATCCGGGTACGTCAGATGAAATGAGGATACGAAGTCATAATGCAACAAAGTTGTGCACACATTTATGGGAAGTTATGTCTGGAGTCAATCCCCCTAAACGCACAGCACTGGCATCATTTATTCAAGCACAGAGAGATGCCTGCATCAATGTTGATTCATTGAATTTGGTATTACCACCTACCAGTGTTTTCAATACTTGTGAAATGGAACACTGTGACCTGGAGGCAGAAACGTCACATTACTCTTCAAGAACTGGCCGGTTTTATTGATGGGCGATGGGTGTGCAACAAATAGCTGTGCATGTACAGCACTCACGAACATGTATGGGTTGATGAGCTATTGAAAGTATCATCATACAAATGTTACGTAATGATGTTACTGATTCTAGTGCTATCCTGCACGAGATTTCGTTTAGGGAGCAAAGCACGAGCGCACGAGAATGGTGATTTATTTTACTTTATTTCGGGAATCGTTGGGTATTATCGAATCTGTATTACAACAATTTATTGAAAGTATCATCATACAAATGTTACGTAATGATGTTACTGATTCTAGTGCTATCCTGCACGAGATTTCGTTTAGGGAGCAAAGCACGAGCGCACGAGAATCGTGATTTATTTTACTTTATTTCGGGACCATGTTATTCCAAAGGGATAAGGATTTCCGTTTTACATCTACTCCCTTGGAATTGGCAATCTTACATTAGGAGACAAGTTTCCCAGTGATAAGAGTGTAGTATAATACTCATCTTAACACTTTACTTATTCGTATCATTGTAAGACTCCCATGTTATTCCAAAGGGATAAGGATTTCCGTTTTACATCTACTCCCTTGGAATTGGCAATCTTACATTAGGAGACAAGTTTCCCAGTGATAAGATGGTAGTATAATACTCATCTTAACACTTTACTTATTCGTATCATTGTAAGACTCAAACTCTGTTCTAATATCAGCATTATCCATGCTGTCTAAATCGAAATGGTCGTAGTTCCAATATGAAATACGAGGGTTTTTAGGTACACTTACGTCGCACAGAAGCAGTAACTCATCATCATTTATAAATTCCTCATCGTATGCTACTAGCAACGCGTTGTGAGCTTGATTAACAGCCGTTTTAACAACGGAGGGCATTTAACAAGTAGTAGTATGTTGTTATTGAGAGTACACCACGCGGTTTTTTAGTTTCCCGCCAAAACATTCGTCATCATGAGACTCGTTATGTGAGCGAAACAATAGTTAAGAAACATTAACTAATTCAAACTTATACAATGAAATGGCCGTCTTTTTTCCAGAATTACAAAAAGATGTCCCATAGCCTTCAAGAAAGTTCTTCAGAAACGTCCAGGCGCTCAACTTTTTTCGTTCTAATATGACGACGTCCTTGTTAAATACAAAGTGCTGTCATGTCATCAGTGACTCTTACATTTCTCTTCAAAGTGATATTTTTTTTAAATTTTTTTTTCCATCTACAGTTATTCTTTAAGGGAGATGAAGAGCCAATGTAATTTGGAAAGCTCCTGTATATCGTTATTTTTCATACAATACTTAACAGCAATGTTTACCTTGACCTAGAGAGGTATGGTGTCGTTGATAGTACGAAAATCGTTTTCTTCAACGGCAACGTAAAATGGACTATGAAAATCGGTTCAAAATCGATGGAATTTCTTATAATCCTGAAGAACAATGCACAACCTTACCTACAGAGCAATGATTTCGAAAAAAAACTATAAAAATCGGTTCAAAATCGATTATTTTTCATACAATACTTAACAGCAATGTTTACCTTGACCTAGAGAGGTATGGTGTCGTTGATAGTACGAAAATCGTATTTTTGATTTCTAATGTTATATTATTTTGGATTTCTAATGTTATATTATTTTGGATTTCTAATGTTATATTATTTTGGATTTCTAATGTTATATTATTTTTGATTTCTAATGTTATATTATTTTTGATTTCTAATGTTATATTATTTTGGATTTCTAATGTTATTTCTAATGTTATATTATCTTGGATTTCTAATGTTATATTATTTTTGATTTCTAATCTTATATTATTTTTGATTTCTAATGTTATATTATTTTTGATTTCTAATGTTATATTATTTTGGATTTCTAATGTTATAGCGCAGGTTTGGTGTGACTTAAGTCTTTAGTAACGGCTGACATAAATGTTTCAATAGTATGGTGGACTTCAGGGGGGGTCCAGTTTCCCTTCTTTCTGAATATTGTTTCTTCAACCTGTTCATTCTCCTGGTTTTCTCCAAAATGCGCTCTTAACTTGAGTCTTCGAAAAAAGTTTTGTAAATCGATATTTAGATTATTATAATTATAACGTCGTGGCATAGGGGCAAAGTTTAAGTTCTTATTTAACAATTTGAATTCACTATCATAAAATGCAAAGTTTGAGAGATTTACTACATTCGTCTGGTAGGGCTATGGTGCGATACACAAGTGTAATTGATAGCTGCATGTAAATGAGTTCTTTGACAGTTTGCAGCAAGGCAGCACATTTTCAATTTATGGTATGGATGACGTCCTTGAGAAGCTTTGATTTGATGACACAACTGGTAAACATGATGCCAAGACGGTTTCATGTCAAATCACAGTTTGTAATTTCTCATCTAATCTTGGATTTTTTCATTACGGGAGAAGTTAGTGTCCTTACTGTGCAACTACACCAGAACCGTTACGACGAAGAGTATATTCAGAAGAAAAGTGAACACGTAAAAGTAATTCACGTACGATTTCCTCATTTTTCATGAAAATGTATATCACAAGTAAAAAGTAGGCATGTTAAATTCCAGAGAATGGATTGAGTTGTATCCATTGGAATCCAAATACTTTTCGTGATGTTCGTGTAGCAAAGCTGCGGATGTGGTCGCTAAAGTCGAACTCACGAACTATATCTGACTCGATGGTCATGATTTACCAGATTCACAAGTTGTTTCTGTTTCATGGATATTAGTAATTGGTTTTCAATTAATTTGAGTTCAAACAGCAAATCCTGATTCGAGATCTCATTCCAGGTCCTGACTTTCAAATATAAACTTTCAAATATACCTGAAAAATGGGCAGGTTCTCACGCCGTGTGACAGGGGGACCTATCTAAATTTTCATGTATATCTGAAAATGGACAGGTTCTCACGCTGTTTGACCGGGACTGGGACTAGGACTAGGACTAGTAACTAGGACTAGGACTGGTCCTTGGTTACCCTAGCCCCAGGACTAGGACTAACATGCCTTAAATGCAGCCCCACTCTAGGGCCTTTTTGAATGCCATGGGACCTCCATAGGGTTCCCCTAGAGTGATCCTAAAAGATGAACAAATTACGTATTATGTGCAGAGAAATTAAAACTTAGTCAGTTTTTTTAGTGTCAGTAATGTATTAGTTGACATGTTGGTAAAAGGATTTCTACGATCCAAGATGGTTTTTTGCAGACAAGCATAAATAGGATAGTAGTTCTTTAAAAATCAATGTAATAATCAGGTCCATAGCCAGTCACGCTTACCTAACAGGCACGAAGAGCCATCAGGCGGCAATTAATTAGTTAATCAAGTATTACAATTTTTAAGTAACTGGTAAGTATTGCTATTGTGTGTTGCGTATGATAACCATTTCCAGCTTTACATTTGCCAATCTCCCTGCTTGGTACAAAGTACGTACATTCCATGTTGCGATCCTTAAGGTGATTTTGTTTTTGACAGTAGCAGGCTCACGGTCAGGTCTCACCAGTCTAACATGAGTGTCCCGACCGAGCGAGGTATTGATGACCTCATTGTCATCAATCCCATTCACGCTGTTATCGTTAGACTTTAATCTGTGTATTGTCATGATTGTTCTTGGCATGATGCAGTGGTGGTTTGCCATTGCCTTCCACTGGCGGATGGCCACTCATACTATTATGTCTCAACTAGTGGAGGGAAGGAGGCGTCTTACTTCTCCATTCTAGGCAAGCCTAGCCACTGCCCTGTGTAAATATGTGACGAAGTGCTTTCATCCAGATGTTGTTGTTGGTTGTTGGTTGACGTTGGTTGTTGGTGAACGTTGGTTGTTGGTTGATGTTGGTTGTTTGTTGACGTTGGTTGTTGGTTGACGTTGGTTGTTGGTTGACGATGGTTGTTGGTTGATGTTGGTTGTTGGTTGACGATGGTTATTGGTTGATGTTGCTTGTTGGTTGACGTTGGTTGTTGGTTGACGTTGACGATTATAACAAGATCCCTGAAGGACGGTGGTAATCCCATTCCGTCCAGTTCTCACTAAACAAGATCCCTGAGGGACGATGGTTATCCCTTTCCGTCCAGTTCTCATTAACAAGGTCCCTGAAGGACGGTAGTTATCCTATTGCATCCAGTTCTCAGTAACAAGGTCCCTGAAGGACGGTAGTTATCCCATTGCGTCCAGGTCTCAGTAACAAGATGCCTAAAGGACGGTGGTTATCCCATTGCGACCAGTTCTCAGTAACAAGTTCCCTGACGGACGGTGGTTATCCCATTGCGTCCAGTTCTCAAGAAACAATTGTGAATCATTAACTGACAATGTAATGATTGCATAGGCCTTACTATCCAATTGTTGCGCTTTATTAATTTCTTCAGTCGTGGGTTCTTCCGACGATATACTTCCATTTATACCTTTTTCTACGACGGGCCATAAATCATTGGCCTTGAGGTAGGCTTGAATTCGAAATTTTCAGTTTGCGTAGTTTTCTCCAGTTAGCTTCTCGATCTGTAGCTTGCCAAATAAATCCATCCTGTTCATGGACTATTGCAATTAAAATTTCTCCAGAACACTTTCACAGCATACTGGACCCATGCTCCACCTGCCTTCTTCTCTACCCACTTACCTTCTTGCCTGCCCAACTACCTTCTTACCAACCCATCTACATTTTTACCTACCCTCTTACCCATGCTCCACCTACCTTCTTATCTATACACCTACCTTCTTACCTATGCTCTACTTAACCTCTTATCTACCTACCTACCTTCCTGGCTACCTACCTACTTTCTTATCTACTCACCCTACCTTATTACCTATCCACCTGCCCTCTTACCCATGCTCCACCAACCTTCTTTTCTACCCAACGACCTTCTTGTCTATCCACCTAGCAGCTGTATTTTGTATAAAACTTTGAGTGTCATTGCAACCATTTCCCTGGGTCAGCTTTAGTAGAGAGGTATAAAATTTTGGGGAGGCAGATTTGG
Source organism: Alatinidae sp. Z8VKAUB7J3 (assembly GCA_010016025.2). NCBI lineage: Eukaryota > Metazoa > Cnidaria > Cubozoa > Carybdeida > Alatinidae > Alatinidae sp. Z8VKAUB7J3. Next base: position 87,381,123 of record JAAAKM020721499.1, read on the forward strand.
AAAAAATTCGATCAGTTACTCTGACATAATCGTCAAAAAGTAACAAAGTTTGATAATTTACCTTAGTCTAAGCAATCTAATAATAAGCTAGTGGAAACATTCATGATTCAACGTGTCAAGTGATTCTTCGGCCCTACCTGTAAATGTGAGAAAGTTATCGCTCCCTATCTTTTGGGATTTTTACATGAGAATTCTAAACAATAAAGATGGACATCCCATTACAGTGGACCAGGGATAAAGATGGACATCCCTTTACAGTGGACCAGCGATAAAGATGGACATCCCGTTACAGTGGACCAGGGATAAAGATGGACATCCCGTTACAGTGGGCCAGCAATAAAGATGGACGTCCCGTTACAGTGGACCAGTGATACAATGAACATCCCATTACAGTGGACCAGCGATAAAGATGGACATCCTGTTACAGTGGACTTTTTCTCGGGCCCCGTTTTGAGACTGGTACATTTTACTATATTAATACAATGGATATTACGGTAACGAGCACCAGCCGTTGGTCACAGGTTGTTCACGGTTTCTATTTCTCTAGTGTTCTTCGGAGGTCAGCTAGCTCAGTTGGTAGAGCACCAGCCGTTGGTCACAGGTTGTTCACGGTTTCTATTTCTCTAGTGTTCTTCGGAGCTCAGCTAGCTCAGTTGATAGAGCACCAGCCGTTGGTCACAGGTTGTTCACGGTTTCTATTTCTCTAGTGTTCTTCGGAGGTCAGCTAGCTCAGTTGATAGAGCACCAGCCGTTGGTCACAGGTTGTTCACGGTTTCTATTTCTCTAGTGTTCTTCGGACAACTGTTGATAGTTTGGGAAACCTCATGGCCCCCATGCTACCTGCCCTGGTGACAATAAAAAACGTTCTTAAAATGTCTTCGACAAACACATAAGCTACGTTTTCATAATATATCTCGATAGGGGAGACCGGGGTAAGTTGTGCCACGGGGTAAGTTGAGCCACCTCCTCTCCAGACTCCCTGCTTGACGATATTTAAAGGGTGATTCAATCTATTGGCAGGCAGTCAGCTGTGATTGTTCCTGGTTTACGCAACGAGAGGATGCTGTGAAGGAGAAAAGTTTTCTGCAGTCAAATAGCAGTTGTAGTATGAGATATGAAAGATTATAACAAGGAGGTAACCAGGCAATTGGATGATGGAGAGATTGGTACACATGGCTATTGAATATGGTTCAGGTGTCAGAGAGAAGATGAGATCTTATTAAATTGTAGATAGACCAGGACCATTTTTGTAAATACAGGGGTTAGCAATGATGTAAGTAAGCCAGTAGTTTTCAATTTTAGGTCAGAGAAAATTTAGGTCATTCATATTATCAGTATTTTCTCTTGTTAAAAAGGAGTGCAGCTATTTCCTCTATATTTCGTATGATCTTCAAAAGAGTCGCTTTCAAATCGATTTATATGTTGGGAATTCAACCCTCCTGGTGCTAGTCATCAAGGAGGCGCCTGGGAAAGGATAATTCAAACTGTACGCCGAGTTATTCATTCTTTGCTCTAGAATCGTTTAGTAGACCATGAAACCCTGTCAACTTCACTTTGTGAAGCAGAGAAAATCATCAATCATCGACCGATCACACGTGCTGCAGAAGATCCACAAAGATTCTACTGTTAGGAGGACACTCGTGTGTTGCTCCCTCTGAATTCCAGGAAGAGGAAAAGTTCAAAGCTTGATGATAAAGTCAACGCCATAAACAATCTTCATCCACCAACTGTATGGGGTCACACCCCGTCCAATGAAAATCCAGCAGATCTTGTTTCTAGGGGCTGTACTGCCCGCACCCAACAGTTGTCAGCTTTGAGGAACAATGGCCCATGTTGGATTTTTAATTCTGCTCATTGGCCCACTTGGCCAAAACAGGCGCCCCCCACGAAGGTTATTCTTGCAGTTGTATCTGAGGAAGTTGTGTCGGAATCCAATTGTACTACTTCCAGTATTACTAATCTTATCGATTTGCAACGTTTTAAGAGTTAACAGTGTACAAAATATTTGTACAACTCCAGGTGGCATAATGTTGTCGAATTTAAAATGATAACAGTAGTAATTGAAATTTGAAATTTCTCTAAAGGCTGTAATCCATAAAGGTGCTTTCATCGGTGTTTGAAGGCCAACCTTTGACTTCTTTCCCCTCGCTTGTATTGGTTTTGTAATATTTCTACGAAGTGAAATGAGAAAAATCAACAAATAGAGTAAAAAAATTATTCATTGACTCTTGAGTCGCAATGACTCTCATTTTCGCCGTAACTGGTTTTGATAGTTTATGTTTCCTTCTGGGTTCTCAAGCAAGTGCTGCCCTATGGCAGAGTCACATTGCTTAGTGGCGTTTTTGGTTTAGAAACTCGAGGTGGTTGTTTCCTTTTAGTAGTAGATGCTTGGCGAATATACGATGGTACAGTTTTTATCGAATTTATGGAAGTTGCGACATGTTCAGCTTCAATAATGAAATGTACCGACAACAGAACGGGGTAAGCATTGGAAGCCCCCTGGGTCCCGCATTAGCAAATATCTTTGTTGGCTTTCATGAACTTCAACTGTTTGAATCTTGCCAAAAGCCCATTGTTTATTTCCGAAGTAGCTCCAAACTGGCCAAAAAAAAATCCTCGGAAGAATTTCTCGGGTGAGAAATTCTTCCGAGGAAATTTTTGTGTAGTGTGCTCAGTTTTGATTGAGTTTGGGATCTTATCACTTAAAAGTAGCTGCCGCATTTTTGTGGTTATGTAAAAAAACTGTCCAATGCAGCCAAATAGTGGAGGGTCTAAAATAATCAAGAATCACTGTTTCACGGCATCAAAGATTTGGACGGGAATAAGTTAAGCTGGCCACTTTGATTTTTTCCCAGTCCCTTTTCTCCTTCTTTTGTTAATACTTGGCGCACAATGCGTTTGGAATAACACCAAAATCTCTTTTTAGAGACATTTGCATACTTGGAATGCGTACATTCTATGGTGCACAATGTTTTTTGATTTGCACCAAAAGCCGTTTTTAGTGACACTAGCATACTTGGATGCGTACACTTCATGGTGCACAATGCGTTAAGAATAGCACCAAAAGCTGTTTTGAGTGACACTTGTATACTTGCAATGCGTAGATTCCATGGTGCACAATGCGTTTAGAATAGCACCAAAAGCTGTTTTTAGTCACACTTGCATACTTGGAATGCGTACATGCTTAGTGGTTACCATTTTGAAACTGTCAAGAAATCGAGGACGAATCGAGGGAAGTGGAAACGGTCAGTCGACTAGGGCTGGCGGTCGAGCTCGGTCGCCCGCGATCGAATCGAGGGGTGATCGAGGAAGTGGAAACCGGCCTTTACTAAAGAGGGGGGGCATCTTAAAAGGACTGGCCACCAAATTATTTTTTTTTGCATTTGGAAGACAGAATTAAGACGAATGTGATTAATCAAGGCATAAAAATATCATATTCTGTTGGCGACGCTTTAGCCACGGATCTTACCTTCAGGTTTAGATGTCCATTTATTTCTACCTGAATTTTTCGATCATGCAGGTAAGATTTTATTAGATCTAGGCCTTTACCTCTAATACCTGTGTTATTAATTTTTTCCATCAAGATTTCATGGTTTAGCGTATCAAATGCCTTTTTTATATCATAGAAGAGAGCAGACACATGATTATCATCATTTAGTGAATCATTAATCTCTAAGATTAGCGCAGCAATAGCTTGTTCAGTGGAATGACCCGACCTGAATCCAAACTGATTTTTAGTAAATAAATTCCTTTTATTAAAATAGGATACAATTCTTTCGCGAGTAGTGCCACTCGTAAGTGTCGAATCGCTTCTCGGCCTTTTGGTAAGGTATAGGTGTAGCATCTGCCCTCATTGACCACAGATGTTTCCGAAGATCGACGAGAGGCGATCCTACTGGTTGTTGAGCCTGCCTGATGGCTTGCTACTCTGCACGGTGAGCTAAAATAAGGGGCATTGCCCTCGGACACCCCAGATGCCCTTATTAATCAGCCCATTTGGTGGTTTACTGGTTTTTTAGGGTAGTTTCAATGTCGAGCCTACTTCTTGTCGGGGGTATTAGATCGGGAGATTGACAACTTGCTGCAAGTATACTTTTCTTTGTTATCGTATAAGGGCACTGTTAAATATCATCTCCTGTTTCAAGGAATTCAGGACAATAGGTTTCTTATCTGCCGTGAAACAAACTCTTCGGCAGCCAATGTGTTTCCATTGCGGTACAGGTTAGTATTACTAGCAGCAAATACTGCTAGGTCATCACTTTACTACCATAACAAACGTGCGTGTTGCTTGGCCCTGTATTGTTTTTGCACGTGCATGGTGCATGCATTTTTCTATCCTACAGGCTTTGGGCTCTTCAAAAAGCAACAAAACGCTGCTACTATCACTACTACTGCTACTATCACTACTACTGCTACTATTACTACTACTGCTACTATCACTACTACTGCTACTATTACTACTACTGCTACTATTACTACTACTGCTACTATTACTACTATTGATACTATCACTGCTACTGCTACTATTACTACTACTGCTACTATCACTACTACTGCTACTATAACTACTACTGCTACTATTACTACTGCTGCTACTATCACTACTACTGCTACTATCACTACTACTGCTACTATTACTACTACTGCTACTATCACTACTACTGCTACTATTACCACATAAAAACTGCTGTTGGTATCCACAGAAAGTTTACAAGGTCTTAGTACGTCCTCGAGTTGGTCAATGGAAACTTAAACTTGCTTTGCCAGGATTGGCTGTGAATAGTATGATTACTATGGGAATACCAAATATCATCATGCTTTATTTACTGAATCGTCCACTTTGCTTCAATGCCAGAGAAATTGGATATTTCAACGGATCGAGATTTCTGGTCACTGGTTTGGGAGCTGCTATTGGATTGAAATTACTTTTGAAGTGTATTCCAGAACAGAAGGCCATACTTATTGGTTGAAATGTCTTTGAATGGTGAGGAAGAAGACAATCTTGTATCAAATGTCTTTGAATGGTGAGGAAGAAGACAATCTTGTATAAAATGTCTTTGAATGATGACGAAGAAGACAATCTCGTATCAAATGTCTTTGAATGGTGAGGAAGAAGACAATTTTGTATCAAATGTCTTTGAATGGTGAGGAAGAAGACAATCTTGTATAAAATGTCTTTGAATGGTGAGAAAGAAGACAATCTTGTATCAAATGTCTTTGAATGGTTTGGAAGAAGACAATCTTGTATCAAATGTTTTTGAATGATGAAGAGAAGTGAAATGGAGAGGGAATGTGTGCAGAGGTAGTGGGAAGGTGGGGGTGGGGGGATTTATGTAGGGATAGGCTGTAGTGATAGGGCAAAATTGTGTGTGGGGCATTGGGGTAGCATCTAGTGAGGAGGGATAAGGTGCTTAAAATATGGGGCTGATATTGTAGGAATAGAACAGGTTTATGGTTAGAATTTGAACGTATGAATTGGAGGGGGGGAGGGGGGTTGCTAAAATTTCTTTCGAAATCATTTAAGCTCAGGCTTCACCACCAGGTACAATTTTTGATTAGATTTCATTTCGCCTGATTTCACCTGATTTCTAACTGATTTCTTGCAAAGGTGTACGAGATTTCAGAAGTGATTTACCCCTCGACTTGAACTGGTTGTGGATCTAAACACCTTTTACGAAAGACAACGAGTACGAGTACATCATTTTCACCCCCCGCAAAGAACTCGTTCTCGTACTCGTACTCGTCGTGGATCTAAACCTCCCTATTATCTTCACTGGGACGTGGAGCAGTTTTTGCGAGCATTTCTCAGGGAAATCGAACTGAGAGAACAAAGCAACAACCTGGGATTGAAGAACAATTCTGGCATCTAGTTGTAAGTAAACAAAGTGGATTGAATTGTAGTACAGTCACCAATGAAGCAGTTAGTGTGTTTTTAAGGACAATATTCAGAAGCTAAGGAAGTTTCAATCGGTCGGCTATTGCAGCTAATGTAAGCAAGTTTATTTCGTAACAATTTATGTTCTTTTTGAACAAGTTTGTTATTAATAAACTTGAGACGACCGTTTACATCTTCTAACAGAGCTGTTGAGCGTGTACACAGTCATGTTATGGCCTATTTCACTTAGGTTCTTATAGCGAGAACATGAATAAATATTTTTCATTGATTTAGAATACTCATCAAAGAGTCCAATAAGCAACATATATTGCAGAAGAAATCTATCGTAGCAGGGGCTTTAGATTCAAAATAGGGTAATATTGTCTGCTAAACTTAACAAGTTATATTCTCAAACATGTAGGAAAATTCTGCATGCTGCCAAGGATGTTCACAATGTATTCCACATATTAACATTACTGATGTAAACTATTACTTAAAATGTTATATTAAGAGGGTGCAATAGGCAACATATATTACAGGTGAAAGCTATCTGAGCTTTGTCTTTAAGTTAGATTTCTTAACCAACGTTAGTACTCTGAGGAGTGTCAGACGAAAAAAGCTTTTAAGTACACAATGTTTTCGCTATTTCGTGCAATAGACTATCTTAATAATTTTTAGGTGTATTTAGCAGTATTCAGTAGTTGATGTTATTTGATTGTTATATTCTGGTTTATATGTAATTCTACGTAATTTGTTCTCATTCCTTTTAAAATCAAATCCAGTCAAGAATGTCTTATAGTTTTGGCATATTTCGTATTCATGATTATTCATATATTCATAGATATTCATATTCATATCCATTAGTTTGACATACTTCGTATTATAGATACTGAAAGGATCGAAATTTCCAAAGGTGGGAAATGATTGGTAGAAAAATGCAGACGTCACGGACAACAGGTAAAATTTTTAGCGCTTGGGACAACATTCACGAAAAACAGCTAATCTAAATACAAATTCCTATGTTACACGTAAAGGGAAGACTTACGTAAAGCCATATTAGGTACAGCCTTGAAACAGAAAGATGAAGTTTTGAACGCGTTCTCCCCAGAGCCTTAAAGTGAAAAGGAAAATAGAGGAGAAGAAGAAAATGATGATGATGATGATGATGATGATGATGATGAGATAATGCAATTTTAAAGCTATCTTTCTAAAACCTAAAGCACCATCACTCAAACTGTCATGAGACTATTAGGTGGGTGAAGTCTGTATGTATTGGCGAAATCACAAACATTGATTATGTCACCAAATACAGTACGAGTATTATTAGGAGGCGAAACTACAGTTAAAGGAAGAAAGTACATCCATCCCCGCGCATGATGGAATGTCTTTCAAAGGGTTACTTAAGCTTGCCAAACTAGACTACCAATAAAACCAAATATTTTCCTTTTGTACATTACGGGATTTAGATAACAGAGTTTGTTAATGATGTTAAAACTATATGTTACTATAGGGACAGCTAAAGTGTTTATTGCTTCAATTTTGTTGGCAGCATTCACTTCACTTTTGGTGACAAGTCTGACTCTTCGATAATACTCTTTCCTTATTTTCTCTTTCATCTTTGAGTGTTGGACTCCGTCTCCTTCATTTATACCCAGGTACTTGTAGGCGCTCTCCCGATCCAACTCTTTTATGATGGTATTGATATCAAGTTGTAGATCTGATGTTTTTGTAAGTCTTCCTTTCTTGAAAGTAGCCTTTGCACATTTATCTAGCCCATAGATGCGTACATTCCGTGATGCACAAAGCGTTCAAAATAGGCTTAAAACGCATATTTGACATAGTTTTCATACACTAGATGCGTACATTCCATGGTGCAAAAAGCGTTCAAAATAGGCTGATAAGGCATATTTGACATACTTTGCATACACTAGATGCGTACAGTCCAAGGTGCACAAAGCGTTCAAAATAGGCTAATAAGCCAAATTTGACAAAGTTTACATACACTAGATGCGTACATTCTATGGTGCACAAAGCGTTCAAAATAGGCAACTTAGGCATATTTGACATAGTTTGCTGGAACATGGTCTCCAACTACGAGGTTGAACCAGTGATACCATCTAACTCTCTCAACCAAAGATAACTTGAATCTACTTGCTAACTGGTTTACTAGAATAGAATAATGTGTGATACATATTTTCGATACTCAGTATCTATGAGGGTATAAAAATCTACTTATAAAGCGGCCCGGTAAAAAGACGTTACACCTTCCATACTTTGTTGTAGCTGGGGCTGATAATGATAAAGTGTATTTGTATGCAAGGATTACTGCATTGACTAGTATCTTACTGTGTCCTACGTATTGGAACATGGTCACACACACCAAGTTGACACATCGCCTGAAGAAGACTAGCAGTATGCAGTTGACACCCCGCGTTCCTGAATGACAGTGACAATATCATGAGACGAATGGAAGAATGAGTTTCTGTTCTCCGGCTATTCTAATAACTACGACATTATCTTGTTAGGCGAGTCATAACTAGTGCCTAAGGGCTAGCAAAAGAGTCTTTTTTCCTCTCTTCAAATTTTTTAAACCTTTCTCATTATTCTCGCTGTATCCACCAAGGTATTTTTTTGCATTTCAACGATATTACATGAAATGTCAAGCTTTTTAATTTCTGAAGGCCGACTTGTAATTATTAACCCTGATTCTAAATGCTGTTTTAGTGCTACCTACATATTGAACACCGTATGTTTTACATTCTAGCAGGTAAACTACCAACTTAGAATTGCAGTGCAATGGGGCCACCCGAATATCAAACGTACGAGTTTCTAGTTGATTGGAAAACGTTTTTGTTTCTTTGATTAGCGAACAAACTGCGCAGTTTGATCTGCTATTGCAGCCTCTGCAGCTGGTCTCTTTCACTTCCATATGTAATGTAGTGTGTCTGCTGAGAATATATATATATATCCCAAATTCAAATATTTCAAGTACAAAACTTTCAATATTCAGATTGAACTATGTTTACACATTCCGTGGCATCCACTATAGGGGAGACAAGACAGTGCAATCCTAGCACAGTTAAAGATACACATTTTGCATTTGTGCAAGAACACGTTGAAATTAATTGTAGAGCATCACTCGATGTATCGCACCAATTGGGAACAAGCTTGTCCATTGGGCAAGCACTCTCTTTCATACATCAGTGGACATGGAAGTTCAACATTTTCATGGCACTGAAATGACACCCAGCCACCATCATACAGAGCTACCTAGATTCTATTGAAGCGCCATTGTCACTCTATGAATACACTTCCTATATTCTCTAAATCTAGTCACAGCCACAGGCAACGCCTAACAACAAACTTGAAAAACGACCCCGAAAGTTCAACTAAGTCATCTTACATAAAGGTAGGCTAAGCCTACATGTAAATTTTGTGGAAGTCATTGTTTCCAAATGTAGCATTGCATTTGGGGCACTTCCTCTGTCTTGTGTCATACCTTGTTTTGAGGCATTCAAAACAAAATACATGAAAACATTTGGTTAAAATGGCATCCTTTCTTCGATTGACCAGATTTGGCTAATTCATCTGAAGACCGAAGTTGCCTTTCCAATTCTGCTGTTTATATCCGCTTCAACATCACTGTCGCTGATGATGAGTCTTCCCAAATATGTACATTTTTTCACTGTTTCAATGTTTTGTCCGACTTTTATTGCAGTCTTCCCTATGGCAGTGAGAAAACTTGTTAATTATTTTGGTGCTTCAGGGGGAAGAAATATTGGCCTTCCTCGCCAGAGCGATTATATACAAATCATGATTAAATTAGAAGCAGCATTTACATTATGAGCAATTAATTACTGTCCGACCCTCTCTTCCATTCATTTGTATGAAAGAGAGGTTGGCGTAACTTGGTCTGAGAGCGTAACTCAGTCCGGAACATTTGTGCTGTTTTTCGAAAGAGAGGCTAACACAACACACGTTTCTGGTTTAGCTGAGTTACCATTCCATAGGTTGATCACATAGATAGAAAATTGTTCCTACTATCAAACTATCAGACTTGTGAGATATTTATCCAAGAGTATCCCAAGTGCTGTTATCTCTTTTCTCTTGAACTCAAATGGCTCCAGCATCTTGGAAAGTTTTCTTGGAAAGTTGATGCTAACTAAACTATATCTGCCAAGTACAAATTCTTTAAATGGGAAAACTTTCAAATTTTGTATTTCACAATAATTAGTAATAATATGCTGAATTGTTACATTCTCCTTGACTTACACAGGTAACAAATTGCTATGCAAGTGTCAATGGTTTCTTTACTTTAACTGTCTTTCATGTGAACTTGGTGAAAAGTATTTAAACACTTGCAGAAAATGAAGATGGCAGGCGTCAACATAGGCAAATCTACATCCGGATTGATTGCACAATAATTATTCGATCGGACAAGTCTTTTCATTCAGACTTTACGACTTAATATTTTCTGCGGATTGAGTGTCTTCTAGTTGATTTCCATACTGCCAGGATGTAGTAGTTTCTTGAAAGAACTGCAAATATAAAAGCTTTTAAAGGCCTTTTAATGTTTGGCTTTAGCTTTGAATATAAATGTGAGAGTATAATGTGTGTATGCTGAATATTAATGCTTTTTAGTACTGCTTCTGCCAAATCTATCACAATTATTCACTTAAATACTACACAGCAGTCCATTAGACCAATTTTCAAATAAGTAGTCCATATGCAGTGTGTCCAAAGCTACAACATTCTCGAAATGAGACGAAACTGTGTAGAAATCAGAGGAAATGGTGTGATAATAGGTTGAAACCTTGTAATGCGAAACGGGAACGTCGAAACGTTATCGATGAGACGAAACTGCGTAGAAATCAGGGGAAACAGTGTGGTAATAGGTCGAAAAGTTGTGGAAACAAGGCAAAACATTGGAAATTTGACGAAACGTTTTAGAAATGAGGCGAAACGGTGCAGAAATGGGACGAAACTGTGTAGAAATCAGGGGAAACAGTGTGGTAATAGGTCGAAAAGTTGTGGAAACAAGGCGAAACAGTGGAGGATTTGTGAAACTCGCATCACATTCGTGGATGCAAAATAGATCGATGGATAGACGCTCGTAACTTCTAGAAGATATAATGTACATGCACAGGATTTATGACTAGTAACGTCACAGAGGGTAGTATCAACCTTAATATCATACCAAACCATAAATGAATTCATTGTGAAAACTAGATTGTATGTCAGATAAACGAAGTATCATAGTAAATCTTATACCTACCTAGAAAAAAATGGAGACGTCAAGGACAATTTCTTTGTAGACCAGAATGTAGCCACTGAATTATACCAAAAAATGATAGTTTCAGTAAAATTCTGATGTTGACATCTCCTATATATACAATGGGCTTCGAATTGATTGACTCAGCTACATGAATCTCCTTCGAAGATCCAATCTTATTGCACGAAGTTTCGAAAGCTGCTTTCAAATCTGTGGGCTTGACGATTTTAGTTGGGTCTATAACGAGGGAGATTGTGTAATTTACGATAAAACTAACGACTTCTGAACACATATTTCATTAATCCGATAAGATATTGTACTCCTTCTCTATCAATACCTTATTTAATTTTATGTTAATGTGCTAAGAATTACTATTTAAAAGTTGTGAAGAAGAATCGACGGTTGTTACGATTTCGTAGCTATCGTGAAAGAGAGGTGATTCGTGTCATACGACTGCTGCTACACGCCGCTGTAATATAGAAGAGACCTAAAACCCATGAGTTTGTTTTAAATATATTTATATATGTATATAGTATAAGCCACGAGAGGTTTTTTAATGTATTTAAGAATGGCAGAGTACTATCAAATACTTAAAGTAAAGTTTAGCGAGGTAAAATGCTACCTGAAAAGAAAAGAAGATAAGTTGTTGTCTTTTCCTTTCGGTTTGCATACTCTTAGATGTTTTAAGTCACACTTGCATACTTGGAATGCGACCATTCCATGGTGCACAATGCGTTTAGAATAGAACCAAAAACTGTTTTTAGTGACACATGCATACTTGGAATACCTACATTCCATGGTGCACAATGCGTTTAGAATAGCACAAAAATCTGTTCTTAGTGACACTTGCATACTCGGAATGCTACATTCCATGGTGCACAATGTGTTTAAAATTGTGTCAACAACTGCTTTTAGTGACGCTTGCATACTTGGAATGCGTGCATTCCGTGGTGCACAATGCGTTTTTAATAGCATTCAACATATGCTAATAATCAACAGATCCGAAATTGTCAGTAACATACATGAGACCGAGAACATAAAACATCACAATGAGACTACAAAATGTTATTCATTGGAAAAAAAATAAGAAAAAGATGCTCAAGATATGTAATTTCATAGATGTTTAACGCGTACACTTCTGACCTTAACACTGGTGCACCAAAGCTATAGTAGATATGCGAAAATCTACTACACAATTTCACCGACCAATTAGTTTGGTGCATAAGTCATAAATTCTTGTAAAAGTCATACAAGTTGTTATTAAATCCTTGAGCTCCGAGATTTAAGCAGATCATTATTGGCTCTGCTGTCGTTTAGAGGATGCAAAACTGAAAGATGTGTTGATGCATCATGACTGACTGTGTTCCTTGAATGGCTGGTTTTGAAATTGATGGCGAGAAGCTGCCACTAGGCAAGCTGTCAAGAAGAGGCAATAAATTTTACACGAAAAGGACTTGGTAGAAACAAACAATCTTTATGATCGGTTTACTTTTGAGTTATTGTCGGCGTTCATGATGCCCAAAAGTGGGCCTACAGTGAGGGGGGGCTTAAGGGCTCAGTCTGCTTAGTCATTGGTCCAATTTTGACAAGCACCAAAACTAGTTGTAACATGCTTGCCAAGTCCTGTTATGATGTTTGCAGCTTATTGCCAGTGATTTTATAGCATTTAAATCATTTTATAGGCTTTTGATGATAGTGACCCTAAAATGAGATTTTGTCCAAGGTGCGCGCCTTGGAGAAACTTGCAAAAATTGGTCCAATTTTGACAAGCACCAAAACCAGATCTAACATGCTTGCAAAGTCCTGTTATGATGTTTGCAGCTTATTGACAGTGACTTTAGAGCATTTTAAGCATTTTATAGGCCTTTTATGCTCATAGGTAATAAGCATGCCCTACAGAGATAGTCTGGCTACGGCACTGACACAGTCCATGCTTCACAACCATACATCGTAATAGAGCACACACAACGTTTCAGAACCCTCAGCCTTGTTTTCACTTCTTGTTTTCACTTCTAACTTCCTATTACAAAAAAATGTTTCCATTTTGGTAAATGCCCTCTTTGCCTGGGCTATTTTGCCCTTTTTGTCGGATACACGTTGTTTTTTATAAGCAACTCAGTTGCTTAAGTGTGAGGCCTCGATTTGGTCCAAAATCTAAGCAACAAGAATCCGGTCAGCGCCGTTAATTTGCAAGCTATTGTGGTAATGCTCCACTCTTTGAGAATTATATATATATATATATAATAATAATAATTTGCTTATTCTCTCAGCAGATGCTCGGCTTCCAAAGATCTTATTAAGATGGATCTTCGGCTTCCACCTAGAGTTGGTGACTCGATAAAATTACTCAGCAGAAAGACGTTAGGTACCCTACTGTTTGAATCTGCACGTCTGCACAAATCCGCTTTGTTTATCATGGTCGAAACAAGAAATCAAAAGAAAATGAACAGTGTGAATGGGATTGCCCATACGCACCCACCCCTTAGTACCAAGGAGACGCATGGTACTATCCTACAAATTACTTATTTTATACCACACCCACCCCAAATCCTACATCATCTGCCTACCAAAACCATGTACAATGACCATGTACAATACAATGTTGCAATTTATTATTTTTGGTAAAATTCTTTAACAACCCCGGCTTGTGGTGCTTCATTGTAAATGGTCCACAAAAAAACCTATAGGGCAAATGGTAGGATGCCGATATATTCTGCGATTCCAGAAAGTATTATGTTTAGGTTTAGGTTCATATCTTAACTCTCAATAACGTCTTCCTCAGTGATATTGATGCATTCCCCCTTTATGTATTGTTAGGTTTCTTGACCCTACTCCTAGGGTGCCCGATGTACGTTGGGCGTGGTCAACGCTTAGTACCACAAGCAACGAGGCTTCCGCCCACAAATCTGTTCTCAGAGCACCCATGCGTTTCTGAAAAATTAAATGATTTCATAACATAGAGTATTGGCTATAAAGGATAGCAGAAGGTTACTTATCAAGTAGATATGAGCGCCCTACCGGGAAAAACAATGTTTCCTTCCTCCCCCCATGGGGTCTATTTCAACTCAACTGACTAGTTCCATTGTGTGCACGTGTGATCAGGAATGCAACATAGTACAATCATACGCATAGCATTTTTTGTTGTCCATAATACAAATGACGTCTTGAATATGACATTTAAGGTATTAAGTAAAAAAGTATGTAAGTAAGTGATTTACTTTGCATCAGCTGATCTGTGCTTAAACGACAACGATGTCAGTTTAATGTAAGGATTAGCTTCGTATAACGTCATTCAGTATCCAAACGTCTCAAACATTTGGAGATAGAACGCTAGATTACTCAACTTTCATGGTGTGTACCCGTGTAAACGCTTGGGATCGGATCCAAACTGGTACTGATCGAAAATGAGGTAAATACTACTAGGTAAATACTACTACGAGGTAAATTTGACGTAATCCCTATCCAAATTCTATTTTCGTCCTTGTTTTGACACGTTTAACCGCAATTTCCTATTGTTTATATTTCAACCGTTGCCACATATTACAGCTCCAGTTACAATCCAGCAGATTTGCTAAGTGAATTAGCATGCAGAGTTCTGGATCTAAATGGATCTTATTCCCTTTCTAGGGTGTTTATACGGGATCGATTTGGATCCGTACTAACCATCCCAGTCCTTAATCCTATTACTAACCATCCCAGTCCTTAGTCCTATTACTAACCATCCCAGTCCTTAGTCGTATTACTAACCATCCCAGTCCTTAATCCTATTACTAACCATCCCAGTCCTTAATCCTATTACTAACCATCCCAGTACTTAATCTTATTACTAACCATCCCAGTCCTTAGTCCTATTACTAACCATCCCAGTCCTTAATCCTATTACTAACCATCCCAGTCCTTAGTCCTATTACTAACCATCCCAGTCCTTAATCCTATTACTAACCATCCCAGTCCAAGGAATATTTATAGATTGATTTGGGAGAAAGAGAACGTTTGAAGCTTATATTAGAAAGAATGGTACTTAGGAAGGTTGAGACAAAGTCGTCAGGAAATGTGATTGGGCAGTATGGAGTGAATTAAACAGCACACACACGTGGCAATGTAGAGGATGAGGGAGGGGGGATCTGATGGTGTACAAATCAGACTGTGGCATTTGTGATACGTTAACGAAAGCCGCAATTTAGTCGGACACCTAAAAGAAAACTTGAAACGTTTACTGAACAACTTTTGGAAAGAGAAGGAGCTCAGACTGAGCCCAGCTTGGACCAGAAACAAATCCTTGACTTCAGTGACGTCCACAAACTGTAGGATTCGTTGATGAACAGGAGTTGTCCTGAAGTTCCTATGAACATTCCTTGGAGTTATTTATAGCCTTATAGATCAAAACTAAACGATAAACGTTAAACCCTTTCCCTACTCCATAACCACAACAATAAAGAGCAATTTCCTATCGCAGGTATCATCCGCCATTATGAACCGATATTACGACGCATTCAGTATGAACTGATTTTGATACAGTTTTTGATAAATCGTTTTTCGAAACCGTTATACACCGTCCCCTCAGCATGTCACGTGATATTAAACAATAACATGCTCTTGAGCACATGCTGTCGATTCCAGACAATTCCTCCATCGGCTTTGATTAAAATGAGAAATTTAAAAGCTAATCTAGTCATATTTTTTACTCCACTCAGTGGGTAATGGGATTTTTATTATTTATTTAGCGAAAGGGAGTGATGAATCCATCAACTTTAAAGAATAAGTAACTTGGAGGAAACTAACTTTGTGATATGAGGGAAAGTATGACGTTTAGACATTAAGGAGAAAAATGTAGAAAAACATTCTACCCAAAATGTAAAGAATATTGCACAACCATACTCTCATCACCCTTACTCATAGTCTTCCCACAAACCAAGGATTTTGCTATACCACAAATTGACACCAACCACCCCTTTCCCATGACTTGCTAAAGGTATTTCCAATTAAAGGAATTCGCATGTTTCCAACTTGCCTGAAGAGGCTGAACCATGAAAGGATACTTGCATTCTGAAGATCTGACCAGATTATATCCTCTTCAGTCTCTCACTTTGGTTATACAAGCAGTCTAAGAACACTGCTACTGCTTCTACCCCATTATCCTTTGAGTTTTTAACAAGGCAATTTTAAATGAAAACAGGCATATTGTAAACAAGGTTTTATTGTTCATAGATTTTTTATTTAAGGGCCAGGTTGTCAACTGTTTAGTGCCTGATGAAGGCGTCAGAAGAAGGAAGAGATTCCGAAAGCTCGCACAGAGCCCAAGTTCAGTTTTTATGTTTTTATATAGTATTTTTAACTTAGGGCTATCTTAACGTCTGTTTAGTCAGTGCCGTTAATTTGCAAGCTAATGTGGTAATGCTCCACTCTTTGAGAATTATGTATAATTGCAATGTGTCTGCTGAGAACTTTTGTTAATGCTATAATTTTGATAATGCTCAACTTTTGTTATTGCTACAATTTTGATAATGCTCAACTTTTGTTAATGCTCAACTTTTGTTATTGCTACAATTTTGATAATGCTCAACTTTTGTTAATGCTCAACTTTTGTTAATGCTACAATTTTGATAATGCTCAACTTTTGTTAATGCTCAACTTTTGTTAATGCTCAACTTTTGTTAATGCTCAGCTTTTGTTAATGCTATAATTTTGATAATGCTCAACTTTTGTTATTGCTACAATTTTGATAATGCTCAACTTTTGTTACCTTTTAAGGGCAGCTTTGAAATGCGGGCGCAAAATCAAAGTCCCATCAAAAATTTGTAGTAAACTCTGCATTTAAAGGGCAGCTTTGAATTGCGAACTACGGGCAGTGATTGTTAGTCAGTGGCCCATGAAAACACTGTCTCATACGGGCAAACAATGACATTCTCGCAGGACTATAAGTGTCATCGACATGACGCAACGACCGATGGACCCGTGTATTGCACCCTTGTTAGAGTGACTGCCATGAGTTGCTTAAAACCTATGAATTCTGCTTAACACCTGATGTTGATTTGGTTCATGAAACAAGTTTTCGAAGGGTAACGGAAATATCAGTCATGAAACTGCTTTGAGTAAATCACCTGAAAATTATCTAAGACGGAAGAACAAGACAGTCTAAGCAGCCACTTTAACTCAATCTAGGACAGTTGTAGATTGTAGTTGCCATTCTGTGGACTACTTTACCTTGTCCCTTTTAAAAAATATATTAATATTAGCAGAGACTAGACTAGATTAGCTAAGGGCAATTGAATCATTCCCTCTGATAAAACGATTTTGCAAAGGAGCTTTTACTGAAAAGGTTCTGATAAGTAACGGATAAAGAAGACGACAACGAACATTAACCTTGCCTTTGACATAGGCCTGTGCAGTTTGAAGAACTGCTCTATATGAACTGTCAACATTTCCTACGCAAGTGCTTGACGACGAAGCACTAAACGACTCAGGCAACCCATTGCCATCATTATTATCAACAACAACATTATCCGATGTCTTAACTAAATCATTATTACCATCACAAACAGATGAATGGTGCCTACCTTGACACAGAGAACAAAGTTTCTCTGATAAACAAGTAACAACTTTATGTCCTTTTCTTAAACATAACAAACATCTATTGCAGCTCAAGTAGAGAAACTAGAGCAGTTTGAAGTGGCATTAGAGTCCAAGGATGCGGACGTCAGAAATCTTGAAAATGAGGTAGATATTATGGTGTTTGTGCAAACGTTTTCTCCTTTATTTGAAGGCCTTATCTGGTGGTCGTATATCCAGTAATTAGTTTGTGATTATCCTAGACCCGATTAGGAATATATTTATCCCATAATCGTTTCAGAATGTGTACGCCATAATATTTATCCGCTTGGTAAATGGTTGTAAAATAAACAACAATGACGTGACCAGTTACCATGGTAACAGTATAACCGTGGTGCATAACAGGCACAACTCGTAACTTTAATATTCAGAACAACTAATCACGGACGAGATGCTACCTATGTGAATGCCCTTCACGGTCTAGATTCTTATCCAACCATCGATTCTGCTGCTTCCTGTGAGTTGTAAAGTAACTACCGATCAAGTAGTTCTATCCTGTTATTAACCCTTGACATTAGTATACTTGCAACTAGGTTAAATTTCATAGTTTAACTTTTATTGATTCAATAATACAGGGATGAGAGCTCACTTACCCTATCGTAACACAATTCGCTTTTGTGTCTCTCTTATATATTTAACTTAACTCGAATAACATAACAATACTAATATTTCTAACTAATCGATGTATTACAATCGTCTTAACTCTTTCTCAGTTCTCTCTTGGTTCTTGGTTTGTGGTTCTTAGTTCGTTGTTCAAAAACGCACGTGTCTTACATACCCAAAATGACGTAAAGTCACGTGACTGGGTTGAGGCACAAAGTAGATCCCAGACTACTTCCAGTTTAGTCGTTGTAGGGTTTTTACATCCGAAATTCAGTATTGTAAACATTTTCTGCGTGCCCTGATGATTTCTGTTGCGGCTGATTTTTCACGTTATTGCCCATAGATTCATTATTCGATCAAACAAATCACACAGGAAGCTAACTAATAGAAAAAAAGAAAGAAAATAAGTGGTCCATTACGCCTCCCAATATGTGTCAAATTAGTATTTATGCAAATATACCGCCTTCGAAGCTTCCGATTTTTCACTATATAAGATATGGACCTCAGAGCGTTATCATCAAGATCATAAGCGAACCTATTTAACTGCAAAATTTCAAATCAGTTCTATATTTCCTATTTCACAAGCTTTTCTCAGGTTAATTTTTTTCTTTATGTTCACGTAGATAGCTTATCTCAGTTCCTTCAAACAATAACGAAGTGCCATGTAGTTCAAATCAACGCTTTGGTGTGCTGGCAAGTGACCACTTTAGATGACTTCTTAGTCAGAAAATAGTCCCGTTTCTTTTCTGTAACAAGACAAAATTTCAGCATCATACTCAGATACGCTCAAACCACGAAAAATCTTAGCCTGAAGCTGTCGATGAACTTTTACAATGCAATTGATTTGCCCCTATTTTGCACATGCATTTGTGAGAATATTAGCAAAGTTTGCGCCCTTCTTTGAAACACAAATAATTTACTAAGATGATGAGGAAACTTCTTGAAGGAATACCTCATGTAGATAACTACATAGATGATGTGCTAATACATAGGCGTACTTGGGAGGAGCACATCGAAGCCCTAGAGGCTCTATTCAAGAGAATAAAGGAAGCCAATTTAACTGTGAGACCATCGAAGTGTATGAAGCCAGATAAAGCCATTAGAGAAAACAACTGATAAGATTCAGCATGCAGAAAGGCCACAAACTAAGACACAATTAAGGTCCTTTCTAGGTTTGACGGGGTATTACAGGAATTTCATACCTAACTATGCAGTCCTTCTTTGGTCAAGTGACATGGCGCAGAGAGGCTGGTCTTAAACTGCGTAGAAGCTGGATGTCGATGTCCACCGGTGGATGATTGGGAGCTAATGTAGCGACTAGAAAAATAGAGTATGTTAACATCGGAGGTCACCTAGCTCCGTTGGTAGAGCATACGCCCCGATTGCAAGCGTCATGGGTTCGAGCCCTGGCGTTAGCATGCCTCAGTTTCTTAAGCAATTATTTAAGACCGATATTTCAAATCCTGACTTTTGGATGTTATTTTCACTTATGTACAAGCCCTCCTATCCACCATATTGTCATTGCTATTCATCTAGGAAAACAATGACCAAGAAATTTGGAAGACCTGAACTGAACTGAAAGTACTAAACTGCCGTATTTCCTTTAATTATAAACCCGACCCGGATATAGAAGGCACCAGAAAAGGGGGTCTTTAATCAGAGGAGGTCTATAATTAGAGGGGGTATGTTATTACTTGAGATGATGCGAAAAAGGGTCTATAATTGGAGGGGGTCTATAATTAGAGGGGATCTATAATTAGAGGAAATACGGTATACGTAAAGGCGTGAGCGTAGATAGAAAGATACTCATCGAGGCATTCAGACCAAACAGCAGCTTTTACAATGTGGCAGAAAGAAATATATTAAAATGGGAAACGTCCGTATTCAGAATGTGTAAGATAGGCACTGAAGAAGGAAGAAGTTTCCACTCCTTTGTTTACGAGACCAGTGATCTCACCATTAAACTACATAGGCATATCCATTCACTATTTAAATCTCTAACGATTCCTTTCAATAACCAACATTAGCACAAGATTTATACAAAAGGAATGTCTCGATGTGTAAAATAGCCCCTGGAGAGAGTTGAACTCTCGACCCCTGGTTTACGTTAACATACTTTTATTTCTCTAGTCGCCACATTAGCTCCCAATCATCCACCGGTGGACACCGACATCCAGCTCAACACAATTTGAGACCAGCCTTGAGTGTGTTAACATCGGAGGTCACCTAGCTCAGTTGGTAGAGCGCATACATCGAAAGCGTGGGTCAAGGCTTCGATCTTCGGTGGTGACATATCTTCTATTTCTCTAGTGTTCTTTTCAAAACTACTACATCGCCTCTTTTATTTACTTAGTTGACTTTCGACGTTCTAACTTGCAAACGAGGCTAAACAAGTTGTATGTGCGGGAATGCATCTCAGTTTGACAACCAGAGCTAAGACATGCACAATGGATATTGAAAATATTGCTGCTTTGGTGTTTTTGAACAATTTCTGCCCAAGTAGCAAATATTGCAAACGTGATTATTGTCTACCTTGCTATTTATATTGATTGTGTAGATTTATTATCAGTCGCTGTCATGTTTAGTTTCTATCTCTTTACCATTTTCAAATATCAGCATGTGTATCATTAGGTGACTCTATCCAAAATGATGTAGTATGTTCAAATTTAGAGGATTGGGAAGGAGGTTGCTTTACTGTAAGTGCTCAAGGGACTCGAACCTGTGAATCTGATAACCCTTAGATTATGGGAAGCTGCTCTAACCAGTCGCCCATGCTGCATCCAATAGGTGTTTTATTGCAGCAATACGCTAGAGCGCCCTATAAATAAGCGTCGACCCTTAGCAACCACACATGGTATTGTATGCCATCACAGTCTCGTCCCTATTTAAGACATTGGTACACAAAAGAGTTCATATCCTTCTTAAGGATATTGCTCAAGGGACTCAAACCTCTGCATCTAATAACTCTTGGAGTATGGGACAGCTGCTCTAACCAGTTGCGGAAATGTATTAAAACCTGCAGTCTTTCGAGCTTATAAAAGTGACAGGCTTAAGAAGGAACCAAAATCGAATAGGATGGATTTTAACTCCTTTGACTCGTACGGTTGTTTGTTTTGGTACTATTGAAATAGTATTTATAGTTACTAGCACCACTTGTTATATATACCAAATATATGCAGATGGTATGACGGGCAACGTAAATTTTCTCGGATGCGCTGTAAAGTAGTGCTGTCCATCTGCGATTAGTTTACTAGTCGACTAGTCGATCGAAATTAGTCGACTAGTCGACTAGTCGACCCATAACACATCTTTGCTCTTAAACTCAAATATTGGTGTTGCGTCTGGGAGTACCCGATTAAATTTGTGAAAGAACAGAAGTGGTCAAATCCAAAAAGAGCTTCAGAGTTATTGGATAAATAGTTTGTTAGTGGTACAAAACAAGAATATTGCACGAAATAGCAAACACATTGTGTACTTAAAAGCTTTTTTCGTCTGACACTCCTCAGAGTACTAATGTCAGAATGACCGAAATGGAATGTATGAAAGAGTATACCCAACTGTATTTTGAAGGAGCCAATCAGAAATTGGATTGCCTGTTGGACTAAAAATCGAGAGCCAATGATATTTCTCAACGACCGGTGCTGGATTTCGTTGCCAAGATTTCATTGGCTATCGAGGAGTGCTGGATGTCGTCATTACCAGTGCTCTTTGTTATTTGAATTTCATATTCGGAACCAGTGCTATTTCAAATTGAACGAGGTAAGAGTTGGCCTCCATTCCGTAGTATCCATTTCAAACATGTCTTCCATTGTTATCATTCGAAGAATGGGATTCGTAGGAACATTATCGACCCTCATTACACCGACGGGAAGCTTTTTGCTTCAACAGAAAGATCTTCGGTCAACTCCGATGATAACATAATCGTTGTAGTTGCCACACTAGCCCCCAATCCCCAAGTGGTGGACATTGACGTCCAGCTCTGCGCAGTTTTGGAGACCAGCGTCTCTGCGCTATGTTATTTGGCCAAGGAAGGATGGCAATTGGTCTGTTATAGCTTCGTGCAAGTTACATAGTATTTTTGAGAACTCTGAGTTCTGATCCCTATGGTGACATAATTTCTATTTGTGTAGTATTACAGAATGTCATTATCTTTGTACTCTTTTGGCTGTACTAGTCAGAGCCTTTCTAAATGCGGAACTCTAAGAAAGAAAATTTTGATACCAATAGTTACATCAAAATAATTGTATTTTTATGCTGATTTCAAATATACGAGTTTCTTCAAGTTTAGTCATACCCATCAGAAGTTACGAGCCTGAGAAAATTTGCCTAATTTAAGAAAATAGGGGGAAAACACTCCCTAAAAGTCATAGAATCTTAGTGAAAATCACACCATCAGATCCAGTGTATCAGAGAACTCTACTCTAAAAGTTTCAAGCTCCTATCAACAAAAATGTGGAATGTTGTATTTTTTGCCCGAAAACAGATCACGGGATTCAGGTCATTTTTGCTGCTGATTGAGGTTGCAATCTGCTAAAAGTTTGTTTTACTTGTGACCAGACCAAGGATGAGGTATTGTTGTCATCTGGATGATGCTGTAATGTCTTCTAGGAATGTCACTGCCTTGGTCTCCTGGTCTGTCTGGTTTGGGCTATATGCGGAAGTGTACATCTAATCATTGTATAATCATAGATCTGTTGATCTGCCTTTCATTTTCTAACAATTTTGTTCTCTAGGCTTCCTAAACACATATCTGTGTGGTATTATAGCTGTAGGCTAGTTATATCTTTTGGTGCCATGATTTGATTTCTCATTAGCAATGATCTCAGGGCCCATTTAAATTGAAGGGCATTTGGGTTGTTATTCCAACTTGAGCATGTGACATGCATCTAGTACTACATATACTTTCTCTCCAGTCCTGCTTGGGTGAGGAAAGATATACTCATAGTTTAAGGTATTGCAGCCTAGTCTCTCTGCAGATTTTAGATTTTTAGATGTGCCATCAAATGTTATGGCTTTTACATCAAAACCTGCCTCACTTAAGAGATTTATGGCCTCAGTTATAATCTGGGATTGGACCTCAGAACTTTAGACATAGCCTCCCTCTGTATGTAATGGATTTATACAAAATAATTAAATGAAAACTGGCCTTTGATTATTTTCAATTCAAATAACACTTACACTTACGTTTCACGGTGTTCTTTAAGGGGTATTTAGTGTAGATTCCAGAAACTACTTCAGCGATTTTCTCTGTCCTAATATGGAATTTGTGGTTCATGGATAACGCTCCTATGCGCCGCTGGGGAATAGACCGTGCCTCCCCCTGGAATGGCTTAACTGCTTCAACTTTTGATAAGGGTTCTAAACACTGAATTGCTTGACTTAATACAATTTCAGAGAAAACACAAACTCCTTTTGTCGGCAAAGTAAAGGATCCCGGGTTTTGATGAAAACCGCTTCTAAACTTTCAGATGGAAAGCTGGTCTAGCTTTACCTAATATACGAAAATAATTATTCGTATAGACCCACTAATAGTCGTGCTGGTGTAGTAAATGTGTACCGATGTCCGAATCACAACCTATTAGACTCACATTTGCTTTACACTTACGTTCGGGTTGTTGACGCTCACGAACGGCCTTCATATTTCTCAACGCGGATGGAATATGTTGCGAGATACGATCTGTAAGGTCACATGACATTATTTGGATAATCAATGATGACAACTATTCAAAATGAAGCGAGATAAATTTTAGTGGCACTTACGTAGGTATTTTTACAGTGGGATAACAGTTCAAACTTGAATTTGCAGCTGCTTTTAAGAGTGCCTGTACTTTCCCTACTTGTATTTTCCCTGTACTCAAAATGTAAATGATATCTGGAAACACTTGAATAACTTCTCATGCAAGATTTGACCCTGAAACAGTTGCTAATTAGATTAGTACGATTTCTGTTCTCATGTGTGTCATCCTCATTTAAAACTTTCTATAGCGTATTACATGAACCATTTAACTACGTTCAAATCGCATATACATATCCAGGTATCTCTTAAAACAATGAAGTTCTGTTTTAAGAATTTTACAACTTAAAATAAAATCAGTCAAAAATATTTACATTTTCCGTGATACTATATCAGTTGCTAAGAAGAACGAAGCCCTCCAACACCGCGATGTGGTTGGTCACTCCTTCCTGCTTTGCTATGATTTCTTCCTCCTCTTCCGGTTTTGCTATTCCTGGTGACATGCTTTCCTAACTGGTGATGTACCTCGTGTCCCTGGCAATTGAAGCATAAGTGAGTGGAGACCTGTAAATGGTAAAATAAAAACAATGTTACACTTAGGAACTAAAGAGTACTTAGGGGGTACAGAGAAGAATTTAGAACACATTTTATTGAAACAAAAATTAATAAAACTAACAGGGTAACCATTTTTCACTAGAGTGGTACGTAATTTACAAAGTTCTTCATTAAAAGACGCGTACGTTGAACAAATATTAAAAATACGATTTGTAGCGACGTCATCCATTGTCTGAAGAACAATCATTTTCTTAATTACGTTTGAGAACAATAGAACACTTAACTTATACTAAACCGGAAGCGCTCGTTAGGTCATAACTGCCATGGTTACGTGGTAGCAACGGCATGCTTAATACAGTGTTTTACCGCTTGATGCCGCTGCAAGATTTTTCACTGTTGCAGTTATCACAAAGATGCACTAAGGACGTTTAATAGATTAAAACAAACTTGCCAGAAAAATCGCTCCAAGGAATCCTTTTGCAGGTGATACATCTAAACCTATACAAGCTTTTTGTGTAAACAACTCAGTTGCTTAGGCGTGAGGCCTCGATTTGGTCCAAAAGCTAAGCAACAAGCTAAGCAACTTAAACAAAGTAACCAGTACCCAGGATTAAATTTTTCAGATTTAATGATGTATTTTTGTGTTAATTAGGGCTTGTTATCACCGGATGACATTCTATGATGCAAACTGCTAACTGCAACGTTTTTCCTTATTTATTTGGCCTCGCCCGACCGCTGCTGCCCTCGCATTAATTAAGTTTCGTGCTTTAAATTCAATGTGTCTATTTTCCCGTTATTGGTTATTGCTTGGTTTATGAACTCGGTGCTGCTGCACGTCGTACTAGTAAAGGCCCTTAAACGTAATATCCCAAGGTTATTTAAAATAGATAGAGAGGGGGAAATCCCTATCGTGCAATCATTACATCAGGTTGCTATGGATGATGTAAGATTCACGACAATCTCTCTTGCCAAAGCAAAAACAAGCATGGCATTTGCTAACTATTTTCGTTACAGAAAGTCAGGAAATCGATCGTGCCAAGAAATATTTAAAGCATTGAATACTCCTTTTCGAAAAAAAACTGTTCTCGTTTTCAACCAGTTTCTGAACGAGACTGGGTTTGCACATTTATTCAAGGGCACAGTAAATGCTACCAGCAGTTTAATATTTCTATCCGTTATTTAGAACATGATTTCGGCTGGATCGAACCGGGGACCTTGAGTGTGTTAGACTCACGTGATAACCACTACACAACGGAATGTTGAGAACACCTTTCCATTGTAAGGTTTAGATCTTTAATTTAGGAAACTGGTCTTGAGAATTGTTAGCAGTTCTGTAGCTTTACATGACGAAATCAAAATGTATTCTACAGATGTACCCTTTTAAAAGAATGAGGCTTCATGCTAGCGAAGGTCTAGAATGAACATGATTCCGCCCGGGATCGAACGGGGGACCTTGAGTTTGTAAGACTCACGTGATAATTCTTCTGATCCTGTTGATAAGCTGTCACCAAAGAAAACCTCTCATCTTCCTGCTGGACTTTCACTCGATGACTTTCTTGGAACTGCCAAACAAAAAGATGTTGCTGCTGCCCTGTTTGCTCAGTATTCTGATGTTTTTGCTGCCAGTAATGCTGATCTTGGCCATGTTCCGGGTATTTACCACCGTATTCACACATTGGATGATGCCCCTGTGACGCAGCAGTATCGGCGAATACCTCCTACCCAGTTTGCGGAAGTTAAAGCTCATCTCCAGCAGCTACTTGATAAAGGTGTGATCCATGAAATGTCAAGAAATTGCTAAGAGGAAAGGCAATCTTTACAATATTAAAATACGAATTAAAAAGAAAAACCAGAAACTCCAGAAAAAACAAAGGTTGTGGATGTTGATGATAGAATACCGTAACATCCCGAATATAAGCCCTGCCGAGTATAGCCCCCCCCCCCTTGTTAACTAACCAAAATATCCTTCCTAATATAAGCCCCCAAAATATAAGCCCAGGGTTTACATTTGCGATCCTGTGTGTTTGATCCGAAATTGGTAGTACAGAAGGTAGTGATACTAAATGAACATGGACACACTAGACGCGTACATTCCATGGTGCACAAAGCGTCCAAAATACGCTTATAAGGCATATTTGACATAGTTTGCATACACTAGATGGGTAGATTCCAGTGTGCACAAAGCGTTCAAAATTCGCTAATAAGGCAAATTTGACAGAGTTTGCATACACTAGATGGGTACATTCCATGGTGCACAAATCCTTCAAAATACGCTAATAAGGCATATTTGACATTTTTTGCATACACTAGATGCGTACATTCCATGGTGCACATATCGTTCAAAATACGCTAAAAAGGCATATTTGACATAGTGTCAACGTTATATTAAAGCACTTGGCACCCTCAACACCATATTCTAAACTCAAATAAACACATGCAATACACTCAGTGGATCCATATCAGTAACTGTGGGTACTTACAATGATAAAGCATGAAGGACTAGGCTGCCAGCTTACTTAACATTTAGATTTTAATGAAAAAATCTTACCGTCAACGTTATATTAAAGCACTTGGCACCCTCACGGCCATATTTAAAACTCAAATAAACACATGCAATAGACTCAGTGGATCCATATCAGTAACTGTGGGTACTTACAATGATAAGGCATGACCAGTACCCCCAATTAATGAATGCAGATGACGGAAAGGGAAATGCAATCAGAAACCATGGAAGTTTACATTCACTAATGACCCAATAAAACATTGTAAACTGCAGAAGATTATAGATAACTTCGCTTTATGTAGTTCTCTGACTGGTAATGCCAAGGTTGCCTTTATTGATCCGCATCAGTCCTGAACTGTGAACGAAAAGCTAACTATAAGCAGCAGCCTAGTAGAGGAGAAGCTGAAAATATTTCGAATAAACAGAATTGACGGCTCCCGCGTTTCCCCCTGTGTTGGAACGTATTAGTTATGAAGGGAGGAAAGTTAATGCGCTTGGCTTTATAATCATTTGTGTAAAGTTGGCACTCAAGAGAAGAAGATAGCAACATCATAGTATGTTATGAGATATATTTTGATTTTTTATTGTGTTTTTTGTTGTGTTTCATTGTGTTTTATTGTGATATAAGTGTTTTCCTGACGTAATTTTTAGGAGTTATTTTCAAAGGTGGAACTTTCTATTTTCAGCATCGTCTTGAAATGCAACTTGAATGTACTAACCAGACACATTTGCTCTACCGTCTCCTTCCATCAGAAAACCGATGATGCAATGACCACATCAGCTACTGTATGACGCGCCTGGGTAAAGTAAAGTAAGCCCATTCCGCTGGTGAAAAGTTCTTGCCGTGTTTGAATTAATATTTCAAGCACAAGCACAACACGCAAGCCTTGAATATGCCCTTGTACGTGCAAGGTTGGATATTAGTTTTGAAAGAAGTTTTGAAACTAAAGAAATAGAAAATATCTCACAATCGGGGATCGAACCAGTGACCCACGCTTTCGCAGCGTGCGCTCTACCAACTGAGCTAGGTGACCTCCGATGTTAACATACTTTTATTTCTCTCTAGCCTAAACATTTGTAATAAACGCCGCCCTCTATTAAACGCCGCACTTCTAGCCAAACATTTGTAATAAACGCCGCCCTCTGATAAACCTCGCATCTTAAAAAGCGGCGTTTATTAGAAAACAGACAAAACAGAAAATAGCAACAAGTTTATACCCGTTTTACTTGTTTTTTATCGACAATTTCTTCCACAATTAAAGACAATAATTATTATTGCTTCTTTTCTGCTTCAACAATTCCTCATGAAAGTTTTTTACATGAATTTACTTGATTGATGACAATTTTCATTTTGAGATAACAAGAATTACTTGACGTTTCAAATCCTCTTTTCTCGATGACACTTTCAATAAGCTTTGAGCAAACAGACAGACGGGTCGACTGCCAACCCTAACTTGGCATAGAGAGGCTTGTCTTCAACTGCGTTGAGTTGGATGTCGGAGTCAATAATAAGTCAATAAATAATTCGTGCAAAAGGGTATACCCAAAGTGTATCTTGCTGTAGTGGGTGCTGATTGGTCCAAATCACAAGCCATTCAAGCAGTCCAAATTCTGATTGGCTCTTTCAAAAATCTAGTTGAGTATACTCTTTCACACGTGGTAGGACATTTGCCTAGCGAAAACAAGATAAGGTAATATTGAGAAGATCAGGTAATGTTCATAAAGTAACTTCAGGCAGTATTTCAACTATACTAACCCTAAACGAGCATCGTTGATTGTGTAAAGTGATCCCAACTACAAAGGAACATAAGTTGGATCTTTATAAATACAGTTATTGTATAACAGCATCAGAGTGATTCTATATTAGAGTATTCTATACTAGAACAGAATCCGGCTTTCAAAAGCACCGTGTTGGTAGAATTGCCTTCCGATCAAAAATTTTAGTCTTATTTTTTTCATGTAGTGCTTTGGTCACAACATATACGTACACAAGTTCTAAGTTCATTACAGTACTACTACAAAGACGACTGACAGTAAAGGGCATTCACTTACATCGTCAGCTCCAACAATTATGTCATTTGGGATAAAATCATCTCCGCTGAAAGTCCTACTGATGCAAGGATGCCTTGAATTGAGAAACTTCATAAATGGCTGTCAAAAAAACAACAGCATATAGTTGGCATACAGACGCCTAGAGGTAAGTACAAGAGTACGACAAACCTAGTTTGTCTGACAGAAAAAGCGAATACAAACATCTGTTTGATATCGACGATGTAATTACAAATATAACTGATGATAGGGTAGAACAAAAAATGGCCACAAGTTGCTGTCCTCCCTCAGCCATGCGGAAGTCTCTTTTTGGTCTACGAATTACGTTGCTTATGATTTGCACTTCCATAATAACACAAAGAAATATAGTATACACTATTGCTTAAAAATTTACAACACTGAAATATGCTCCAGTCATCTGAAAACGGTTTAGTCAAGTAGTTCATGATAGCACTTGAACTGGTTGTGGATCTAAACACCCTTTACAAAAGACAACGAGTACGAAAAATATGGACCTAAAAAGGCGCGAAAAGGTAGATAATGGGGGAATGTTGCAGGGACCAGGTTGGGAGGGAGGAGGGTGTGTGAAAACTACAATCTTCCATATCTGAATGGCAAATAACACAGTTTAATATAGAAAAATATGCTGTTTGGCAAAAAAACATCTCCCACTCTCGTTGGAAGTTTTTGCAAGGCACAGCTCTGCAACGTATGTTTACGTTTTTATGTACACGAGGAGTTGTATAGTCCTATGTCTGAATTTGTTTTATTTTAGCTGTCGAGAGAAAGTCATTCTATTTTTTTAAATTATAGAATTTCTGAGAAGATACTAGATAAATAGGAAATATGTCACCCCGAGGATCGAACCAATAACCCACGCTTTTGCAGCGTGTGCTCTACCACCTGAGCTACGTGACCTCCGGTGTTAACATACTCTTTTTCTAGTCGCTACATTAGCTCCCAGTCATCCACTGGTGGACATTGACATCCAGCTCAACGAAGTTGGAGACCAGCCTCTCTGTGCCATGTCACTTGACCAAGGAAGGTCTGCCATCTGGTGCGTCTATCTGTCCAATACCCACGTTAAAAGTGTGATCGAATCGAAATCGGAATCTTCGATCAAACGTGGCAACTGGCTCGTACCGGTATCTGAATTTCTCTGGTAAGATTTCTCGCTCCATTAAAATACCGCTAAATGGAGTCTTTGATGTAAGTGTATCTTCGTTACAAGATATCCTTTGTGTAGTTGATAATTCTTTCATTCAAAAGTTGATATTGTAGCACGTAAGGGTAGTCTATTTCCTTCAAACCTTTAATAGGGATCTCTTAGATTTTCGTTCGAACAACATCCCGCTAACCCTAGCCCGTAATTCTGAAAAATCTGCACTGGAAACGTCAACAGCTCTAACGGGTGGGCTTTATAAGGATCCATATTTGTTTGGGCACGGTCCAAACACAGGGTGCATACATGTTCGATAACCAAGAGCAACGGGAGCGATGCTGGAACACGGTGGTCATGTACCACTCTTGTATGCAGCAGAGTTCCACCGCTCCACCACTCTTGCATGTAGCAGTGTTCCACTGCTCCACCACTCTCGCACGTAGCAGTGTTCCGCCACTCCACCACTCTCGCATGTAGCAAAGTTCCACCACTCCACCACCTTTGCATGTAGCAATCATACAATGCAGATCCGCCTAGTGTATGCAAATTATGTCAAATATGCCTTATTAGCCTATTTGGAACGCTTTGTGCACCATGGAATGTACGCATCAAGTGTATGCAAACAATGTAAAATATGCCTTAAAAGCCTATTTTGAACGCTTTGTGCACCATGGAATATACGCATCTAGTGTATGCAATCTATGTCAAATATGCCTTATCAGCCTATTTTGAACCCTTTGTGCACAATGGAATCTACGCATCTTGTGTATGCAAACTATGTCAAATATGCCTTATTAGCCTATTTTGAACGCTTTGTGCACCATGGAATGTTAAAGGTCATACCACAGATACGTTTAATGTGAGTCTCTGACGAGGGCGCGGGACTTGGGATATAGAAAGTACCGCGGTTCCCAATATTAGTAGAAACAACGTTGCTCGCTTTAGACTCCCTCGTAGCAGTTGGTCTAGGAACGAAAAAGTTGACTATCCGTTGCTAGAGCTCCTGCAACCTCCTATTTTCTTTTTACATGGTAGCTCGGGCGTAAAAAGCGAAACTGCAGTATAAATTCGTACCCATAACTTGCGCCCCTTTAGTCTCAGCAGTTTCTTTCATTTAGAGGTGTTAGAGAGAAAGACATGTCAGAGGCTAGGGGTACTTAGATTATGTGGTTAGGGGTAGCTGGTAGTAGTTTGGTTGTAGGAAGGTTCCTCTTCACTCTTTGCTTCCCTTGCAATAAATTAAGCTGCGTTTTAATAAGCCGCGCCATTAATTAAGCCGCGTTTTTGAAGGTGCAGCCTATTTAAGTACGCGGATTAATTTGACGGATTAAGGTACTGCATACAAAATTTGGAGTGCATCCGCAAACTATCATCAAGACGTGTCCTTTCGAATTCTGAATTGCACATATCGAAACCGCAAAGTCAAAAAAAGGCGATTGCTTTACATTGAATGAAATAATCGACTTGTTGTAAGTTGTGGAGCTTAATGTTGAAGGGCAAGTACAAGTAATACTATATCGACGATGAGCTTACAAAAGCGGCGACAAATGAAAAGACAAACACAAAGCATCAAAAAGCTGATCAAAGTCAGGGCTTCATTGCAAACTTCGCTGCGGTTTGACCCAGTTGCATTATGATTTTTCTTGCTTACTTATTTACGCTATTTTAATATCAGAAACATGAAATGAATACTCTTTTGAGAAGTGAGATGATGTTTGGTGCGGAAAAAAGAAAGACAGAACAAACGAACAAAAAGAGAAATAATGAACGAAAAAAAGAAATAACAAAAGAAAGAAAGAAAAGAAGAAGAAAGAACAAACGAACGAAAGAAAGAAAGAAAGAAAGAAGAAAGAAAGAAAGAAAGAAAAGAAAGAAAGAAAGAAAGAACAAACGAACGAACGAAAGAAAGAAAGAAAGAAAAAGAGAAAGAAAGAAAAAGAAAGACAGAACAAACGAACAAAAAGAGAAATAATGAACGAAAAAAAGAAATAACAAAAGAAAGAAAGAAAAAAAGAAGAAAGAAAAAAAGGGAAGGCTGCAGGACCCCTGGAAAAAGACTCAGAAATGGCCAGTGCAGCATGAGAAACTGTTAAGGACATGTTTACATGAGTAAATCAAGTAATTGGAGCTAGTAATCTCCTTGCAGATGGGCAGGTTAGTGAAGTTGTAAACCTGAGTAAGACAAAAAGTGGAACTCTGAAGAGAGTTATAGAGAAATATTACTTACGTGGTCACCTTCAGGCAAGGGACCACATGATTTTTCCAAACTGCTCTGTCGACCAACAACGTTCTCAGTTCCTCTGACGTGACTCCACCAGCATCAGTAACGAACATCATTTTCTCCAAATACGTCCAGTAATCACCAGTAAAAACAACGAGTGACACACATTTCTTCACAGGCGGATAACCCGATAAGCAAACCCAGCCTCTCTTTGAAACGTATGTGAACGAGACTTTTCTTTTTCGAAAAGGTCTATCAAATGCAGCTTGCTTGCTTGTTGTAAAGGTCGTTATACCTTTATGATGCCTATCATCTGTCACTAAAGAAAGAAAGATGTTATTGTTCCCTTTTCGCACCTTTTCTCAGCCGATCCGAAGCCTTTCTGTCTGACCACCTGTGCGTTCAAAATAGGCTAATGACGGATATCCAACATAGTTTGCATACACTAGATGCGTACATTCCATGATGCACAAAGTGTTCAAAATAGGCCTATGACGCGTATTTAACATAGTTTGCAAACACTAGATGCGTACATTCCATGGTGCACAAAGTGTTTAAAATAGGCTAATGAC
This sequence comes from Alatinidae sp. Z8VKAUB7J3, assembly GCA_010016025.2. Classification (NCBI taxonomy): domain Eukaryota; kingdom Metazoa; phylum Cnidaria; class Cubozoa; order Carybdeida; family Alatinidae; species Alatinidae sp. Z8VKAUB7J3. The sequence goes on from JAAAKM020721499.1 coordinate 87,414,278, forward strand.
GCAAATTTGACATAGTTTAGATACACTAGATGCGTACATTCCATGGAACACAAGGCGTTCAAAATAGGCTAATGACGCATATTTAAGATAGTTTGGATACAATAGATGCGTACATTCAATGGTGAGCGTTCAAAATAGGCTAATGACGCATATTTAACATAGTTTGCATACACTAGATGCGTACATTCCATGGTGCACAAACCATTCAAAATAGGCTCATCACGCATATTTAGCATAGTTTGCATACACTAGATGCGTACATTCCATTGTGCACAAAGCGTTCAAAATAGGCTAATGACGCATTTTTGACATAGTTTGGATACAGTAGATGCGCACATTCCATGTTGCACAAAGCGTTCAAAATAGGCTCATGACGCATATTTGACATAGTTTGGATACAGTAGATGCGTACATTCCATGGTGTAACAGTTCGATTCCTCAAGAGAAAACGAACAAAATATCAAAAAATTTCTGACCACTGGAGGTACACTTTAATCACTGCTCTGCTGTTTTTTTATCTATCGTATTGAATGAATTTATCTCTGGTTAAGTTATGTATTTCTCCAATGTCTGGTTCATCAGAGTTTATCAGCTATTTCTAATTATAGACTGGCACTGTGTGAATTTGGTAGATATCATCATCAACATTTAGACCGAATTTAGATTTGCTTAACATAATGGTATCCAAGGAACCACATGGAGGTATTTCAAGCCATCGTCAAAATTGATAAGACAAAAGAAAGTTAATGGTTATTTGAATGCCTACTGTTTATTTCAAAGCTCAATGAGAACCTCCATGATCTTATTAGTGATGATCTCCTCTAGCAACATCTAATGTTTGCAACATATGCCCACTGTTCCTTTATCAAGGGCACCCTTTTCATCGTCTTATTCGCTGGGACTAACAGCTTATGACTGTTACAAATAAATCAAGCAAACTGTTGAATTCTATTTTGACCCAATTTTTTTAAAATTGCGGGATAACAACAAATGAGTTTCACCGTTGCTGGCTGTGATGTATATTATATTTAGTGCAATTTCGCTAGACTCGTGCGTCTGGTTCTACAGTGGATTTATTTCCATTATGATGTCATAGTAAGTTAATAATTTGTAAATATGAATATTTGATGCAAATTTATCGCTTTTCTTGAGTAGGAAAGACAAAAGCTGGTAAGCTGCGTGGATGCTTAAGCTTGGTTGCAACATAGTTGGAAGAATAAACTCCATAGTTGGAAGATTATTCTTCCAACTATGGTTGCAAGTACCCGACAAGAGTGTTTTCGTCACCTTCTCGCTTCTGAGGTCACCCTTTCGCTATTGAACCAGTCAGTGCTTGTGAGTGATCCATGAGCCTACCCTTTTACTATTGCATGTGTAATGAGGCTAATATTAGTATCTTTGTTTCAAATCAATAAAGACGGCAAAGAAGTGCACTGTAAAGGAATCGATTGTAAAAAGAATCGAACCAATCAGTGCTTGTGAGTGATCCATGATACTACCTCTTTGGCTATTGCACGTGTAATGAAATGGAACTTAAAAATTTTCTTTGTTTCAAATCAGTAAACAAGCCGATGAAGTGCACTGTAAAGGAATCGACTGTAAAAAGAATTGAACGGGAGAAAACTTGGAACTCAAGTTATAGAAGGGATATTTGGTCTATAGCTCCCAAGGGCTTGGAATGTCTTGACGTGTGTGAAAAACACTTATAATAATGGTGAAAATAATAGCACTAATTTTTTTTAATTAAATTACGGGATTTTTTTATAGCCTACAAAATATATACAGGTTTTAAATGAAAGCTATAGTGGGTAAACAGATAACAAGCTCATTAATAATAGGTAAAACGGCAAATAGTTAAATAAATTTGAATCGTATTATTCCCTATTGGTAGAAGCAAATAGTTCAAGGCTAAAAACTGCAACTATTTGCTGGGAGTTGAAAGCGGTGTTTCATGATCTCTCAGGAAACTACAACTATTTGCTGGGAGTTGAAAGCGATGTTTCATGATATCTCAGGAAACTACAACTATTTGCTGAGAGTTGACAGCGATGTTTCATGATGTCTCAGGAAACTAGTACTATTTGCTGGGCGTTGAAAGCGGTGTTTCATGGTGTCTCACGAAACTACAACTAATTGCTGGGAGTTGAAAGCGATGTTTCATGATGTCTCAGGAAACTGCAACTATTTGCTGGGAGTTGAAAGCGTTGTTTGAAGATACTTTCACAAGGAACTTTAATTTTTACAACAATTTTCGACTCGAATGCTTATCACTTTTGAAATTAAAAGGCCACAACACCCCCGATCCTTATGAAATATCTATCGTAAGTTTCATTCAGAACCAACTCAGAGTTTCGAAGCAAATCCAAACAAACGAACCGACAGGTGTGAATTAATTTACTACATACAATGGAGTAATTAAGCTTGGAAAGGATTTATTTTTAGCAGTCTTCCAGATAGAGGTTAACGCATCCTTGCTGTATTTTTAGTGTAGTGGTAACAAGAGCCAATAGACCCCTGATGAGCAGTGGGCCCGACATTGAAACTACCCTAAATAAACAGAGAAACCACCAAACAGGCTAACTAAACAAGGCGAAACTAAACTATAGCGCCCCTTGTATCATGAACCATAAACACTGAGATGACTTTGGGAGAAAAGCCATAGGATTGCTTATCGCTCCAAATTTTTTATCAATCCCCATCATTTTTTTTGCTCCTCGTGCCCCTTGTAGTTTTTCACATCTTCATTCAGTTCTTCTTGTTGAAATATTTCTACTTTCACGTTTTTCCTCCTTTCGCTGTATTTATAAAATAATGAAAAGGGAGAACAAATTAATGTCGCTCACAGACTTTTATTATAAACACATATAATAACCTAAACACCTATATACAATTATCAAATCCACTAAACGAAATATGAAAACAAGTCAATCAGTGTTATCCAAGCAAAGCGAGTTTCCCAGAACTGAGTTCGATCAACATTCGTAATCAGTAGCAGCAGCAGCAGCATCATCATCATCTTGCAGCCTTAGCCGAGATTGAACTCACCACACCTTTCCAGTATTCTCTATCTTTCATAGCTGCTAACAGATTTTCCTTAGGAATTGTGAAAAAAGAAAGCAAGCTATTGTGGTAATGCTCCACTCCGTGATATATATAATAAATGCTATGTGTCTGCTGAGTATCGAGTCGGCCGTACTCGGACTTCTTTGATAATTTTCACCCACTCTTCCCGGTCCTGCATTGCTTTCGAGAGGTCTTCCTTTCTTAGGTTCGTATCCCAGTATACTTGCTTTAAAATATTTTTTCTCTCTTTCCTGGATACATTCTGTACTTTTCTCAGCAGTCTTGTATAGTTTACGCCCAGTCTTTTCTCCATTGTCTTGGTGAGAGTCGAACTTTCAGTATGTCTCTGTCTTGTCCCTACACTTATTAAACTATAGAATTACATACCTGCCATTTCTTTATTCTTATAGTTCGATACTTGCCGATATCTATTAATTGATGCCTTTTCTGGATCAGTTATAACACTCTAGGTTGCGTATATGTCTCTGTCTTGTCCATACACTCATTAAACTATTGAATGAGATACCTGCCTTTTATTTATTATTATAGTTCGATCCTTGCCCATATCCTTTAATTGACGACTTTTCTGTATCAGTCATAATAGTCAAGGTTGCCTATATGTGTCTGTCTTGTCCCTGAAAAACCCCGCGAAACTCCAGCCTCCATTCCATGTCATTTAGTTTCTGACGCAATTTAATAAAATTGGTTGGCCTCAGATTGGCACCGAATTTGCCCGTCGTGGACCATTTCCTCTTTACGGGGTTGAAAGTTAATGTTAAAGGAACGCCTTTTAAAGATGCTAAGGCCTTCAAGAGGAGGACGACGGAGAATCTTTTGTGGAAAATGCTTCCTGGGTAGATTCCTAAGTATAGAGGAAACAAACAAATAATGTGCTGGACTGCAGTGAGATTAATTTGGCGGATAAACCCGTAAAATATAATGGCCTCACTGTTTATCAGGGGGCTAAACTGAGAGATGGCATTTATAATGAAATCTTCAACATCTACCTTCACCACAGTGAAAAACATACAATTTGATGAATCATTACAAAGAGTTTGAAACAAAGTTATATGATATTGGCGTATCCATAAGGAGTGGAGTATCCATAACATGCCTAAAATATAGGCAGCAACCAGAGTAAGGAAATAAAGCTATTTAGATGGCCCTGTTAGCAACCTTTGCGTACCACTTTCAAAGCAATGAAGCTGAAGCTGAAGCGTTATGCCATTCAAGCGCAAGTTTTATGTAGTTCAAAAAATATATATATTTATATCTATCTCAATTCACAGGTGGGACACAGGGACACAACTTTAATGGCAGGTAACTAATATGGCGTGTAACGACTTACGCGCGCGGGGGGCTTGGGTGCGCGATGCCCCCCCGAGCCCCCCCCCCCAACAGCTATATATCTATATATATAAAAATAAGTTGTCTATGTGTCTGTCAAGTGACGTCAGGTGTGTCGACTGACGTCATTGTAAGGATCCTCGACACTCAAAAAGAAAGTACAGACTGGGACACCGGGACACAATGTGGTAATGCTCCACTCTTTGAGAATTATGTATAATTGCAATGTGTCTGCTGAGAATATATATACATATATATATACTTAGTATATTATTTCCACAACCGCCATTAGTTTCATTTCGCAGATGTGGATCACTTAAAGATAGTTTAGTTAAAGCAAGGCTAAGTAGTGAAAGAGAGGGGGAAAGAAAGGGCTGTTACAGGTGTGGTAAAAGTAGGTGCCATGTTTGTAAGTTTGTTGAGGAGGGGAACACTTTTAGGGACGGCAATGACAGAAAAGAGTATTATATTAATTATTCGTTGCAACATATTACGCATATCATATTACATCGTAATTCTTATCATCTTACGTATAACATCGTGTATCACATTATATCATTTCGTATGGAAACGTATCGTATTAATTCATATTGCTCTCTTTACCTACCATGTTTTTAGTGGTGCACACGTGGGGAGCGCGAGGGGGGCATGCTGGCGCTGCCTGTAATGTTTCTTCAAAAATAAAACCATTATTAATCCATGAAAGTGTGTAAATATGCCAGATGACACAATAATTTCAGCAACAGTATTTCTTTGCTCATTAAGATCTGTGATTGAATCGTCTGATCGTTAGATTGTATTATTGAGATTAAATATCTTCATACACATCTGTCAAAACTGTCTTAATTTTTCACATTCTTTTTGCAACACAGACCAATATTCATAGCTCCCTCACCAAAGAACGAACTTCTGAGAACTCCTGAACTTTTTAGTAACTGTGTGGATGAAAGGCCCGCAGGTATATAAATGAAATATACAGTAGTAATATTTTCTGAATACCGTTTAACCTGCTAACGTTGATGATACACAAGGCCACACGGTAGTAAGCCATAGGAGCGACCTTCTTAGAAGTTCCGTGGACAGTTAATTCCCGCGACAATTAAATTTTCCAGCGTTCGCGACAGTTAATTCCCGCGACAGTTAACAAACAAAAAAATCAAAACATTCGCGACTTTTCGCGATAGTTTCTTCCCGTGACAGTTTCTTCCTTTAAAGTATTTCTTACATAGCAGGGCGTCTGCAGTAAGAGAGAGGCTCATGACCACTGCTAGACATGGTCACAAGAATCAAAGTACAGAGAGTTGACTAGCACGTTTCATGCGATTACCCAAGCACAAAGGCTCTGTTCATTACAAGGCACGTCAACTAAGGATTTGCGCCAAATGTGGAAACTTCATTGACAACGTTTCGTCTAACAGACTTCTTCAGGTCACTACTGAAAATTGGCTAAAAAACTTTTAAAAAGCAGAACAGTTATAATGGAAGACGGATAATTAGTTCGCCGCCATAATAAATATATCAGTGAGTGGCAACTAATGAGTTTGAAATGTACTAGCTGGGAGAAAAACGAATCACAAACGTAGAGTGACCTGGTGTTAAAGTTGCAATATATTCAAAACTCTGCAGCGAGACTAGTTACCCTAACTAGGAAATACAATCATATAACTCCTGTTCCGATCCCTAAGATTTTTGAAGGTCTTTTTTACCAAAGTCAAGTCTATACGAAAGAAGAGACATGGAATTAAAAACCTATCAAGAGCAATTGTGACATAAGATTCCAGTACAGGCACAAACATACACATGCATACATACAGACAGACATACATATATGTATATAAAAATATGCATAGGTACACAATACAATATATACAAAAAACACATCAGATTTTGTATACTATATATATATATATACAAATAAATAGTCACTGGCATTTTGATGTTTCGATTTAATTCTTCATCAAAAACTAATAAAAAAGATGTGAATAAAGTCAGCAAGAACTTGAAATACATGTCTAATCGATATTTGTTGCTATCTGTATCAATCATAATCAAGTTAGATGATTTTGTATGTGTTAAGAATTAAGTTAAATACCCTTTAAAGTAAAATTTAGGACATAGACCTTGTGAGTGACATCTATCGTTGATATTGCATAATCATCATAGGGTGCTGGAATACCTGCCCTATTTGATTCCGTAAGATTGTAAATACCAGCAAATCGTCTTCATAAAATAAAAAGATTTAGTAATGTATATTAATTACCTGCATACTCTGGTGTTGCAATAGTACAAAGTATGTGTGCATTTGGGACATAACATATATCTTCTCTGTCTGGCCAATGGAATTCCCTGGAAGGAAATGCTAGATGCATGAACTTAACTTTCAAATCACAATAATCAACGTCAATCTCGCAAATAATTCCTATCCAGAATTCTTTGTCATATCTACTCACAACAAATTGTGACACCTTCACCTCTGGTTTAGGACAGCATGGTATCTGTTTACCCAATTGCAAATTGTAAGTAAGGTCATATTCTACATCTGTTGAGACTCGTTTTGAGGCAATTACAATCCAGGTCCGAATAAGCGCCCAGTCCGAATAAGCGCCCACCATAAAACTTTTGTTTTTAAATAAGCGCCCAGGGCATTTAATCGGTCATTTACGGTAACTGTGATTTTATTCTGAAACTAATTCAACATTAACTCGTGCCCCAGATCCGGACACCTTCCACGTCTTTTACGTTTGTTTGTCACAGAGAACGTCATTATAATGATCACCTATTCAAATTGTTTATGTAAAATGGTTGTAATTATTGTACAAGGGTCTACATCAATTACCATAATTGTAACCTGAACAAAAGTATGTCAAAGAGGAGGGTACTACGATGAATTTGGAGTTATCAGGTAGACTAACTTACTCATCATAAATTGTTACTATCAGCTTCCAGGTTGTTGGTTTGCTCTGGAATTGAGCAGTAAGCCTTTTCATTTGACCGTTTGTAATCTTTGGTGAATCACTTCTTCTTCTTCCTCTTCTTCTTCTTCTTCTTCTCCTTCTTCTTCTTCTTCTTCTTCTTCTTCTTCTTCTTCTTCTTTTTCTTTTTTTCTTTTTCTTTTTCTTTTTCTTTTTCTTTTTCTTTTTCTTTTTCTTTTTCTTTTTCTTTTTAAACATTGTGTACTTAAAAGCTTTTTTCGTCTGACACTCCTCAGAGTACTAACGTCAGAATGACCGAAATGCAATGTCCTAAAGAGTATACCCAACTGTATTTTGAAGGAGCCAATCAGAAATTGGACTGTCTGAATGGCTTGTGTTTTTGGACCATTCAGCGTCCATTACAACAAGGTTAATTGAAAAGGCCTAGCGAGAAAACGAACTCTTTTTGTCTACATAGTAAAGGTTTTCTTGCTTTTATGTGGACTCCAGAACGGCCAAATGAAATGCAGACCTGGCCTTTCCTATGATAGACTTCTTTTAGTAATACTGGAAAGTTCGAGGGGACAGAAGTTTGAAAAATCATTTTGAGACATTGGATGGTGTGTCGATGTAGTGTGGACCCTTCAATGCCGAGATGCCTAGATGGTGGGTTGGACAATGCTGAACAACATTGACAATTATATTCATAAACGTTTGGCTCACGATCTTTTAAGGGAAAACAATGACGGAAGAGAAATGTGTTTGTGCTACGGGAAACGTCACTTTACTAAGCTTGCTACATATTTTCAAGGAGCGTGAGGACTGTAGCGTGAGCGTGAGTAAAGTTACATCGTGCACAACGCAATCTCATTATATTCAAACAGTGTAACTACGTAGTATGGCACTATTGAAATACTCACATTTCCTCGTGCACAACACATTCTCATTATATTCAGAGAGTGTAACTACGCAGAATGGATTTATTGAAATACGCACATTCCATCGTGCACAACATATTCTCATTATATTCAAACAGTGTAACTACGCAGAATGGGACTATTGAAATACACAGATTACATCGTGCACAACTCTTTCTCATTATATTCAAACAGTGTAACTACGCAAAAGGGCACTACCGAAATACGCAGGACTAGTCACGTTTGGGATTAAAAACCAAGGATGCAATTGTAAGTAAATCTTGTGCTACAAAGTAATAATTAAAAGAATCAAATTCGAATTTATTCATTTAAGTTGCTCACCTGCAAATTCCTTTCAAGGGAAATTAAAGAGTTATAATTGAAATGAGGATGACAGCGTCCTTGTTAAAGGTACTAATACATAATTAAAGAAACTGTAATTACATTTTTCATATCTCTGTGCAACTGTGAGAAAAGTATCTACAAAGAAAAGGAGGATTTCAAAGTTTCAAGTTTGTTAGTGTTTATAGAAAAGGGATCCGAAAATTCTCCCTCGTTTTGCAACCAGAGATCTACACACTGCAAAGCTGTTAATAAGCTACACGCTGTTAAAGGCAGCCGAATTTCCAGTTGTATTGACGGAGCACATGGCAGCGGCCAATGTATGTTTATGATGCTGATCGTAGGTTGTAGTTAACCTAACTGAAGGACGCATGCAAGTATGCAACATGTCCCTAGAGGGTTCAATTTATAGATCCCTCCAAGTTACTCTAAAATTCATTCTTGGGTTGTTCTCCAGCAGCATCAGTAGGGGTGTAAGACACATGTATTTCCAGCTGTACTACTACAAAATTAAGATTAAAACAAAAATGAAATCTGTGCGTAATATGAGAAAAGCCATCCTGTAAAACTCACAAATAATTTTAGGAAAATAAAGATCTAAATTGATCAACCAGCTTTTAATGACAAGTTCTTTTCACCCCAATGAAAAATATATTCGTGAGATAAGTTATGGAAGACTCTAGTGAGCGACGTGTTTTCTATCACTTGTGTTATTGAAACATTTGGAAATATTCAGATAGATTAAAGAAAGATCCATGCTTCTGCTATTGTCACACAAATCTAGAAAAGTACGTACACTCTCAATTTCCTAATATTTACCAAATACTAAGCTTGATATATCACTTGTACGCTCGTTTATAAGTACCTCTTTCCCTATCCACTCTCGATAGTTATATTTGAACAAACAAGGAAAATCAAAAGCGTTTGTCAGCCAATTCTTCTTAACGATTTTTGGACATTTTCCACCGTTTGATCCTGGCTGATGTGACACTAAATACTATTTTTTTTTTTCATAACACGTATGTTTCCTATTGCCTGTATGCGCTCCAACCAGGCACGTCGCCAGAGTAAGAATTTTTATTAAGGAACTGGAGTAATCTAAACTTCGTCACAGGTTTGGTAAATAAATCTGCAACATTGTGCTCTGTCAGCACATGCTCATAACGCTATTACTGATCTCTGATCTAACAAAATGATACTTCACATCAGTATGTTTTGATCTCTGATGATGAAAGGGATTCTTAGCTAATGCGATGGCGCCTTGATTATCACAATACATATCAAAATGATCAAATGCGTACATATCACCAGTCATATTACTCCAAAGCTGAATTAAAAACTTGGCTTCCTGGGTAGCAGCGGTTAAAGACATGTACTGAGCTTGTAATAATCACCTTTGACTGGTTTGGGCTTGTAACAATCACCTTTGACTGGTTTGGGCTGGTAACAACCACCTCTGACTGGTTTGGGCTTGTAACAATCACCTTTCACTAGTTTGGGCTGGTAACAACCACCTTTGACTGGTTTGGGCTTGTAACAATCACCTTTGACTGGTTTTGGCTGGTAACAACCACTTCTGGTTTTTTAGAATGACTTTGAATTTGAATTGAGCTGTTATTACTATTTCAATCTGAGATTTATTGAAGTGCTCACTAAAGTGTTCTAAATTTATATCGTTTCAAGTTTTTTTTTTTTTTTAGAATGGATTGCTTTGCTCAACCCTTATCTGATGTTGCTACTATAAATAATGTAAAAGTCAAGTAAGTTTGCTACAGTTGTAGTGTTTTTCCAGTTGAAGAGCTTCAAAGGATACAAATCTTTGTCTTTTCTACATAAATCTGCAAAAATCTTGTCATAGGTGACTCCAAAATCATAAACATTTGGCTTGTCAATTGCAGGTCCAGGAATCTTCACACGGTCTCCACTTCCATATGATTTGACACTAAAACCCTTCTTACTGCAAAAAAAAGTGCGATAGATAGATAGATAGATAGATAGATAGATAGATAGATAGATAGATAGATAGATAGATAGATAGATAGGTAGATATAATAGATATAATATGATATAATAGATATCTGCCATATGATATATAGATATGGTTTATATCTATAATTTATATCAATCAAAAATACAGATTTTAAAGACGTTACTTCGACATTATGCTACGGTGTTTGTAACCGAGTGCTTCTTCACTTTTTCAGGCTTTAATTCAGTTTGCAACAGAAACAACATCAAATAGGCTTCAACAGCTGGCTTTGCTGGTACTTTGTTTCAACATTACGATATTTTGAGGGCATTACGACATTTTTATCAGGGTTGCCTCGTTGAACCGTGAAAACAAGTAAGTGAAACCTCTTCGTTAAATTTGACAACACTTTTTGCCCATAAAAATTCAAAATTAACAGCTTGTTGTTTCCTAAAGACATTTACATTTTCAAAGGAAAGCTATACATTCTTGAGCTGTTTGGTTCCATATGTTTTTACCTTATTTTTGCTAATTCACCCACATTAACTTTTTTTTAATTTGGCACCCGCCACCATCAGAAAACTACATATGGGAGTCTTTTCCCACAGGATATACCTCTGACGAAAAGAATTCTCTTGAGGCACATTGCCAAATTTTATGATCCTCTTGGTCTACTAAAGGCCTATTCACACGATCAGACAAATCTTACGATGGATTTGATGCCCGATCTGATGAGATTTTGGGACGACTGTTCACACGATCAGACCTGCTCATCAGACGATCTTACGAGAGGACCGCTGTCCTCGTTTTCAATACGCAAATGAGCAAACAAGTCATGTTTGTTTACAACTTTACATCAATGAAAAGAGAGAACTCGATAACTGTATGTCGAAATTTGATATACGTGTTAGTTCGTTTGTAGGATGTACGTGGTTGCACTTTCCAACGGTTTAACAAACAAGGGCAATTCACATACTCATTTTCCCCATTTGTTGTGAATATTCCTTTGCAGGTCACGTTTTTAAGGAGCGGCAGTGGCACCCCACAGTGGTCTATCAAGATGTTCGCCAGTTTACAAATATGCCTGACTGAATACTTTTTTGCATGTCCCCCGGTGACAAATTTTACGTCTACAATACAATTTATATTGGTTTGAATATCTTTTGGACATAAACGATAATTGTAACCAATGAAGCTGAATCATCCACTTAGATGGGATTACCGCTACGACGAGAAGCAAGGGATCGAAGGCTAATCTCCTACCACTGACTGATCACTCTACAGAAGAGATGGATATATAGGCTCTGAGCCTGAGTCCATTATTCCTTTGTGATTGTGATTGTGTGATTATTTACCTCCAAAACTCGTCCTTTCTTAACGGATGACCAATGTTAAATAAGCAAAGATAAATAGGTAGCCCGTCAGCTCTTGACCTTCAAAAATCAAACTTAGAAAATATATCAAGACAAGCAGAAGCCCAGGTAACTGCTTCATAAACACAAGCCGGTAAAGCTTAAAGCTGCACCAACAACCTTGTGTTGTGGATAATTGAATCTTGCGACTCGGTCACATTTGGAAGCCCACTCATGGACATACATCAATAGGGAGACCCTGCAAAACATATGTGGATTTGCTCCGCAGAGACTCTGGACTAAATGCCCAAGAGCTGCAAACAGCAATGCGGGAGTTGTTGAGGAAGCAAATCAGAGTGGCCCAGCCAATCCGCCCGATCCGGTAGTAGTAGTATCTTAAAAAGCACCATGACCCACACACGCTCATAAAAGATATGTTTAAGATTTATGTTGTTATCCTCAATCAAAAACGTATTTATCGTTAGAACGAGTGTAACAAAACCTTACCTATTAGATCGTCGATTATTCTAAATTTTCCACTGATTTTACTGGTACCAAAATTTATAAAGTCAAATGTACAGTATTTAAAATTCTGATTTTTATTTGAAAAGTCATCTTCGTTGCATCATTTGGTTTCTGGCTGTCGCGGGTTTCATTCCAAAAGACAAAAGACTCACGATGAACGAGGATTGGATAGACCGCGTGCGTTCATTGAAACGATATTTTCCTCAGCAGTTAGCTATCAACCAAGTCGGTTCAAAATAGGCACAAGGTTCCACCGAGATTTGAACTGGGATCGCTGGATTCAGAGTCCAGTGTGCTTACCATTACACCATGGAACAGTCAACGACGAGGATGCGATTCGAACCCACGCGGGCAGCGCCCAATGGATTAGCAATCCATCGCCTTAACTATCCGGCAACCTCGTCGCACTGATCTTCTAATATTGGCAAATCAAAATCAGATCCAAGATGGCAAGCATTAAGTTGCGCTATCAACCAAGTCTGTTAAAAATAGGCACAAGGTTCCACCGAGAGAAGCAATTAAGACAATATCCTGAGAGTAAAAGCTACAAAGAACTGGCTTTCCGAAGACATCCGGACTTCCTCTTTATTTGACACTTTAGCCCATAAACGTTTACAATTGTCACCTGTGCTTTCCGCTAATAGGCCAAAAAACCCGACAAACTATTCTATGTCCAGTGCTACAGACAGTTGCTCTTTCGTCATTTAAATATTTGCTATCAGCTATGAGTGCGCCATGTGTCGCACGTGCTACAATTCCATGCAAATATTTGCCTGACGGTGTCACTATTTTATGTTCAAAGGAAAATTGTTTGGATACACTAAATTCGTACATTCCATGGTGCACAAAGCGTTCAAAATAGGCTAATGACGCATATTTAACATAGATTGGATACACTAGATGAGTACATTCCATGGTGCACAAAGCGTTTAAACTAGGCTAATGACTCATATTTAACATAGATTTGATACAATAGATGCGTACATTGCATGGTGCACAAAGCATTCAAAATAGGCTAATGACGCATATTTAACATAGTTAGGATACACTAGATGCGTACATTCCATGGTGCACAAAGCGTTCAAAATAGGCTAATGACGCATATTTTCTCTCGCGCTAAGTTGACGACTCTTTCTACACCAGCACGGCCCATGCTACAATGTAGCTCTTTATAAATTAACTCCCGCATTGACAAGGGCATTACAATTTGAACTCTAATAAACAGTCTTTTCCATTGATAAAACAATGCACGGGCTTCATGCTCTTCGGTTTTCCTGGGAATTCGCAGTCGTGGTTTACCTGACTGCATGTGTTTGAGAACTTGTTGCAGAGAGGGGTCATCCATTTGCCTTTGACGGAGTGTGCTTACTGACTCAGTAAGGTGATCAACAGTATGATTCTCTAAGACAGATCTAACGTACAACCAACTGAAGAGTTTAGGCCCAAGGACAAGAGTGGCCAAGCTGCTGCCCACGTTTTCCTCTGGTACTGGTTGTTTTTAAATTTATTGTATTACGGTCGACTTATAGCAATTGAAAGTCTTCCCACAAGTACTTCAGGAAGACTGGAAAGGTGTAAACAACATTAAATTATAAACTGAAATATAAGATTTTCAGTAGTTTGTTGAAAGTTGGATTGTTTTCGGCTCATCTCCAGCATTCAAAATTTTGTCCATGGCGCAGAAGAGGTGTCTGTATTTGAGATAACCACCACAACGGATGAAATGTAAATTATCACTTTTACTATCTGCATGGTGCCGAAGATGGCTATCGGTAGCTTAATAATCTATCTGGTAGGCTTTCCTACTATTAATTGCAAGAGCAGAGGGGTAAATATAGGAAATAATTAGTGCAAGCGTTTTAGAGAGCATTTGTGTTCGGTATCTTAGCGATTCAGAAATCTAGATGAACTAGTATCTCTCGAATAGTTTTTATCGCAATTTTGGATGTTGTCGTGCCCATAGTAAGAAGGCATGGTAGAGGGAATGTTGTGAAATGTGAATGGTCTTAATGATTTAAAAAGATTAGTTGGGCTCGAATATCCAGGTAAGTCAATGAAAATACTAAGTGCATTGGACATGACGTTCGATAGATGAGTTGCTATGGCAAATAGAACGTTATCATGACGCCACGTATATCTTCCCTCGTCGACTGAAGCTTGACAATTAGCGAGCACGTGAAATTGTGTCTGGTCTTTCTTCTTGCACAAGGAGCACAGAGCCGATGGTCGCTTCTCGGCCTTTTGGCAAGGAATGGATGTAGTATCTGTTCTCATTGATGACAGATGCTTTCCATAATCCTCTTTGCATCGATATTTTAATTCTTTGGGTACACTATATCGCATATCAGAATCTTTTTCTTACTTAATTTTAAGGATATTATCATTTATTACAATAAATATAATAATTATAATAATAATAATTATTATAATAACAATTATCAAATTAGTTATTAACAAGACAATACAACATCTCTGTATATCGAATCCTGCTACTCCAGGAGAAAGCAGTAGGGAACGTTTTCTTTGCATCGATATTTTAATTCTTTGGGTACACTATATCGCATATCAGAATCTTTTTCTTACTTAATTTTAAGGATAACAAAAACCAATAATGTATCATGGTAAGACATTATGTGCGTGGAGTTGGGCTATTTTGGAGGCTAATTTGCCTTAATGGACGTGACATCGATCAATACCAGGACTTTGTTAACAGAGCATTCTTTGTATTTAGATGTTAGGTTCTTCCGTCATGTATTGATGTGTTTGTGTCCTTAGTTGCCTTCCTGTTGTGATTAATGTTTCCTTTGTTAAGTGCCTTATTGTTGTATCCAAACGCTGATCATACGAGCTGACCTGTAGTTGAGGGAGTTGGCCTGTTGGAGTGTTACAGGTCGGAGACCTAATGTCATTTAATTTGAAATGTGGTTCCTTTTCCATTTTATATCGTGTTACGGTTGCAACTGTATCACTTTGAAAATGTTTATTAAAACTGGTTATTACATCAGAAACTTTTTATTTTGAGCATGTTACTGCTTTTTTGCCTGTGAATAAATGAAATGTGACTGCGTCCCGGTCATACTGTACCATTTTGTCCCTTCCATTTGTTTAATTACCCGTCCTGCAGTGATGTTTTACTGTCAATTCCACTATTAACAACCAAAAAATTACTTCATTCTTTATCAATAAAGTGAGATATTATAATTATTACTTCCTTTATGTAATTAATTACCCCCAGCAATGTAATCATTCTTATAAGTATTCTGTGTAACAGGTGCTCATGGTTCTTACGGATTTGTTGGTGAATGAGTATGGAGATATCC
The DNA here is from genome assembly GCA_010016025.2 of Alatinidae sp. Z8VKAUB7J3. Taxonomy (NCBI): domain Eukaryota; kingdom Metazoa; phylum Cnidaria; class Cubozoa; order Carybdeida; family Alatinidae; species Alatinidae sp. Z8VKAUB7J3. Next base: position 87,430,025 of record JAAAKM020721499.1, read on the forward strand.
TAATTACGGCTTCTTACTTGCCTACGACGAGGATGAGAGCATGGTAACGGCAAGTCGATCATCTTGCATTGTGTTCCACAGGAATGTTTTCACTCGTTTTAAGGTCGAAAAACAACGTTCTACCTCACAGGACGTCATTGGTGTGGTGATTAAAACATGTAGCAACTTCGCCAGACGATCAATAATGTTATCAATTTACACCTTTATCAGTACTACTGTCAAGATTATTGTGCGTCTGTGGGCCGCTTAAGGCTGAACTCGCCTTAAGTCATGCAAGATCCGTTGGGATGAAATAGCCCCGGAAGCAGTCCGTGGTGGCTCGCATAAACCCGGGACCCCTTCCTACCCATAATCCTGGGGTGCTAGAAGGTTTTTTTCACGCACTGGCATTACATCCGGCTTATTTCAGCAGGAAAAAAGTTTCTAACGCTCCCGGGTTTACCCCGAGGTGGGTGGGGGTACCGACAGGTAAGGGTTATCTTAATCTATCTTAAATCTTCAACACATATTGCCTAATACTTCCTATAGTGCGACGCTTTTGCAGCGGCATTAAGAAAACACGTGCTATACGCTGCTAAACCACAAGGTAGAACGGCCTTAGTTACGTGGTGGCAACGACATGCACAGCACAGTATTTTCTGCGTGGCGCTTATAATCTTCTTACAGATTTAGAGTTCTCACCTATAAAATAATTCTCTCTACGAATTATACCTAAGGGTTATCTTAATCTATCTTAAATCTTCAACACATATTGCCTAATACTTCCTACCCCTGTTTTTCTCAAACTACTCATCCCGACATCTACGTCAAACTACATAACTACACATCCCAACCAACCTATTTCCACCTTTCTATCAATAAATACCTAAACACCTATTCCAATGAGCTCATGCCCGCTGATCTACCGGTGTTTCATACCAGTCTCCCCGATAAGCAGCTGCTCTACCGGTGTTTCATACCAGTCCCCCTGATAAGCAGCGGGGACTCAAAGCAGCTGCTCTACCAGTAAATACCAGCCTATTCTATCCACCCCTAACTATCGATCTACCACTGCCTATCCACCCCGATATACGGAGTGTAAAACATTTTGGAATAAATTTTGAATCAAAGCGACTGAAATACACTTTAAGAAATAGCTGGTGTAAGATTCAATAGAAAAATGAGAACCTAAGTACCCATCACTGATTAGGGCCGTTGCCTGATACCAGTACCGATAAACAGGCCGATACGGAGAGACTTCAGAATGGCATTTGCTTTAGTACAAAAATCGAAAACGCATTTTAGATCTAGTATGCAGGGTTTCAGACCCCGTCCACATGTATACGTCTATTTTTGTTAAAATATCAACTTTTCCCCCTCACTTAGGTAGATTGACATGCAGTAAGGGTAATTTAAATAGTCTATCAGTTTTTGATCATCCACCCTAGGGCAGAACCAAGGTAGATTTACATACAGTAAGGGTAATTTAAATAGTCTATCAGTTTTGATCATCCATCCTAGGGCAGAATCTAGGTAGATTGACATACAGTAAGGGTAATCTAAATAGTCCATCAGTTTTTGATCATCCGTCCCAGGGCAGAACCAAGGTAGATTGACATGCAGTAAGGGTAATTTAAATAGTCTATCAGTTTTTGATCATCCACCCTAGGGCAGAACCAAGGTTATTGGGAGATATGAACTTTCTGGCGTCACTACGAGATTATGATAAAGATAACATTCCGGTTAGTCACTGACATAAATCTTTCAATGTAATGATATTGATAGATTTTCGACTTTCCCTTACACGAGAGTTATTGATGATATTTTAGCTTTTGTTGTGAGTTGGTGAACTAACGTCTGGGTTTTGCCCTCTTACTATATGATAAAAATTTGTTCCAAGTAAAGCTCAAAGTGATACTTCAAGGCCGACCCTACCTTTCAACGTTCACTATCAGCTAAGATTTCAAGCTGTGTTTGTAACTTCAAATCTGTTCCTTAGGTTGGGATTCATAATAACTTATATAGGGCCTAATGTGTGATCTTCTTATATGACCCAAGAACCCATATACCAGTAAAATCAGTGGAAAGTTTGGAACAAGCCAGGACTTGAAAGTTAAGTTTTAATTGTGTATAGTCGTTTTGACAACATTACGTTTGTAACATTCAATAACAAGTCATCTTCAACAACATCGTCAATTACAAGAGCTTGGTCACGTATACTGAGATTGAAAATAGTGATGAAAAATTGTATATCTTGGAATTAAGCAAATGCCGTGTGGTACCTAAAGCACTTGAGCCCGAGGGGGAAATAACTGCCAAAAAAGTGTACGTGACCTTTTCCTTTAGTGATTTTTTCTTTGACTTTTTGACTTTTTTCTGAGTTTTTGACTTTTTCTTCTGACTTTTTGACTTTTTCTGACTTTTTGACTTTTTGCCTGAATTTTTTCTGACTTTTCGACTTTTTTTCTGACTTTTCCCAAATGGAGCACGTGACTTTTTTCAGTTATTTGCCCCTCGCTTGAGCCGACTTCTGAAGATCACTAAAACATGAATAGCACCGTTGTATTGATGTATCATTATTTTTATTTTATCATAGAAATAGCTACTTTCATCACTATCTGATTCCTCCAACTTTTCTGTCAGAAACGATTGCTACAGTTTAGTGAAACCATCTATAGGAGACAGAATAACCAAGTCTAATAAGTTCATTATAACCATTTTGACCCAATTATACGACCAAAAGATAGAACTTTATGTCAGATCACTAAATAAGTATGTATTCTGTAGAACGTAGCAGAAATAGTTTGTTTGTGGTACAAAACAAGAATATGAACGACTTTGAGGTTGGTTGACCGAATTAAGCAGCATGTACAATTGAAATACTCACATTCCATCGTGCACAACGCATTCTCATTATATTTAAATAGTGTATGTATGCAGAATGGCACTATGGAAATACTCACAGCCCATCGTGCACAACGCATTATCATTATATTCAAATAGTGTATTTATGCAGAATGGCACTATTGAAATACTCACATTCAATCGTGTGCAACGCATTCTCATTATATTCAAATAGTGTATGTATGCAGAACGGCACTATTGAAATACTCACATTACATCGTGCACAACGCATTCTCATTATATTCAAATAGTGTATGTATGCAGAATGGCAGCTGGGGCGTCCAAGGGCGACGCCCCTCAATTTGTGCTACCGGGCAGAGAAGCAAGCCATGATGCAGGCTCAACCCGCTCAGTAGGACCGCCTCTCGCGCATTATGGAAAGCATCTGTCATCAATGAGAACAGATACTACATCCATACCTTGCCAAAAGACCGAGAAGCTACAGGGCCCAATTTTGGAAATGAGCATTTTAAGTATCACAGGGAATGTCCACTTTAACGTGGTTTATGTAGTACCAAAGTCAGCAAGACTGTAGATTAAATATTCAAGCAAACTTTATGAGGTCCAGCTATTGTCGTAATGCTCCACTCCGTGGTAAATATATGATAAATGCTGAGTACTACATATATATATATGTATATATATAGAAGTATATGTATCCTTAATTAGTCAGTAGAATTCATAGATGACAATGAATAGTATGATATAAATAGATGTACTGTTATTAAGTCTGTACAAGGTTTATTTTTAAGAGTTGCTATATATCTATTAAGACAATTTTGTTAGGGTTACATAATTTCCAGGGATGCATCCAAATGATGTAACAGTTATGGTGGGGAGCAAAGGACTTAGTATTGATAGCAACAAAAAGGCGTATCTGCAATATCTCAGGAATGACAAAGAGTATAAAGTTGAAACTTTCACCGCGTGTTGATGGGGATTTTACCCAGGACCACATTGCCTTTTTATTGAATATAAGCCAAGAATTAAAAACTAAAGAAAGCGAGGACTAATATTCGAAGATGGTGGTATGGAAAACACAAACAAACAAAAATATGATTATTTCATTATACTATCGACTGCTGAGTGCAGTGAAGCGTTGAATGGAGCTTACTGGTTTTTTATTTATTTTTATTTTTTATTTCACTTACCTGGAAAATGTTAAGCATAAGGTGAAGCAACGCGTTCCAAAAAGACCTGAAGGGAGGTGGCTTTAGCTGTCAGGAAATAGAAGGGACCATTCGCAACGGTTGAAAGACATTTGCTACTCGATGTTCAGTTGTAAACGAGGGGGACTAATGTAAAACAGAACTAGCTTGAGAATGTTGAGTCAGGAGTGTTATGAAGGTCCTTGCTTAGAAGACACAAGATTCCTACGATGGCCTATATTCTTGTTAACCGCCGATTCAGCTTTGTAACTCAGGGTATCTAAGCGTTTGCTATCAAGAAACTTCAGAAAAACTTTTGACTGTCTGTGGTACTATGGATTGTGTAATTGTGTCATCCAACTTTATTGATTCAATCAGTGCTCTTTATTTATCCTGTTTTATCTGTTATAAGCTGCTGCAACTCTTGAAATGTGCACATATATTCTCTATTTATACTGAAATGAGACTATTTAAAAGCCAGAAAACTAGAGGTGATAGAGCAAAACTATTTATAACTTTGACTTCAGCACACCCAAATTAGTAAAAAACACCTATTCCCATTCTTGCCTCAGACCAAAATTTTTTTTTGTAAACCAGTGTAATTAAATTTTATCCTTTTTTTGATGTTTCTTTCAACCATCCTCCCTTCTCTTTCACTCTTTCTGACACCGCGCTGTTGGTCACGTGTGCTGTGTAGCGTACTTTGAGCAACCTTCTGTATTGGCACATTAAAAAAATTATGAGTTAGGAACAGCGAAATATGTCAGCAAACCGTAAATCATATTCCCTACCTTAGTTGTAATACCTATTTAAAACATTGTAATGCTGTCGTCGAAACTGAGGCACTGTCGACAAACTCTGGGGTCTCGTCGAAGCAGTGTTTTTGACATTTGTCTCCATTTAGAAGCCATGCCTATCAAAGCCTTGTTAAATGAACCCAGTTCATAATTTTATGAACTGAGCAAAATTAACAGTGTTTCCTTAATGCCTTTTCCAAATTCAAACAGCCGTTTCTCTCAGTTGATATGAGATTTGAACGCGATATTTTGCATACGGGCATTTGGTGGCATGGTTAACACTGTGATATAGTTCCTCGAAAAAAAGGTTTTGGTGACTTCATCACTTTAGTACTCTATTCTGAATGTTCTTCTGTAAACCAAGGCTTTTATGAGCGGTCCATGGCACCGTGCCTAAATACGCCGCTATCAAAAAATGAACTATTTTCATCGCCAAAAGCCAAATTTAAACATGCTCTAACAAGATTATTATAAAATACTAAAAACCGTAACCACCGCCGCATGATCGGAAGGAAACATAATCGGATGATAGTCGAGTACTTTTGAATAAATGGGTTTCATTCCCTCGCCGCGATAATAAATATAATCGATCCGATCGCGGATACCATACTGCTTTGACGAAGTCGCGGCGCGCGGCGTCCAGGTATAACCGGGGTCGGTCGCCGGATCAATATGCAATTCCCGAAAACTATCGCGGAAGCCGGCTTTGGAATGTGAGCATTTCAATAGTGCCATTGAGCGTTATTACACTATTTGAACATATTTGGAATGCGTTCTGCACGTTGGAATGTGAGCATTTTAATAGTGCCATTGAGAATAGTTACACTATTTGAAGATGTTGGGAATGCGTTCTGCACCCCGGAATGTGAGCATTTCAATAGTACCATTGAGCGTAGTTACACTATTTGAAGATATTGGGAATGCGTTCTGCTCACTGGAATGTTAGCATTTCAATAGTGCCATTGAGCGTAGTTACACTATTTGAACATATTGGGAATGCGTTCTCTCTTTATTAACATAAGCTGCCCACATTCTCTTTGTAACAATTTTATATTTATAACTATGTATTATAGTTCTATTTTTGTATACTAGCACTATCAATGACAATGGATACCTTCGCTAGAGTGATTGATTGATATATCAGTGTCTGTCTGTGTCAGTGTCTATCTGTTTCTGTATGTATGGTGAGTGCGTCTACCTGTGTGTGTATGTCATTGTCATTGTCTATCTCTGTCTGTGTATGTTTGCATGTATATGTCAGTGTCTGTCTGTGTCAGTGTCTATCTGTTTCTGTATGTATGGTTATACCAAGGACATAGGTTTATAGAACAAGCGTAGGTGTACAAGAGCGACACCTTTACATAAGAATGTTAGTTCTTTGCCTTTCGTCCATTTTACATATATGTTCTCACAACTGCAGCTAAATTCTATCAATAGTTCAAACTTTTTGTCCCCGACCAGGTCTTCGTCCTGTTGAGTTTTACGGGAGCTTCCTAATGAATAATACAACTGATATTGAACTTGCTTCTATAGACTCAGACAAAGTGAGTATACCTGTTTACGTTTGGTATATTTTAATTTCTGATCATATATATGGTCATGTAGTAGTAGTAGTAGCAGCAGCAGCAGCAGCAGCAGTAGTAGTAGTAGTAGTAGTAGTAGTAGTAGTAGTAGTAGTGGTAGTAGTAGTAGTAGCAGCAGCAGCAGCAGCAGTATCATTAACAAGAGAGGATTTGAAATGTTTGCTTTGAGAAGAACATTAGAGAAATAGAAAGGCATGTCACCACCGAGGATCGAACCCCTGACTCAAGCTTTTGCGGCATGCGCTCTACCAACTGAGCTAAGTGACCTCCAATGTTAACATACTCCTATTTCTCTAGTCGCCATATTAGTGGACATATCTATCTGTACTTCTTATTTGATGAATATTCTTGCTTTTGTCTGCTTTCCATTTAGATGCACTCTTCAACTTTTCAGCATCAGGTTAAATTAAGCAAAACTCAATCGGCCCTGGTTTAGAGCAATTTTAATTTGCAAATTGAAAATTGATAGACATGGGGTTTACAGGCCCCACTGCTTATCAGGGGGCTAAACTGAGAGATTGGTTTACAGAAAGGAGGCGCGAGAGGCGGTCCTACTAGGCGGTTGAGCCTGCCTCATGGCTTGCTTCTCTGCCTGGTAGCACAAATTGAGGGGTCTGCGCAGAGTTACTGTTTAGACATAAAGGTAGCAGTATGACACGATTAGAGCTTGCGGATTAACAGCGTCTGTCTTCAATGGTCCATAAACCGGTCATAGAATTTTCTCAGTTATACATAATGTTTACAAGTTTTCCCACTGGTTATAATCTCCATTTCTCTTTCATGCTATTTTTCCAAAACTGACCAGGGCGCCAACAGTACCCTCGGTACAACTTACGCTAAATGTCACCAAGGTTGAACTTCTAGATGAATGAAGCATATCACTGTGACATAACGTGAGTATCAATATCATCCACTATCCTTAAGTTTTTGCTTTCCTTGCATTTTTACTTTCCTTACATTTTTACTATCCTTAAGTTTTTACTATTCTTGCTTTTTTACTATCCTTACATTTTCACTTTCCTTGCATTTTTACTATCCTTAAGTTTTTACTATCCTTACATTTTTACTTTCCTTACGTTTTTACTTTCCTTACATTTTTGCTATCCTTACATTTTTACTTTCTTTACATTTTTACTATCCTTAAGTTTTTGCTTTCCTTGCATTTTTACTTTCCTTACATTTTTACTATCCTTAAGTTTTTACTATTCTTAAACTTCAGCTGCTCTCACTGAAAAACTCCCTTTGTGGACGCAGTGATTAAACGCACTTGTGCACGGTCATCGTCACGTGAGCAGTGAATTCAACATCCAGGGCGGCACCGTTTGATTTTAATTAAGCTTCCAGACCAGGGTTAAATAGAAAGACCATGATTACATCGCATTTATACGACCATAAGGGCCTGGACACTAACTAGATTTTACAATGATGACGTTGTGATATAGTGAATCAGCTGATTAATGATGATTCAACATACCTGTGTAGGTGGTAGTTTCCGTCCACATGTTGTATTGATTGTTTTTCGATATTTAATGCCGCTTACAATTCACTTCAAAGTATGATTCTTTTGGTTTGTAAGATCCTTAGGAAGCGTCGGTGTCAGTGAGAATGCAGTGCCTCGATACATATGGCTTTAAGATCATCCTACGTACTACGTGTGAATAGAGCTTCGTGATTCATCAGGTGCCTAAACTAAGGGGACAATTATTTCTGCAACACAACTAACAAACGCCTTCATATCAAGGGAGCAAAACGTGTGATTGGGGAGAACGCCTAGAGACAGAAATTGTTTAGCTCAGACTGAAATACTTGCCCGTGCTAACTGCGAGTGAATCAATTTGGGATTATACCCACGAGATAACAACCACCCTTTGAGATCCATCTTTCATAATAAAGATCAGTGTTTGAACAAATCTTCGTATGAAATGAATGGCACGATTTAAAATGTAAGTACTGGTGCGTGTCTGTGGGTTTGACGTACAAGTCCATAGTTAGTCTCTCCTTTTCACGTGTTAATTTGACATCAAGGCATTCTATACTTGTTGTAGAAAAGCTATGAGTAAATTTGATAGTAGGGTGAAGATCATTCAGATATGACATAAATTGATTTCTTGAAACTCTATATGCTCTTTTTTTTTGAAAACTTTGTTCTGGAAATTAAAGACCTCCTCTAATTATAGACCCCCTCTAATTATAGACCCGCCTTTTGGTGCCCTCAATTAATTATAGACGGGTCTATAATTAGAGGAAATACGGTATGGGAAATTATTCGATCTTAATCTATATTTTTGTAACCCAACATTCAAATAAATAAGAGTAAGAACCTGGTAGAAATCAGATAGCTGCAACAGTCAGCCAAGCAGACAGCAGAAACTGATGCCGTTGCCATAGTATCGTGGGACAAATTTCCTATCGATTTTAGAGCGCCTACTCTGATATGAAAACTCGTCTTGGAGAGGACGAGATTTTCATAAAAACTCGTACTGAACGAGTTTCAAAGATGATTCCCTACAGGAAGTGCGCAGAAGGTGTGCGCAGTGGTAATCTCGTACTCGTCCTCGTCGTGGATCTAAACCTCCCTAATATCATCCCATCCCAGTCTCTCAAAGAACTTTTATTGCAAAACACGGTATCCTCTGGATTTGTCGCATACTTCATACTAAGTTATGAAAACCGCTTTTATAGCTACTGGATTAAGCGAAACTTTTAAATCTCTTAATATTTTGACGCAAGTAGAAATTCCATGTTCATTTTGTGAAAGATCAAAATTATAGAACATGTTCTTACTTTTACGACTTACCTCATCTTTTCTTCTTCCCTATACAGATAAGGCTCTAAATAAGAGCAGCATTGGAAGTCTTTTTCCGTCAGAATTTCATCATGACCGTATAGGACCGTATATTCGTTTCTTTGTACCGGGAACAGCTGGTTCTCGTCCGATCGTAGGAATAAAAGCTGATCGGCTTCAAAGAATACGAGTTGCATTGCCACCAGATCAATTCCGTTGTTTTAAATAAGTAAAGTAACGAGTAAACACTAATAAAAGAGTATCCAAAAGAATGGCTTGAATACTTTGTAGCTTGTCTGTAGTCTTTCTTCGTAGCCTTATGGCGTCTGCATCGCGTATCTAATAAGGATTAAAACCTGTGTCGTTGTTTTAAATCTGTAAAGCAACCAATGAAAACTAATAAAAAGAGTATCCAAGAGAATGAATTGAACTCCATGTCGCCTTTCTCGAATCGCTTTTCGTAGCCTTGAGGCCACTGCATCGTGTAACTTATTAAAATTAGAATCAGCGCTATTCACACTGCACAACGATTTAGACGATATGAAACGAAACGATAGTGAACGAAACGAAACGATTGTGAACGAAACGGAACGATAGTGAACGAAACGAAACGATTCGCTATTTTGTTCACACTGTTGACGGGGGGACGATTGTTACTTCTAGGAACTTCCAATTTTCCGCTAAAACATTGACACGTTTGTTGATCCCTAAATAATTGTGAGTGCTATGGCCTCTGTAAAATATTCTGTTGGGAAACTCATATTGTTATAAGATCATTACATAAAAGGTGTCTAAATTTACAGCTGGTACAACTTTGAGGGGGTCACACACGGACAACTTCGTCGACAACCGAGTTGGCCAACCAAGTTGTCGTCAAAGTTGTCCTAAAAGTTGTTCGTGTGTGCCTAACATTAGACGTGTACAAAATGCCGTGCAGCATACTTTATGGCGCTGCTGTGTGGAGCATTCCTTTCTGCACACCAGCATGTCATGCATTGCAAATGTTCATGCCACTTTATTGTGCAACTTTTTATTGATTAGCACGTGCTTCGCTCGGTCAAGATGCAAATGTGTCAGAGATCTCTATGAACTGTGGCTTTTATATCTCAAAATGAAGTAGATTGGCTTTGGAGTTGGTTTCCAAACGGTTGTTGACTAAATCGGTTATGGAGGGGTTGGGCAGTTATCAGTTTTTGATAACTAGTTTGCGAAGGTTTTCTAGGGGCATACCTGATTTTATCGTAAGGCCATGCCAGTGGGGTTGGTGTAAGGATGAAGAGGTCGGAAAGTTATTCAAAAAATCGAAATAAGGTCAGAAGGGGCAATCAGTACCAAGGAGCAGTAGTAATTGACAAGCTTAAGGTTTATCAAAAGCCGAGGTTATGCGAGGGCCATCAAAATAATTATATCCCGGAGGAACTGGGAGTAAACTGTAACCTAGCTGAAAGACTTCCCTCGAGTTCACTTGAAACACGTATATCACGGAGCAAATGGGAGTAAACTGTAACCGAGCTGAAAGACTTTGCCCAAATTCACTTGAAACATGTATATCACAGAGCAACTGGGAGTAAACTGTAACCTAGCTGAAAGACTTCCCCCGAGTTCACTTGAATTACTTATATCCCGGAGCAACTGGGAGTAAACTGTAACCGAGCTGAAAGACTTCCCTCGAGTTCACTTGAAACACGTATATCATAAAGCATCATAGAAGATCATTTACAACTGCGCAATGTCTCGCCAAATAAGGGGGTAGCACTTCTGAACAGTTCCGTTCTGGTCAGCTCTGACTTTCCCATCGTACTAAGCAGTGAAGGATGCGGTATGATATTATATGCCGATGACACTATTATATCCTTTGTGGACCGGAATTACAAAAATATAGAGAGGACACTAAAAGCTGAACTATCGTGTATATCAATTTCAACGCAAACCTCCCTTCATAGTGGCTACCCTCTTCTAAAGTAGGGAAATAGCCCTATTTACCTAATTTCCAGCTGTTTGTGTACGCTCTAAAATTTCTGATACGTGCTGAAAGTCCACGGGATTATATGGACGTGTTACTAAGTTTCAAGCATAAGTCCAATATAGTTATCAATGATATGGCCCATATGGTAGCCGCTCATGGCAACAGAAAGGTACCCAATTTTTTTTCACCCTACGAAGGCCGCGTAGCCGAGGACACCCCTGATAACGTTGCATTGGCAGCAGCAGGAAAATTAAAGATATCTTTACCCTGGGTCAAAAATAGTGACAGTTCTCTCTTGATGGACATCGAACAAGATAGCCATCCAGTTACTGGTGCAAATTATCAGTGGTCTATAAACAGATACGTTAAGGCATGCATGTCCTTTAGCAAATATCCTCAGAATACCCTTTGAATATTCAGATGACGTCAATCGAGTTCTACAGCGGGTTAGGCGGGTTGATGGCTTGGCTCAAAAACCCTACCCTGAGAACGATAGATGGTGAGCTTCTTAAACAGGTTGACGACTTCATATACCTAGGCTCTTGGATAAATTTACGTGGAAAAGACATCTCTGTGCGAATAGGAAAAGCATGGACTGCAATCCAAAAAATGGACTTGATATGGAAATCGACTTCCACACATACGGTATCCAACCCTTACCAAGATAACACAATAAGCACAAGATTAGCATGGCAGTCTCTCAATTAAGGACCCCTGATGAGCATTGGGTCCGACATTGAAACTATCCCAAATAAACAGAAAAACCACAAACAGCCTAACTAAAAAACAAAAGGGCGACTGGGGTGTCAAAGGGCGCTCCTTGATTTTGGTTACCGAGGCAAGCCAAGAGGTGGGATCAACCGCTCAATAAGACCACCTCTCACCGAGCATGGAAAGAACCTGCCACCAATGTCGCCATCAACGCCATCATGACTATGGCTTATATGATAACAAATTTTGTGGATTATAACGGTGGGGATACTTATGATAACGATTTTGACAAATAAAAAACGTTTGCTATCATACAACTTGCCACTTTACGCGGACCTATAATGGCGTTAAGTTTTCGTGACGCGGCATTGAAAGAGGCCGCGTTAAAATGGCTGGACGTAAAATGGGCGCAGTTTGTGTTTATTGTGAATAGAATTGTAATAAAGGCATTGCAGCAGTTGTAATTGATAATTGAGTACGTTTTGTTCGGCGTCATATGCCGAATTTGCAATAGGTGGTACAAATGAAAGTGGTGGTGAGAACAAGCTCCCAAAGATCATGAAGGTTCTCAGTCAGTCTTCCAGGCTTCCCACGTTCTATCCGATCACTTTGTTATGCTTTTGCAGCCGTTCGGTCCATGGCTTCCACAAACTTTGCAAGCTGCTTCGGTCTTGCGCTTCTCTCATCCAAGTGATGATATGCGATTTTATACAGGTCATCACTCCATCTTCGTTTGAGCTTACGAGGTCTTAGCCCTCCAGTCATTGGTGCCCATTCCCTCACTTTCTTTGCCCATCTCTTGTTCTTCATTCTTCATAAAACTAAAAAATCCTCAGAAGCGTTCCCGTGAATCGAAGGGGACTTCTTTAGTCTAAGACCCTTTGGTACCACATTGTGTTTCCGGCATGATTCCAGAAAAATTAAATGATGCTTCAATTTCAGAAAATTTCAATTTCAATTTCAATGTCGGAGTTTTAAGTGTATGTTTTACAGAAAAAGGTGACTAAGAACATTATTTCCCTTAAGATTTTGGTAGTAAAAGTCATTGTAATTATAATTTTGTTTGTTATTTTGTGTTATCAATGTAATCAGTATTTAAGACGGTCCATGTAGTTTATAGCAAGCAACTGATTAAGACCTGTGATCTGTCTATTGTTTGTTGTTGAATGGTCTTGTGCTGAACAGCCAACAAAGCGCCATAAGACCTAAAGTGAAGTGGAGAAAAGAACAATGGCACGTGGCCTTCCTGTAAGCTCAATACTTTGGAAAAGCGCGCCCTTAAAGATTTGAGGTGGAAACCGTTTTTAAAGTTAAAAATATTGCAATACCATTTAAAGGGAACAAAACCAAGCTTTACAAGCTCTTCTGTGCCATATCCAATATGAACTAGTAAGAAGATGAAGAAATGAGATCAAAGGCAATTCTTTGCCATGTAACTGGAAGGTCTATCTTGCATCAAAAACAGTTCATTACCGTGTAACTGGAAGATCTATCTAGTGTCAAAAACATTTCTTTGCCATGTAACTGTAAGGTCTATCTAGTGTCAAAAACAATTCATTACCGTGTAACTGGAAGGTCTATCTAGTGTCAAAAACATTTCTTTGCCATGTAACTGGAAGGTTTATCTTGCATCAAAAACAATTCATTACCGTGTAACTGGAAGGTCTATCTAGTGTTAAAAACATTTCTTTACCGTGTAACTGGAAGGAGTGGATTTGGAGTAACTTTCAACATCTTCAGACAGTGGCTTACTGGCTACCTGTCCACACAATGGCTCCGAATAAGCGTGCTCTTGAGCTGTAATGTCTGCCAGTAGAGCATCATCATTGGCTGACCACTTAGTTAAATTCAAACCTGCAGCTTTGAAACAATCTTTCAACTTGACATACTCATCAAACGCTGCTTCTTTTGTCTGAAAGGTACCTACGTAATCATCGACATACAGACGATGTAACGTGCGGACAACAAATTCTTTGTCACTGCCAACATACTGTGATAAATGCGCGTCAGGTGAGAATTAAGCAGCACATTCCATCGTTGATTCGCTAAACATCAGCTCCTTGCATATAAACTTCTTTACATTGTTGTCTTCTATGTGCCCATATATGAGCCCTACTCAAGACTATGAATGTTTACTTGAAACGGTACATGCAGACAAACCTGTAGGGTGTCAGCGAGTTTTCATTACACACTTTTTCTTGCAGTGATCATGTTTCACTATTGCCGTAAACTAGAGTTTAAAAAACATGAAATTGTAGTCTGCCTTAATAGAAAATCCAAAAGGCAATCAAAGGCCAATCACTTTCAAGTAGTGTGCTTAATGTTATAATGTGCTGATCACGTGCTGTCTAGGAACTGACTTTCTATCGTGACCAGCTACTACGTTTTATTCTCTTTGAGTATGAGTTACTGATGACTTCTAAAATGAGTTGAATAGAGTTTGTTACAGTTGTGTTACAGTTATTCTGATGCCTATTTATTCGATTTAACCGCCTCTATCAGTTTACACGGGTACGGACCCAAATTGGTACGGATCCAAATTGGTACGGATCCAAATTGGTACGGATCCAAATTGGTACGGATCCAAATTGGTACGGATCCAGATCGAGATACACCTTTTCAACTTTGAATCATGCCTATCAAAGCCTTGTTATTTGAACCTAGTTCACTATACTATGATCAAATATAAAAGTGTTTCCACAAGGCCTCTTGCCAATTCAATTAGCCTTTCCTCGTAGTTGATACGCCATATTTTTTATACGTGAATTTGCTGGCAGGTTTCTCACTTTTATTTAGTTTCAGTAGAGATTCCTTAGCAAAAACGTTTTGTGACGTTAACACTTTAGCTCTCTATTTAAGTTGCCTGTGCACTGCACTTGAATATTTGATAAGAAACAGAAGTAGGTGTATATTTTTAACGTGCTAAGGTTTACATTAGAAAAAGTTCTGACCAGGTCCTTTAGCCAGGGTTAGATTTGGGGGGGAGGGGGCAGCTATTTCTTGGAGCCAAATTTGTCTGTTCTGACTTATATAAAAAATTTTAAACCCAGTCAAAAAGCAAGTGTCTCGAGCAGAAAATATACATCATAAATTAATGGCTCGCAAAGTGCTGAGCAAAATCCACCTTCTAGAGTTCCCTGATATTTAATAAAGGGTGGGGTGTCGAAACTAGGGGTGAGGGCAATTATTCGCAAACTTGTCTTAGTAGGCTTGTAACCTATTAAAGATCAATTTTAATATCGGTGAAGTTACTCACCAGACCCTTAAGGCATCGGCAGATAGTATCTCTTACATAGGCGGGGGTCCATGGGATTGCGGGCTGATATACCATGGCAATTAGTGAAACTTTCACGGTAATTTGAAGCATTTTTGATAACTCATCTTTAAAGCAGTGGTTGTTAGGTAACTTTGAGCAAAGATTTTTTTGCTTTGTGAAACTCTCGAGTATCTCACTCCCCTCCTCCCTTAAGTCATTTGGATGACAGTCTTGCACTAGTGTGCCATTATCAAATTTGATCTTGTCTTGATGTTATGTACAAATAAATACTAATAAGGTTATTGTTTAAGTGAGGGCATCAATACTGATTTGAAGTGGGTATATCAGTTTGCTGCATATGTTGGTCACAATGACGAAAATATTCCATTGGGTGTGTATAAGGAAATCTCTATTCTCGCCGTATCATTTAAGGACACTCATTGAAATTGATATAAACAGGAGCAGTATCATGTGTTCGACCCTTGGTGGTGACATATTTTCTGTTTCTCTAGTGGTCTTTTCGAATATGCAGAGCAGTGGTAATGGTAGTAACAGTAGTAGTAACATTGGTAGTACAGCAGTACTACTTGTAGATTGGATATATTTGTTATTATAGGTTATTATAATGGATAAAACATCTAAAAGGTTCTGGTAAAAATATCGTGCAATACATGCATAACTATAAGCATTGGACAAGCTGGAAAGAAGCTAGAATGATAAGAATGAGAAATTTCATGCCAATGCTAACTGACTTGTTGTCGCTGAAGATAATGGGGATTGTATTCCCTAAGTTTACCATCATCCCCTGAATTCTCCTACAAAGATTTTAAATCTTCATCAAAATAAGAGGGGTATGAGATATCAAACTACCGTCGCGTACCGGCATTTACTGGTCAGAGAGACGTACCAATACGTACATGATCAAGTCATGACAAATCTTCAGGGCAGCAGAAAGAATCCAATAATATAGCAATAAAAGGGAGAGTTTCCACAAAATAACATAAGGCAATCCCAGCCTTGCAATATCAGCTTACAACACAACAATAACGTTAATTAAGAACAAGTTTAGAATCACAAGAAGCTCCGCACATTTAGCTTCTATTTTTGATTTCGAAAGTCACAACAAGTATTTTTCCACACAACAGATTATTCTTTGCACAACACTACAAAATTCCAAGTCAGTCTGTAAGGTTCAAAGGTTTACCCAAGTGAAATAGCGAAAAAAGTACTCTGACAAAATCTTAGTTCCAATAGATTGCCAGACTTCCTGCTTATGGCACAATATATATCATGTAAGAAACTACAGAACAATTATCTCAACAATTACCTCTCTAAAGCTCTAAGGTGTTTCAAGTGCCGTTTCACTGCACTTTCTCCTCTTATAGGAAAGATAGATGTCAACAGACCAAGCAGAGCCATTCCAAGAGGTCCTCACAAAACAGCTCTGCACTCGCTAACAACGAATCTGCGAAAGAAAATCCATCCTCAGAAACGTTCTCCAGCCCAAGTTCCTCGCTATTTACCGCCATCTTCATTCAAATGTTTGTACCGGCTCGACATCACGTGACACGTTGATCAAGGCGTCTCAACATTCGGGCGGCAGCCCTTTGATCTCAAGGGAGCCTTCCCAACCAGTGAATTCGAGTTACCATGGCTTAACTTACGTCATCCATAAATCAAAAGCCAACATCACCAGTATGATTTTGGTAGGAAAATCCTGTTGTCCTCTGTTATCTATACCTTTTTTCGATTCAATCGGTTGTTCAAGTTTTGTTTTCAACACTAGTCTTCGTAGCTTGCGTCTTCAAAAATGAAACTCCAAGATGACAACAAATCACTGATCTCTAAAAAAGACTTTTTGAGAGATCAGTGCAACAAATCGGTTGCCATATTTATATAGCTTCCTTTTGAAGAGGAGTTCGAAACAAAATGAAGTGTTGCTGTTCCGGACCATAGAGTAATTAGTTTCCAAGAGAAGTCACTGACGAAATTATGCGTGACGATTTTAAGATATTCAAAATGGCGCTCAGGGTGCACACTTGATCTCGGTGCTTGTTGCTTCAGTGTTGTTTTCAACAGTGATGAGGGAGAAATCGGCGTTTATCGTAGAAAATCCATCGTAATCCATCGTACTGGAAATTCGCGTCGCATGAACGACGTGGAAATTCTTCAAAAGTGGGCAGGGCATTCAGAGGACAGAGTGCAGGTGGAAATTTTTACGTCAGGCAGGGATATGGTGTGATACACACGTGTAATTGATAGCTGCACGTAAATGAGTTCTTCGACAGTTTGCAGCAAGGTAGCACATTTTCAGTTTATGGTATGGTAACAAGGCGTTTTTAGTGACAATTGCATGCTTGGAATGCGTACATTCCATGGTGCACAATGTGTTCAAAATAAACTTACAAGGCGTTTTTAGTGACAATTGCATGCTTGGAATGCGTACATTCGATGTTGCACAATGTGTTCAAAATAACCTAACAAGGCGTCTTTAGTGACAATTGCATGCTTGGAATGCGTACATTCAATAGTGCACAATGTGTTCATAATAACCTAACAAGGCGTTTTTAGTGACAATTTCATGCTTGGAATGCGTACATTCCATGGTGCACAATGTGTTCAAACATACTTCGATATTCACTTGGCTTGATGCCCTGCTCATTTTTATAAATTGTTTTCCAACAGACATTTATCAGCATTTTTTTTGGACATATATTATTAACCCTGTTTTTTTTCAGTAACTGGCGACTTACATCATTTTGTGCTCTTTTGAAACAGCTTGGTTTGTACTTTTCGGTGAGCTATTCCTAGTTGCACCGCCACTTTCGTTTTATATTATTTAGTAATATTCAAAGTAATAGTTAGTAGGCTTCATTTTTCCAGTGAAGCTGTGCATGACTGCTGGCTCATTTTCCTGTTCGTCGTACTTTTACCCAAAGTGCTACTCTTAGTGAGTAGATTTATCGTCTTAGTGTCAATATTTTAATATGACAATTTTTTTAATAAATCTTAGGAAAAAGGAATGCAAGGAAATAAATTGAACCGTATCTTCTGTGTTGGGAATCCAAGTGCGTATTTTGACCCTAAGTGTTACTCTTGGTGAGTAGATTTATTGTCTTAGTGTCTATATTTTAATATGACAGTTTTTGTAATAAATCATAGGAAAAAGGAATCCAAGGAAATAAATTGAACCGGATATTCTGTATTGGGAATCCAAGTGCTTTAGAATAACCGATTTTTAACGAAACTAGCGTCCAACTTTTTTTAAAAAAACTCTACTTAAAGCTTTCTCAATCATCTTACAAATGAAACAAATGCAACTTGACTACCAAAAAGGGTTCTGGCTTACCTTACTGCCTTTACAAACTGTCTTTCTTTTCAGTCTTTACAAACTGTCTTTCCTTTCAGTCTTTACAAACTGTCTTTCCTTTCTGTCTGTCTTCCTTTCGCCTTGACTTTTCCCTTAGATAGCAAATATTCTTTTGACGTTCTTGACTAATGGATATTATTACGACTGCGGAATATTTTAAATGTGATGGTGGTTTAATTTTTATTTCTGAAGATGGTTTTGGTGTGGTGCTGACCAAGAACCAAACAGATTTACTTATATTGTGCTAGCTAACGACTTATCAAGCCTGTAAGCCACTACAGGAAAGGTAGTTAATAGTTTGAAGGGTCAGCCATGACTTATAATACATGAATGCGATTAACATGCGTTTTTTTAGTTGAAAGAAAGAACATTTTCTGTTGTATTCAGCTAAATTTAAAGACATTCGAAGCATTAATTCTGAAGACTTTCGAACATTCGAATATGTAAGTAGTAGTAGTAGTAGTAGTAGTAGTAGTAGTAGTAGTAGTAGTAGTAGTAGTAGTAGTAGTTTATATTAATGATCTGACCACGGGGCAAAAACATCACTACCCAAGTACGAAACTAAAACACGAATGATTCCTGTATCAGCCCTGTCTGTAGCGGGGAGAGGCGTGGGGATGGATGGAAAGTGTGGGAAGGGATGGGGCTGGGAGGGGGTACATTTTGTAATTTTCTTACTACAGGACGGGAACATGGTTATTCATCGACCCCTTTTCGACCCCTGGATATTCATCGACCCCCATTTATCTCTTCATTATTATCCAAAACAGGGTCAATGTCGATCGTTAAAATTTCAGGAATTAAAAATGTTCGTGAGCATTTTGAATATAATTTTTTTAGCAAATCAAGATTTTGATCTTTCTATGAAATTTAGATTTATGCCATTAAATTCAAGCCTCGGCATCGTTCTTGCAATGTGAAAGGTAGTTTTCACGTGTGAAGCTCTTGAGCAGTGTAAGTACATAAATCTTGTTTTGAATATTCAAATATCAAACTGTTACTTTCAGTAAAAACGCTAAAATTTGTATATTTTCATTGACACTTACTCCATGCAAATATGCCAGAGATCAAACCAATTTCAGTAACAGTTTTGAATTGCTTATTGAGGATGCTGTTCTAAAATTTAATAATGATTCGTGTATAACCGCCCTAGTGCGGAAGGCCAAAATGTGCTCCCGACCCCTCAATAATTTTATTAGTGTTCACCATTGGACAATGTAGTGTAATGGGTATGGGTATGGGTATAACCCACTTTACTTTACAGTCCGAAAGTACAAATTTACCATGAAATGAATTGCGTGACGGCTTTGTCTTGGTGATGAGGTCAGTGATCATGCTCACGTGCAGCCAGTTCACAGTTATCTGTGAGATCGTTCAATTTGGCAGTGTATTTACAATAATGGTGTTTTATTCGTTCATGTCTGTGAATTCAACAGCGCTTCTTTTTGACACCTTCGACTCTTTGTTCACACAAAGGCACCAATTAACCAAAATCTGGTGGGGCGGGGAAGGGAGGTGGGGTTAAGGATTGTTTTCAACTTTTTTACTGAACATACAAAAAAGGCATTTTTCCAAATCCAAAAAGGTAGGTTATTTTTTAGATTTGTTTTGATAAAAAAATACCAAAAAAATAATAAACTGACGTATAGACTGCAAGTGAAACTGAGAGTCGACCATAGAGTAACAAGTATAGATAAGGAAGTCCAATGCCGCTCCCTGTGCCTCCGACTGGGTCGAACAAAAGTTGATCAACAAATGTTGATGGGAGAGAATTACGTGAACAAACAGCGTGTTTAAGGGTATTCCTGGTCAATTAAAAAAAGTGCGCTTACTGCCAAAATAACATGTTACTCAACAATACATTGGTGTCACCTTTTGCTGATGAATAGTCGCATAATAGATTATCTTTGTAATGAATAATTTATGTGATGAATTAGCCGAGGCAGCTACCTTACTCTGGAGTGCCGAACAAACGGGAGGTCTGAATAAACGGGGGGTTATCATTACGGTATAGAGTTAATAAACTGGTAGGTCCAAATAAACGGGGAGGTCTGACCTCCAGTCACGATTTTGTAAAAGTTTTAAAAAAGGGTGACACACATGAGGACAAAAATCATACTAATTGACTAATTAGCAACTATTTCAGGGTCAAATGTCGCATGGGAAGTTATTCAAGTGTTTTCAGACATCATTTACATTTTGAGTACTGGGAAAATTCCTTGAAATTAATAAACTACACAAGTTGTGTAGCGTACGCCTTTTCATATGAAATATCTCGGTCATTATGCCAGAGTTACTCCCTTGTGTTATTAAAATTTTCATAGCACAGGTGGCATCGCTGTATTAACCTTTAGAATATGCATTGTTTTTGAGGGTTTCAGTTTTTAACGAATTTTTTGGAACCAGTTATATCTCTCGTTTAAATTTGTTTGTTTCTTTTAGTAAATCATATGTTTTTTGGAAGTCACTGGAGTCGCTGGAATTATACCTACACTCATTATACTTATGCATAAACAATACGGTGTCCTTTTTTGTTTGTTGTCACATGATGATTATGACTATATATTTTGTGGCCCGGGTTTTTGACATCTCTTTTCTGCCGAATGATGAATCCGTAAGTGAGTGTGACGGACTTATGCCCTTGTCCCCTCTGTGGCCGCCCTACTCTCAAGGAAATTAATAACGAATAAAAAAAATATATAATCAGGTAATAAATTCATAATATTGTTTTCTTAGTCGTAGGCGAGAAGCATGCCAATCGTTCTTCAACTCCTTCCTTATTTACATGCAATGCCAATAGCAGCATGGCAGGCTTGCAATGCAAAGCAGGGTGGCGACTAGAGTATGTTAACATCGGAGGTCACCTAGCTCAGTTGGTAGAGCGCACGCCGCGAAAGCGTCGGTCACAGGTTCGATCCCCGGTGGTGACATATTTTCTATTTCTCTAGTGTTCTTTTCAGAGACATAAGATGAAGGAGCATCTGGATTACAATTTAGCCGCTTGCTTGTTGAAAACAATCTGTTATCATTGGTATTAATGTAACTACAATCACACTTACCGCAAGGGCAGGGTCCTTCACAGGCCAAATCAATTACTGTACCATTCATACACTCTTCAAGGTATAGATTTGGAAGACCAAGAAAGAGATGGTTGGACGGATTGGACGAAGCTCTCAGCAGGAGAGGAACAAGTGCAGCCTGTGTCGAAGAAGAGAAGGCGTATGAAGACAGACTTCGCTGGAGTACCATTGTGAGATGCTCACCAAGCTGACAGATAGAAATTATCTAACAGGAGGACGGTGAGGATGGTGAGAATGAGAAGAAAATTTATCACACTAGACTGTTGGCCTTATATCAATGGTCCATTACAGATTGGTTCCATGCTGTTGTCGTTTTTAAGACTCTTAAGTGGCCTACTCTTGGGTGCCCGGAAAAATACAACATGTCGCTATCGTTGCGCTTAGAAGTCGTTTACATAGGTTACAGCACATATACATGTGACCTATAGATGTTAGCACACAAGGCCCCTTTTCATCTCCGTATTCTCCCCTGCATCAGATTAAGCAGAGATTTGCTTGTATTTACGCCAATACGCT
>JAAAKM020721499.1:88864753-88983879 GCA_010016025.2 Alatinidae sp. Z8VKAUB7J3
TTCATTGTATAATGTACAATTTCATTGTATAATGTACAATTTCATTGTATAATGTACAATTTCATTGTATAATGTACCATTTCATTGTATAATGTACAATTTCATTGTATAATGTACAATTTCATTGTATAATGTACAATTTCATTGTATAATGTACAATTTCATTGTATAATGTACAATTTCATCATCTGAACAAAGGATTTCCCATTTACCGTCGACACCATATGATTTTGTACCATGTGATAATATAAATACAAAACTAGAGGTATGATCCTTCCTATTTGCAAACTCCTTAATTGCACTGCGCATATCATCGGCGTTGAAATTGCCTTTCACCACCACAGTAAATTTAAGATCTTCAAACAGGTTCCTCAAGTGTAAAACATCTATTTCCGAGCCCTCTCATGTCGGAACATAAGAGTTGGTAAATACTTGAACGTTTACTATAAGAACATGCCCTCTTTTTCTATTTAAATCGACTGCCAAGAGCGACGTCCCTCGATTAAATATGGTATTAATATATAACCCCACAATTTTGTGTAATCTATTTGGTATTGTATTGCCTCAAGGAAACAGGTGTTGACCAAGTGGACAGCTTCTAAGCATCTCGCAAAATTGCAAAAGGGACAGAAATAAATTAAGACCCGTGAAAGTGTTCATAGAAACAAATAAATAGAACTCGTAACACTCGTAAAAACAAGCGCTCCTTTCCTCTGAGAAATCTAACCTAGTCTACGATCTGTTAATACAGGAGTAAACCACTCCACAGGAATACCGTAACGCAAGATATGTTAAAGATTTTGTGAGATTTAATTAATGTATATTTAGTATATTTGGTCAAGGGAATCGTTTGATGGGTATTAACTGCAAACATGTAGAACTATTTTTAGCATTTGGTAGAAAATACTGTCCTGACTATGTCGTTGCCATCACGTAACCAAGGCCGTGTTAGCTTCCGGTTTAGGCACGTATTGCGACAATCGGGGATATCCATGGCAGCGGTTGATCGTCGGGTACTCGTTCAATGATTCCCTGAGTTAATAGTTTCTCGATGGCAGTTTTAACTTTTTCTCGGAATTCGCAATTGTTATTTGCAGCAACAGCCAGTGAGACAAATCTGTGTTCCTTTTGAGCACAGGCAGGCCATTATCGACCATTTCCACACTACCTTTTGTCACTTTGGTACCTAAAGCACTGCTGATCTTATCATGCATCGTTTTTTCTGACCTGGAATCCAGGCTGATGTTGCTGAATTTATTAAATCGTGTGATGTATGTGGTTCACTGGGCAAACAAGGTTGTAAGAAAGTGGTTCACTCATTTGTGACACCAGCTATACCGAATCATACGGTTGCTATTGACATCACATATTTCTCAGTTAGTCAGTTAATCAGTCAGTTAGTCGATCAGTCAGTCAGTACGCCAATTGATCAGCCAATGTTTCCGTGAGTAATTGTCAGTTATTTGGTTAGTGTGTTAGTCAGTCAGTTAGTTAGTTAGTTTGTCAGTTAGTCAGTTAGTTAGTCAGTTAGTCAGTCAGTCAGTTAGTCAGTCAGTTAATCAGTCAGTCAGTTAGTTAATCAATTATTCAGTCAATCAGTCAGTTAGTCAATCAGTCAGTCAGTACGCCAATTGATCAGCCAATGTTTCCGTGAGTCATTGTCAGTTATTGCACAAAGCGTTCAAAATAGGCTAATAAGGCATATTTGACATAATTTGCATACAGTAGATGCGTACATTCCATGGTGCACAAAGCGTTCAAAATAGGTTAATAAGGCATGTTTGACATAGTTGGCATACACTAGATATGTACATTCCATGGTGCACAACGCGTTCAAAATAGGCTGATAACGCATATTTGATATAGTTTGCTTACACTAGATGCGTACGATCCATGGGGCACAAAGCGTTCAAAATAGGCTAATAAGGCATATTTGACATAGTTTGCATACACCAGATGCGTACATTTATTTGACATAGTTTGCATACACTAGATGCGTACATTCCATGGCGCACAAAGCGTTCAAAATAGGCTAATAAGGCATGTTTGACATTATTTGCATACACTAGATGCCTACTTTCGATTATGCACAAAGCTATCAAAATAGGCTAATAAGGCATATTTGACATAGTTTGCAAACACTAGATGCGTACATTCCATTGTGCACAAAGCGTTTAAAACAGGCTAATAAGGCATATTTGACAAAATTTGCATACACTAGATGCGCACATTCCATGGTGCACAACGCGTTCAAAGTAGACTAAATCGTTTGTAAACGCTGCATTTGAATAAAGTTTAGGTCTGCCTCTCGCGTACTACTCTACTCTAGTTTAGGTCTACTCCGATAAGCTATTTTCAGCCGGCGAATACCAGATGCAACTCTTTCTGCCTCGCTAGAGCTGATTCGAGATTTGGGAGCAATGAAGGAAAACAGTAACCATGGAGAAACCATGCTGAGTACTTTGAGTCGATGAAATTCTATGCTGCTATTGGTGGAAAATCGTTTGAATAAACAAGAAAGCGCTTGCAGAATTTATGCCACACGTCAGTCAAATAACAGGCCGTAGAACGTAAGAATTAAGGAACTCTAAATCATCTGTAGGCGAAATCATGCAACTATAAGCGGCCTGTGCCTAACTCTAGGGCTAGTGTTGGTGACCATCTTAAGCAGCTCGACGAGCAAATCTATAATGGAGCTGCTTATGAAAATTGAATTTAGAGTCACACGCCGTTACAGTGCACCAGCGATAAGATGGACATCACGTTACAGTGGGCCAGCGATAAAGATGGACATCCCATTACAGTGGACCAGGGATAAAGATGGACATCCCTTTACAGTGGACCAGCGATAAAGATGGGTCACTAAAAACGCCTTGTTAGGTTATTTTGAACACATTGTGCACCATGGAATGTACGCATTCCAAGCATGCAAATGCCGCTAAAAACGCCTTGTTAGGTTATTTTGAACACATTGTGCACCATGGAAAGTACGCATTCCAAGCAAGCAAATATCACTAAAAGCGCCTTGTTATGTTATTTTGAACACATTGTGCACCATGGAATGTACGTATTCTAAGGATGCAATTGTCACTAAAAACGCCTTGTTAGGTTATTTTGATCACATTGTGCACCATGGAATGTACGCATTCAAAGCTAGGAAGCTGGATGTCAAAGTCTACCGGTGGATGATTGGGAGATAATATGGTGACTAGACAATTAGAGTGTGTAAGCAAGTGAGGTCACCTAGTTCAGTTGGTAGAGCAGACATCGCGAAAGCGTAGGTCATGGGTTCGATCCCAGCGGTGACATAATTTCTATTTCTCTAGTGTTTCTTTTAAAACTGATGTGAAAACCATTGATACTAATACATTGGGGTGTTGTAGTAAGCGACATGGGTTAAATATTGGAGAAAATAAAATTCTTACAGGTGCATGAAGTTGCTTTAAAAGGCAAATGTAACTAAATGTGATATAAAATTGAATGGATGCTATTGTTAGGATTATTTCCGGAGAATGATGAAACGTATGACTGCCCCCTTTCATATTTTGGAAATCCAAACCGTGACCGCCTTGTAATGGAAACCAAAATATTCCAGTTTAATTTAGAAAATCTTCTGAAAAAGACTTTAAGGAATGACGACTCTAATGCCCCTTCTGTCATTTCTTTATTCCGTGCCTACACTCAATTCCCTTTAATCAACTAATATTAGTTTTAGTCATGCAGAGGTGTAGTGTTCTCACTATCTTTCTGATGATTGAAGCATTGAACAGTATCTTGACGAAATCAAAATCCGTAGATATTTATTGACGGTCCGTTGATAATTTTATATTATTTGCACCATGGAGGTGTTAACAGAATTGGGATTTATGAAAGGATGTCTGTGGTTTGCAGCACCTGATCGATATTTTAGTCTTTTCATTGAAGTTCCGAGGATAGCTGTTCCGTGCACCACGAAGAGCACAAGTGAAGTGAGCCAGTATTGTCAATAAAATTGAATCGTGTGTGGGGGACCGGAAATTTCATCAATAAAAGTCTGTCCTCATGATGTCAAATGGAAATGCATTTAAATCATTAAATATACGTCAGCTGTATGTTTATACATTAGTATTTGATATGACGTCAGTTTCTTTCTTGTTATCTTTGCAGGGTCTGCAAATAATCCAACATGAAGTACACTGAGATCTTAGTGTCTTGATATGTGGATTTTTAAAAAAGCCCTATGTCTACAAACTTGACTTCCCAAGTTTTTAAACCTTTCAGCTATGATTTATCAATGATTTTTTGCGCTTTCCCTGCTTCCCAAGAAGATTTCTAGTTGAATCAAGGTAAGAAATATACGTCATGTTTTGTTAAATCTTAGAACTTTGGAAGATACTTTAGACATAAAGATATCAGCTCTGGAGTTTGTGCTTAAGAGTCGGGAAAATATGACATGTTTCTTTGCCACCTTGGCTATAGTGACCTCTCTGTTTTTGCTGTGATGGTAGTGTTTCCTGGACACATCCAAGACCGAAAAAATCCCCGACGGACACATCCCCGACGGACAAGCCCTCACCGAACATACCCCGGGGATGTCGGGGATGTGTTCGGATACGGATGGTAGTATATCTACTCTTTCACGAGGTGCAGCCTGACTTTAATCGGTGATACTTTCTAACTTCAGTGGGCTTTGGACAGATAGACGGACGGGAGGGCAGCCCTTTCTTGGTCAAGTCACCGTCAAGGCCCACATGTGGATGATTAGGAGCTAATATAGCGACTAGAGAAATAGAATAAGTTAACATCGGAGGTCACTTAGCTCAGTTGGTAGAGCGCAGGCTGCGAAAGCGTGGGTCACGGGTTCGATGCCTGGTGGTGACATATTTTCTATTTCTCTAGTGTTCTTTTCAAAACTAACATTTCAAATCCTCTCTTATCGATGATACTTTCTAACTTTAGAATCGACTTGAGAATTATTTGAGGCTCCAAATAAATTTGTTAAGAATCACGTAGCGTCTTGCGTTTAAGGGCAAGGTCTCCCTCCTAGTTGTACTTAAGAAGAGGGCACAATTTTCGGTAGAAAAATTGCTTCTTTTTTAGATATAAATAATTATATCTGTAAATGATTTACCAGGCGGAAAACGTAATTTAGTAATGAATAGCAATGCCCAGAAAAGGATGCGCATATGAAACATGTTGAAGATTTAAATTGAACATATAAGACGATATATTTAATAACCAAGCTTTCGATGTATAAGTTGTGCACAGATCACTTTCGGGCTGCATTGCGCGTGAGAGGGAGCATTTGATGGTCTGTCACACCAATAAAACACATAATAACAATTCTCTGGCACAACGAAGTTATCCAGTTATTGATTAAAGGTCAAGCCTTTACAAAGAGACCAGTACCGTAGCCAGGGGAATGCTTGGTATGCTTAGCATCCTCTAGAAGTGGACTTCAAGGTAAAATAGCAGCCCCTAGTTCATGGTCGTCTGTCCTAGAGTTTTGAAATGTGTCAGACCATTTCTCAGACTTGTTGAATTCCCTGTTCTTTTGAACGCTTTGTGCACCATAGAATATACGCATCTTGTGTATGCAAACTATGTCAAATACGCGTTATAAGCCTATATTGAACGCTTTGTGCACAATGGAATGTACGCAGCTATTGTATGCAAACTATCTCTAATATGCCTTATTAGCCTATTTTAAACGCTTTGTGCACCATGGAATGTACACATCTACTGTATGCAAAGTATGTCAAATATGCCTATTTAGCCTATTTTTAACGCTTTGTGCACCATGGAATGTGCGCATCTAGTGTATGCAAACTATGTCAAATATGCCTTATGATAGCACATACTGTACGTCAGTGCGGTAGGCAGCCACACCCTTCAAGGGGATGAGCTGTTTTAGGAATTACTTGTTTGAATTTAAAAATTATAGTTAACTATCATTTATCATCATTATCATTAATTGTTATTATTATTTTCAATTGTTATTATTATCAATTGTTATTGTTATGATCATAATTATCATTACTACGATAATGTAAGAGAACATTGATATTAAAACATTCATATATCATACACGCCATCATAAAGGCATTGATTGTTAATAAATTAAAGCCGCAAAGTTGTTTAGCATTGTACTGTAATACTCATCTTAACACTTTACTTATTCGTTTCATTGTAAGATTCCCACTGTTAACCACAGGAATACGGAAACCCGTTTGACGTCTACTCCCATGCTCTTGGGAATCTTACATTATTAAATAAGTATAACAGTGATAAAATGGTACTGTATACTCATCTTAACACTTTACTTATTCGTTTCATTGTAAGATTTCCACTCTTAACCACAGGAACACGGAGCTCCGTTTGACATCTACTCCCATGCTCTTGGGAATCTTACATTACGAGATAAGTATAACAGTGATAAGATGGCCTATAATGAAGGCCTCACAAGCACATCACTGAAGAAGTTCGGTGAAAGCTACACCATGCTAGCCAACAGGACAGGCTTGCATATTTCTCGTATCCAAACCTGGATTAACAACAGAAAGCGGGGGACTGCACCTAGTAGTTGCAACAGCACTACTGAAATAAACAGTAGTAAAAAAGGCTAGCTGCTCCGGGATCGCAAGGCGGCAGTCAGGATATAATTTATTTGCTGGTGACCAGTTTACCAAAGGTGTGTTTAGAATAAATTTGCTCTCACATGATTAAGCTTTTGTCTTCCATTCTAAGCACATTCCATAAACATGAAAGAACAGAGCGATCTGACTTTGATCATTCGCAGCTATGTGCATTTCCTCTGCCACGGCATGCTGTGTTCACCGAAGTCATTCGCGCGAACAAGCACTGCTGCATTTGTGTGGAAATTGAAAACACTGTTCGCGCGAACAGATCCGGCGAAAAAAATCGATTCGCGCTAACAAATTCGCCTAGTGGAAATCCGGCTTAAGCCGAATTTCCACTAGACGAATTTGTTAGCGCGAAGCGATTTTTTTCGTCCCTAGGCATGCGCATTAAGCCGGTCGATGGTTTCCTTGCTGTTCTTTCCTCGATTCTTTCTAGGGCTCTCAAATTTCATTTGCATGAATGTTGACAGTTAGCAAACCTTTTGCAAACTGCGCCCTTTTGTTCTGTGAACAATGAAGCGTGTTCTTGCGCTCTCCTTTTGTGTGACATGCTGTTGGTAAAAGTCAAAACGAGGCAATCATGTTGGCACCAATGAAATTAATAAACACTAGAACGATTACTCGCCTCTTTCTGACTGAGGCACTCCAGAAGCCTCGACTGTAAGTCAGCCGCCATAGTGATTGTACGGCAAATTCAATTGACGTCGATTGGAGCTCTTTGCCACTGGTAATACTACGAGTGTTGCTTTAGACGCCTTACTTCTTCTCTGCCTCCATAAGCTAATGATACTGTCATAGAAAAGCCACTGGCAAGATTATAGAAACTTTCCTAACGTCGCACAATACTCGATCGCTGAGGAAACGAATTTTATGAGCTTCCGAGTCCTTTGGAAGAGCTAGGTCGGAAAATGTCAAATTAGAAGATGGTTTTAATGCTATCTTTCCTGATTTTGGAGAGGGTTAAAACTTTATCTGGAATTTAATTCTGCCCTTGCAAAATAAATCAGGTGTTTCCATTTCCGAGGCAATACAGGAACTCGAAATGACTGAAGTGGCTTAACTATCAAGATGAACGTGTTGCTCGTCACTCAACGAAACATTTTTTATTAAGTTTTTTATATTTTATCAGTAAATCAACTGCTCATTTTGTCTCGTGTTCCCTCCTCTTATGCAGTCGATTTTCACTCAACTTAAATATGTTACTAGGAACTTTTCAAATCTAATTTGAACAGACGGACTTTGCTCATCCTACTCAAATCCATCTCTGGGGAACACCGTCGACAAGACATTCTGACGTTAGTACTCTGAGGAGTGTCAGACGAAAAAAGCTTTTAAGTACACAATGTTTTCGCTATTTTGTGCAAAATTAGTTTATGTTCGTACTTAACAAATATTTAATGCTGGCCTGAAGTTGTCAATGCATATCCACGCATCTTGTCTACGCATCTTGGCCAATTGGCAAAAGCTATGGGGCAAGTGCCAGCATCTAGAACATTATTTGTACACACCCTCAAGAACAATTACTTACAGATAATACCTTATTACCATGGGCATGCTCTCATACAAATAATGCGATTGGTCAGTTTCATTCACTCACTCTTTGTTCTCTCGACATGACCTCGCTTGTTTTACAAGCCAACACTTCACTCTCTCATGATCTCCATAACCAACAGAAGCTGATAATGTTGCATTGTTTTGTTCAGATGTTTACAGCCCACTTCGTTTTTCGATAGCAACTTTGTTATCAACGAACGTTGGGTGGGGAAAGGTGCTGTGACGGCAACAGGCGTTCATGGTAGGATATCTGAGCGTTTTAGGTCAAAGACTGTCAAACTTTAGTTTTTGAAAGTCTCTTTAGAATGTTCAATGTGGGGAAACACCAGGTACACTTGTATATGTGATGTTAAAGAATTTTACTCAGTACTAGGTACACTTGTATATGTGATGTTAAAGAATTTTACTCAGTACTCGGTACACTTGTATATGTGATGTTAAAGAATTTAACTCAGTACTGGTACACTTATATATGTGATGTTAAAGAATTTAACTCAGTACTAGGTACACTTGTATATGTGATGTTAAAGAATTTTACTCAGTACTCGGTACACTTGTATATGTGATGTTAAAGAATTTAACTCAGTACTGGTACACTTATATATGTGATGTTAAAGAATTTAAGTGTAAAATCTACCAAATATATTTGAAAACAAAAAACACAGTTCGATTGCCAGGTAAATTCTGTACAAGAAGTCCTTACATGAATATGATAGCCTAATCATGTGCGTAGAAAGAATTTTTTATATTTCAAGTCACTATTTTTTTGGTCACGAAAACAAGTTGCACAATGAAGAAGCAGATCGGTCACGAAGATAGAAATAATGATATCTGAAAATGTAGAACGAATTTACCAATATATTTTACATATTTTTATAGAGTTATTATCGTAGAATTGACTTATCACAAATTTCCCTCGTACCTTTAAAATTACTTATCCCATTAGAAGTTTCCAGTATGGAAATTGATTCTCATGAGGGCGGCAGTAGCGATGGCGCTGGAGTCCCATCTCCACAAGCCAAGTGCTCATTCACGCGATCAAAGCGAACGGCGGCTATTGTTGGTGAAATAGCGCGCAGATTCAATGGTGTATGAGAAGTGAATAGTTTTCAAGTACTATAGTAGTAATACTTGGACTTTCTTATAGTATATAAAGGTTAGTTGTTTTTTACGCTTAAGATTTGGTCATTAGTATGACACAAATCGGGGGAGTATGTTAAACAACCGTTGCAAAATCTTCAACCGAGGCCGAATACATGGCTCTAAGTATTGCAACACAAGAAGCGATATGGCTTTGCAGATTACTTTCTGAATTAAACTTGCAAATGGATGAACCTACAGTCATCAAACACTATTACAAACACTAGTCAGTTATAGTCAGATGCCCTTACCTCCAATTAATATGATAGTTGCACGAAATAGCGAAAACATTATGTACTTTTCGTCTGACACTCCTCAGAGTACTAACGTCAGAATTACCGAAATGGAATGTGTGAAAGAGTATACCCAACTGTACATTACAAGAAGAATTTCACGTATGAAGGTAGAAATGTGAATAGATAGGCCCCGTTAACAAGCTCTGTTACAGCAAGGCAACGAGAAGAGAAGGCAACGAAAACAGGGAAGAGAGATTGATTATGTTCAACTGTCCTCTTGTAAAGTCATCTCAGTCTAGAGTTTATGCGAGAAATAGCTTGGAAAGCACACCGGTCTTTTGACTGTTGTTCTAGAACATATTTAAACCGATTGAGTATAATTTTTGCAAGGACTGTGCTTATGATTGGCAAAAGTGAGATGCGACGACGCTTCTCAGGCTTTTTTACAATAATATTCTAAATCCAACAGTCTTTGGAGATCAGTGAAACACCCACAGAAGATATATAGAAAACAAGTATGCATTCGTCATCAATGTCCTAACTTCAAAAAAGAACGATAATCTAGAGGCTATCTGATGATCAAATTTTGAGGTGAAAAACCATTTGCCTGGCTAATTGTACAAATGAAATAAAGTTTAAGGTATAAATGAAATGTTAAGAGAGTATTTAATTGATTTCTGTAAAATTGTCAGTGGTATGAAGAAGCGCCACAAAAAGAAATCATTTGAATTCCTATAACCTTGGAGACGAATTCATCATCATGACGTTTAGGTTTGCCGAGATGGGCAGATTCCCTTGGGAACGTACCAGCAGACAATAGGAACTGTACTTATACCTTAACTCAAAGACAAACACAATTATTGACAATAATTTTATTTTCTTACTTCATATACAACTCCAGGTAAAACAGCTCCAATAATTGGTATAACAAGTGCATCAAAGAGTGTCTACCCAAAAACTGAATTATACACCTAACTTTTAGTTCACCTTATATATCCCGAATCAATCCGGATTTCTAAATTAAGCACAGAGTTGCTTAGCAATTTTCCAAAATCAGGCCTGGAGTTGCTTAAGTAGTTGCTTAGGTATCACTACAGGTTATCGTCTGTGAGAGATATCGAGCTTCTTGTAAATGATGAAATACCAAATGATGGTTGGATCTTTGATCTGTTTGCTGGACACATTATTAACAGTGTGATATTTGTTATATATCAACAGTTTGTAATCAATTCTTAATGAAAAACGTTTCATGATTTGTTTTTCAAGCGTTTTAAAATTGTCCCTCCTGAATTTGAGGCCTCGAGTTGCTCAGCTTTATTGTTTAAATTTCACGTGTCGCTGTGAGAGCGAATATATAGGTCGTACGTCGCAGAGGTTACATGACAGAATCGTGCAACATGTGCCAGCCTTCATTAGTAAACGCAGTAAGGTTTCCAAAATTTTACCGAATCGCTTAAACAAAGCCAAGTCAAAAGATCCCAAAACAGACTCGGCAATAGGACAGCATTTGATTGAAAACCCGTCATGTACTGACGACTATCATTCGTTTAGCGAGAGCCAGATCTCCTTTTCATCTTGCCGCTTTAGAGGCCGCATTTATCAAAACAAAGAAGCCGGTACTCTGATGGCTCCACCTTTTATAGCGATTTCCTACAAAGAAATATACAAGGGGTGAAACATTTAAAATATAAGCACCATGGGTTTATCCTAGTAGTGCATGTAGCACATGGGTTTACCCTAAGAGTGCATGTGGCACATGGGTGTATCCTAGTAGTGCATGTAGCACATGGGTTTATCCCAGTAGTGCAAGTAACACATGGGTTTATCCTAGTAGCGCAAGTAGCACATGGGTTTATCCTAGTAGTGTATGTAGCACATGGGTTTATCCTAGTAGTGCATGTAGCACATGGGTTTATCCTAGAGTAGCAGTAGCAGTAGCAGTAGCAGTAGCAGTAGCAGTAGCAGTAGCAGTAGCAGTAGCAGTAGCAGTAGCAGCAGGAGAAGTAGCAGTAGCAGTAGCAGCAGGAGGAGTAGCAGTAGCAGCAGTAGTAGTAGTAGCAAGTAGTAGTAGTAGTAGTAGTAGTAGTAGTAGTTGCAGTAGCAGTAGCAGCAGTTGCAGTTGCAGTTGCAGTTGCAGTTGCAGTAGCAGTAGCAGTAGCAGTAGCAGTAGCAGTAGCAGTAGCAGTAGCAGTAGCAGTAGCAGTAGTAGTAGTAATAGTGCTTGGAGTGCGTACATTCCATGGTGCGCCATGCGTTTAGAATAAGACCAAAAGCCGTTTTTAGTGACACTTGCATGCTTGCAATGCGTTCATACCGTGGTGCACTATGCGTTTACAATAACACCAAAAGCTGTTTTTGGTGACACTTGCATGCTTCGAATGCGTAAATTCTATGGTGCACAATGAGTTTGGAATGGCACCAAAAGCTGCTTTTAGTGCCACTTGCATGCTTCGAGTGCGTACATTGCATGGTGCGCAATGCCTTTAGAATAGGACCAAAAGCTGCTTTTAGTGACGATGCTTTTCCCGTGCGGGGAATCGAACCCCGGCCGCGGCGGTGAGAGCACCGAATCCTAACCACTAGACCACACGGCAGATGGCTTGCCACAAGGTGGCGCTGATACTTAACATTTGTAGACTTGATAAAGCCGTTTGCATACATCTCCTATTTCAGGTTTTCAGTTGCTAACTAAACTTCCAAATTGGACAAACAAAAATGAATTATTATTTTCAGAGGCTTTTCCCGTGCGGGGAATCGAACCCCGGCCGCGGCGGTGAGAGCGCCGAATCCTAACCACTAGACCACACGGGAGGAATGTTGTAGAGTTGTTATCGTTTTTCATTGGAGTTAAATTATATAGAGAGTACAGGAAACTTGGTCTGCTGTCTGAGTATAGTTGACCAGTGGTTTTGCATTCTTAATTAAATGGTACCGAGACGAACCGGGAAGAGTGCCTTGAAAAACCTAATTTTCGAACGTCGTGGACATTATTTATATATTAAACATGTATTTGGTTTTGTCGAAAACATATGATCTGAAAGAAATTCAATTTTGTCGGACATTTGCAAAACGGTAAGCCAATGCAAAGACAGTTTACATAAAAAATTAGTAATCAGTTGTCTACGAACGATCTTCCTTGTTGGAGTTCTAAACAGATAAGATCTCCAACCGACGACATCATCACAGTGGCGCTCCGAATCTCTCAAATCTCGCGCTCTTGCATGTTGAGCTAGCATCAAAACGAGATTGTAAAAAGTGCGGGTACGAGGTTTGGAAACACAGAAAAACGAGGCCTCGTCACCCATTTGACACCGTCTGCTGGAAGATGCTGCTGGAAGGTGCTGCTGGAAGAACTGCAAGAAGTGCTAGACCTAGACGAGATGTATCTGATAAGTGTACTCATAAACCAAGTAAAAATACCAGTTGTCCAAATCCGAGAGAAGCACACATATTCATTGTTATAAAGCCTTTGTCTGTATGCCTGAAGACAAGAATGATTAACAAGGGTCAGTTAAAAAGAAACGAAGTTGACAGGAAACATGTCATATTAACAGAGATAGAGTCGAATGAAATAAAACGAGACTTGGTGAACTAAAACTGAATAGAATGTGAATAACCAGAATGAGACTGATAGATTGAGACTAAATAGAATAAGAGGGGATAGAATGAGACTAAATGAGGATAATACATAAAAAATGAGACTTAATTGCCAGTATCCTGAAGAGGCATCTAATTTTGAAAAATACTTGGCATTTCCCATGGTAGAAAAAATGTCTTCGGTAGATGGCATTGGGTAATGAGAGCGCTTAATGGCATGATTCAGATGACGTGGATCGAGACAAATTCTTAAATGTCCGTCAGGTTTGTCAACTAAGACTAAATCGGAAACCCAGTCTGTAGGCTCGTCAATCTTAGTGATTATTCCTAAATGTTCCATACGCTCTAGTTCCTTCTTAAGCTTAGGACGTAAGGCAATAGGAACCTTGCGTGGTGGCTGAACCATATCTAGTGCCATTTGATCTTAAAACGTTTTTTGCCATTTTAACCATTTTTTGAGTAATTCTTCATCTTTAAGAGGAAATATATGGGTAAGAAGCATGTGTGGTGTAAACTTTAATTGGTGATTTTAGTGTATAATTGTTAATGTTAATATAAAATACAAAATTTGAAAAAAAAGATAATGTATCAAATGTTAATGTAAATGTGTATCTTTTGGAGTCATGTTTAGTATTCAAATGCATTGGACAATGCTTGCTAATTGAGTAGATAATAAATGATGAAGATAATATTGCAAATTTGTGTTGTCTCTCTTTTTGGTCTCCACTTAAAAGCAACCATTTCTTGGCATGTAGAAAGAACGAAAACACATGTCCTAGTAACTGAACCTGGCCTGCTTGCTAATAATATTACCAAAAGATCTAAAACCTGCTCTATCTTTTTATGAACTCAATTTTATCAACTGTTAAGGATCTTTCTTATAAAAGTCAAACACGTCCAAATGATCACTTAACAGTAATGTGATTTTCTCGCTGTTGCATGATTACATGGTAGTTGAGAGCACTATTGACGTGTGCAGTCTCAACCTGACGTAAAGAGTCATTTCCACATCTCAGCGTTTTCTTCCCTCTCGTAAGTTGAATCCTTCAGCGTCTTCCGCTTTTTATGATATCATAGAATGTCATAGAATGAATAGTGGAGTTTAGGTGAAGGATGTCGAGCTAGGAAAGTGTGTAGAGGGACAATTTGCGAATAGGAACATAATTCTTTAAACAATATCCGGGTAGAAAGTTGAGTAATTTCCGGGTTATAAATTTCGTCATGGATCATATCAAAGTGGAATAAAGTCCCGTAGAAAATATCCGTTTATAAATGGCTTGGGTAACAAATACCCGCCATACACTGATCACAGCAATCGTATGGAGTGAAATTAGAAAGCTATTACGATGAATTTATAGGAAACAAGAAGATTCTAGAAAATAACGGTCACGAGAGCGACACGTTTTCTGCCACTTATGTTATCAAAAAAGGCGTAAATTGTAAACAAATTATTTTTGTCGACAGAGTACCGGCTTCCTTGTTTCGATAAATGCTGCCTCCAAAGCGGAAAGATGAAAACGAGATCTGGCTCTCGCTAATACCCTAAACGAATCCTCTTGATAGTCGTCAGCACATGACGGGTTTTCAATCAATACAGTGATAGCAAGATTGCATCTACCCAGTCCTGAGGGACAGGATAGCCATGCCATACAGCTAGAGTGAGCGTATTAATTGCTGAGGAGACTTTACTACCGCCAAAACGTATCAATTCCAAAGGTATTCCATCTAAGCCTGGATCTTTCCCAATATTCATTTGTTGAATAGTAGATGCTACCTCATTCGCTGTGGGGTCTATCATCATCTCGGCAATGACATCTTTTTGTGGTAGTGCATTAATAACAGAGTTGTCAACTGTCGACGGATTGTCAAATAAATCTGTAAAGTGTTCCATGGTGCACAAAGCGTTCAAAATAGGCAAATGACGCATATTTGACATAGTTTGGATACACTAAATGCGTACATTCCGTGGTACACAAAAAGTTTAAAATAGGCTAATGACGCTTATTTGACATAGTTTGTATACACTAGATGTTTGCATTCCATGGTGCAAAAAGCGTTCAAAATAGGCTAATGACGCATATTTGACATAGTTTGGATACACTAGATGTGTACATTCCATGGTACACAAAGCGTTTAAAATAGGCTAATGACGCATATTTGACATAGTTTAGATACACTAGATGCGAAATTTTCAACGCGTCAGCGAAGGCAGTTCTCCTACACCAATATTCATGAATAAAGTACTGGAAGAATCAGACAGGCATGGACTTTTAAAGCCATTGATCAACGATACTGAAAGAAAGCCATTTTCTTGGACCATAGTATGGGACCAGCCCCACGAATTGGGATGCACTTCCGCTCGACCAAAAATCACCGGTCAAAACAGCGCGATACTCACATACCTAATATCAACCTTAAAGTTGTGTTTCATATGTTTACCACTGTCTAGTCTTTTAGCCCTTGCAGTTTCCTTATCTATGTCTGATTCCTTGTAACTCAAATAGATAAACAGCATAAGAAGGAGTGACAATTCCAGGCCCTTAGAATGACTGAAAAAACCTCAAACCTTTTCATCCGCACCGCCTTTTCAATTTTCTATGATATCCAATGTATTGAATAAACAAATTTTACTGTCGCGTTACCATGACTAAGCAATCATGCAAGGAACACTCTAGGTTCAGCAATAATGATTTGTAAGCGTATAGTTTAATGTAATATGACATCATATGATGCAATGTATGTAGTGAAATACACAAACTTGTAAATAGGTGATTAAGTATATTGTTACTGTTGGTGATCCACAACGGCCTCTGTTGCTGTTGAAGTTGTTGTCCCTTACAGCTGGATAGAAGTCAGGGACAGAGGTTGACGCGCCAAACCAGTAAGAGCCGGTTAGCGACCAAGGCCAATCGGACATACCCACTAAATTTGAGGGAAAACCTAATAACGAACAGTGGCGAGGTTGCTTCGTCAATCTTTTACAATGACAACAGAAAACTTGTCACTGAGGATGTTGTCATAGAATATCATCCTTGCACTCAATTCCTGCTATATATCGTATTTATGATTGATGTGTTGTGCTGCTATAATAAGAGTTCTTATCGCGATATATCATATGTAATTTTTTTTTTGAGTGGCAAAAAATCTGGGGGGCATTCTCAAATTTTGGGGGGCATTGCCCCTGAATGCCCCCCGTAGTTACGGGCCCGTACCACTGTAAGAACGACACCGTTCATGAAGATTACGTAAGAAAAGAATTGTAAAAAAGGCCTCTGCAAACGGTTAAGACAGGAATTCTTGTAGTTTCATGTAGACTGTACTTTCATATATAGTGTAAGGCGATAAGAAACATTGAAACTTTACTTGCATGTATAAATACTACTGACATTTATCAACTGACTATAAAGGAATAAATCTTTTTGTTGTTTCATCGGTAACTTGCGGAAGGAATGGTTCAAGCTTACTGAAGTTAAGGCCATCTAGTCTAATACGTGCGCACATTCAATGCAATGCAACCATACACCCCAATTTTGACGGGGCAGTCCTGGTTTTGTATCTCCCATACCAGTGAATGCACTCATAATCCAAATCTGCTCCGGTTTTCAGTTGGCCAGCCAGCATAATTGCGGGCTCTCTTGACATAAGTACTGTTTCTGGTAATGTTTTCACGCCAGTGTGGGAGACAGTGGTGTTGACAGAACAGATCCCTTGCGCCCTAGGAATATTAGGCAGTATTAGAATTTGCAACTTGGCGGTTTTCTTATGCATTTTTTTATTTTGTATTTTCGTCATTCCAACTTTATTACAGCTGCTCTTCTCTAAACGTCCATTTTGTGTTTACCTGATTTGGTGGTAGCTCAAAGACATTTTTAATTTTGAATTATTGGAGTTTCAGCTTAGAGCAAATTTGCCAAATTCACCATTGAGCGTTATTTGATTTGGTGGTAATTCAAGAAAATCGTTGATTATGCAACTTGGAACTGAAGCAATAAACCCTGTTTTTGTTGAATGATTCTAATATTTTGTAGATAAATATTTTGCAGAAACCTAATTAATACATCATTGATAACAGTTACGTTTGTCCTATTTTCAAGATTTGATTGGAGATAACGCAGCTGGAGGTGAAGGAAACTGGGGTGCGATACAATTAAACATGGAATACTTGTTGTATGATCCTGTGAAAACATCCAGTTTTGCCTTTCAAGCAATAGCAACAACTGTTGCCCGTGAATTGGCTCATCAGGTATGTTTTAAAACATAAATAGATCTTTTATCATCCAGATCTTTTATCATCCAGATCTTTTATCATCCAGATCTTTATCATCAAGATCTTTTATCATCAAGGTTTTTATTCATCTTGATCTTTTATCATCCAGATCTTTTATCATCCAGATCTTTTATCATCCTGATCTTTTATCACAAATGATCGTTAGATGTGCAAGATCTTTCTCTTGGTCTCCAGACAGTTTGATGTCGGAGTTAGAGCTGTCCAACGAATACTGATTATTCGATTAATCGAAGGATGGGTAGACCTTCGATTATTACTCAAGCAGAACGATTATCTCTTAGTTGTTTCAGTATTGTGCTGTAAGACAAAGCCAAATCGGAACACTGTATAATAAAACTGGCATAAATTGGTCATAGTCAAACTGGCATAAAATGGCCATAGTAGAACTGGCGTAAATTGGCCATAATAAAACTGGCATAAATTGGCCATAGTAAAACTGTCGTAAAGATAAAGACGTTTTAAAAAAGAAGGGAAATCCAAGGCTTGTTTTGAACATTGTCACAGATCTCAAGTATAACCCCATCCTATAGATCAGTTACTATAATCAATCAACACCTAGATCTATTTATGCTATGGAATGTACGCATTCCAAGCATGCAAGTGTCACTAAAAACAGATTTTGGTGCTATTCTAAACGCATTGTGCACTATGGAATGTACGCATTCCAAACATGCAAGTGTCTCTAAAAACAGCGTTTGGTGCTATTCTAAACGCATTGTGCACCATGGAATGTACGCATTCAGAGTATTCAAGTGTCACTATAAAAAGCTTTTGGTGTTGTTCTAATCGTATTGTGCACCATTGAATGTACTTATTCCAAGCATGCAAGTGTCACTAAAAACAGCTTTTGGTGCTATTCTAAACGCAGAAAGCTAATTTTCTTTGAAGAATAGAGCTAAGGAGTTTCTTGGACGTGTAATTTATCCTCTGCAGAACATACGAGTAGGTACGATATTCAAACCATTTGACGCGTAGCATTCTTCGGTAACACCACATTTCAAGTCCTTCAAGCTCAGTTTAGCATATTTCCAACGCCAATATGTAGTTGACCTGAAAAAGTCTTTCAGAGGAAAAAACATTGTCAATCAAGTTTCCTGACTTAGCATTTTGTCTAATCTAATTTGTCGATGGCCTATTCACCCTTTTATTAACTACTCGATGCGTTCAGACAACTGGTCAGTCCGTCGACAACTCCGACAGTAAGGCAGTCGTATAGTCGGGCAACCAGCTCACTCACTCACAACCTTCTCACTTAGACGGTCAGTTCGACTCAACCCGACCATTATTTCGTCGGTCCTTAGGTTG
The DNA here is from genome assembly GCA_010016025.2 of Alatinidae sp. Z8VKAUB7J3. NCBI lineage: Eukaryota > Metazoa > Cnidaria > Cubozoa > Carybdeida > Alatinidae > Alatinidae sp. Z8VKAUB7J3. The sequence continues at coordinate 88,883,494 of JAAAKM020721499.1, forward strand.
GTCAGTCCTTAGGTTGGTCAGTCCTTAGGTTGGTCAGTCCGTCGGTTGGTTAGTCCGTCGGTTGGTCGGTCCATTGGTTCGTCTGTCCGTCCAGTAAAATCATGTCAGCCAGTCAAGTATTGATGTGAGTCAGTCTGTTTGAGTGTGCGGTGTTGCAAACTGTGTCGGCCACGCTTAAATCGTAACCATTAAACATATTTCAAAGATAAGCATATATACGCTCATCCTGATTTTATTAACACTCATCTTAATGGACGTAGTGGTAAAAGCACTTGTCATATGGACGTTTCTCTAGAATAAAAATATACTTGATGTTTTCAAGCTTTCACCAGGGGAATAAACGTTAATCCACTTCCTCTACCCGCGATACTTTGAAAGGTTGTGAATAACCTTTGATAGGTCGAGTTAACTGTAGCTGAAGTGCTTAATATTTGGTTGCCGACAGAACTCTGTTCTATTCTCCATGATCCAGTTATCAGCCTCCCTTGTTCATCTACGTCAACACTAACACATGATGTATACATTTATGACGAACAAAAGTAGCCGGAATTATTAACTCCACTTTCTAAGATTGAACACGAATGCTTGCATGAAACACTTGTCAGCCATTGGCCAGTATGCGAAAAGCATTTGTAACATCTCCTTGCTCTGGACAGTCTGAAACAGGAGAGACATGCTAAATTTGATATAGTTGGCTTCCTGAAGGAAAAATGTGATAGGTGGAAAATAGATGATATAATGAATTAAATACTTCCAAAAGGGTTGTGTCAGGCCAAATTAAAAAAAGGACCCGAGTGCCGTCTTGAGAGACCCCGCCAGAGTGGGGAAGGTGATAGAGCCATCAAGGTTCAACCCCAGAAAAGGGGAACCGACGCCGCAAGGGTCACCCCGCATGACTAACTTTTATGGCTTAGGGTTCTGTTTTTAGTTGTACGTATAGATCAGGGGCGGCTGGTGGGTAGTGTGCCTATGTGCCTGGCACACACTTCCCTATCTATCCCTCAAATTGATTGTCTGAAAATTTCTTTACTTTCTTTTCTACTTCTAGACAATGAAGGATTGTCAATTGTTGATAAATTTAGCTACCTGAAGTCCTTGTTGGATGAACCGGCGAAATCAAGTATCGCAGGATTCCCCTTGACAGCAGCCAATTACGAGGCAGCGTTGAATTTATTGAAAAATAGATACGGGAAGGAGGCCATAATTCAAAGGGCTCACATTAAGGAACTTCTCGGGCTCTCGTCGGTTTACTCCGATAAGGACACAGGCAGATTGAGGAATCTCCACGATCAAGTGGAAATACACCACAGGGGACTCGAAGCTCTTGGTGTACAACAGCACAGTGTCATTGCCTGACTTCGTTCGTGATATCTTAGGAATGGTAGTAAAGTGACTCTTGTGAAATTTTCCAGTAACGAACAGCATTTTTCTCGAAATACGTCAAGTAATCACCAGTAAAAACAACAAGTGACACATGTTTCTTCACAGGCAGATAACCCGATATGCAAACCCAACCTCTTTTTGAAACGTATGTGAACGAGACTTTTCTTTTTCGAAAAGGTCTATCAACGACATTCTTTGGTAGGTATTTGTATTTGTCGGTGGCAAAGTGCAACAGGTCATACAAGTTTTTATTTCACCGTGGAAATGTTTTAAAAAGACGTTTGTGTTCGGCCGTTTTTGTGAAGGAAAAAAGGAATTGTAGCATTTTAATTCACATTCTGCGGGACATTACCTGGTAACATTTTGGTCGAAAAATGTCAACATGTGTTATTGGTCGGTTGATTACTGGATGGGTGGGTTAATTAGTGGATTTGTAGGTTAATTAGTGGATTGGTAGGTTAATTAGTGGATTGGTCGGTTGATTAGGGGATTGGTCGGTTGATTAAGGGATTGGTTGGTTAGTTAGTTAATTGGTCGGTTGATTAGTGGATTGGTATCTTTCTTCCTACTGACGGCATGACGGCGCAAACTTTTCCTCAACGGCAGTTTCAAAACTATGATGTATACTTCCTTGAGTGCTGTCCGAAACTTTATGCGTGTGCCTCACATACATCTTTACGAAACACAATGAGTCCACTCATTCATTGGATTTTCTTCCGACATATGATTTAAATATCGAGTAACGAGCGAAGAATATTCACTGAAGATTCGGGAGCTGCTAAGGTTAACGAGTGGCCGATGTGCCTTGGCTTCAGTCAATTCTCTCTGGCCTTATGGATGTACTGTATTCCATAGTTAGTTGATTTATTTTAGTTACTTAGTTCATTCGTTAGTTAGTTCAGTCGTTAGTTAGTTCAGTCGTTAGTTAGTTAGTTCATTCGTTAGTTAGTTGATTTATTTTAGTTACTTAGTTCATTCGTTAGTTAGTTCATTCGTTAGTTAGTTCAGTCGTTAGTTAGTTCAGTCGTTAGTTAGTTAGTTCATTCGTTAGTTAGTTAGTTAGTTCATTCGTTAGTTAGTTGATTTATTTTAGTTACTTAGTTCATTCGTTAGTTAGTTCAGTCGTTAGTTAGTTCAGTCGTTAGTTAGGGGCTTTCGATTGCGAGACTGCCAGACGTTGGTCTACAGTGTAGAATCATTTGAAAGAGTTCAAAGTCATTTGAAATGGGTGCAATTGAACATATTTTGTCGCTCTGGTAACAAACTTTATCAGCAAACTCTCGATTAAACATTTTTACATCTGAGTTACCTTTATGGTTTGGGCGCTAATGGTAGTTTCTCAATCAAAAAACGCTGCTGATAAGCAGTTGGTCGCCAATTGCTGCTTTTCGGCTCTCTCCTCACTCTTAAACTGAAACAAACATTGAAATTCTGTTGCCTCTCACCTTCTACACCCTGAAACAAGCTCTTACATGTTTTGCATCATACCTGGGAACCAGATCATACTTCTGGCCAGTGACGTGTAATTTGTGATACTTTAATGACCACCTTGACGTATATCAAAACTTCTCGCTTTAATGGGAAGGGTATGAAAACTCTCAAGTCCAACAACAGAAGCTTACCTACTACTGTCAGATTCCCATACATGCGTAAAACTGGCCCAGTAATACTTTGATTGCATGTCTTTTCAGGCCAACCTTTAGGATATAGTGCTTTTTGCTGGCAAATTTTGTAATCTTTGTATTCTTAGTTAGAAAATTTTTCCCAGTATAACACTATGAGAACCTCCCAACCTTAAATATTTTTTCAGTGCCTATTTTCTCTGTTACCTGGTCAACATTTGCTATAGACGTTTTCACGACAGTCATTGTGTTTCTTGTGCTCTGGTCGGAAGAGTCCAAACGATCATGCCAGCTAACTTCCATTATGAAGAGAGCGGAGTTCACCTTCGTTTTCAAACTTTCTTGGAGACAGACGCGAACTCTTTAAAACCCTCTAAAAGTTTGACACCATACCCTTTACTTTCAAATATAATAAATAGTACGCATTCCAAGCATGCAATTGTCACTAAAAACACCTTGTTAGGTTATTATGAACACATTGTGCACCATGGAATGCATGCATTCCAAGCATGCAATTGTCACTAAAAACGCCTAGTTAGGTTATTTTGAACACATTGTGCACCATAGAATGTACGCATTCAGAGCATGGAATTGTCACTAAAAACGCCTTGTTACGTTATTTTGAACAAATTGTGCATCATGGAATGTACGCATTCCAAGCATGAAATTGTCACTAAAAACACCTTGTTAGGTTATTTTGAACACATTGTGCACCTTACATTTTATTTTATTTTATTTTATTTTATGTCATGTCATTTTATTTAATAGCCGACGGCAAAAAGCTTGCAAGTGTTGGACTAGACGACAATCACTGCATTGTTGTTTGGGACTGGAAAAAGGGAGAGAAGTTAGCGACTACCAGGTAAACATCTACTAACCAAGACTTATGTTATTCCTAAAGGTAACACTAAGAATGAACAAGCCCATTCCAAGCGGAAGCCGATGAATTCGGTGTAGGTTGCTGACTATCGTCTCTCTATTAGAACAAAAAGGTACATTGTATGCTTACCAATAAAGTAAATCTGATTTCTTCGACACGACGTTTCGGCACTCCCTGTTGCCATTTTCAAGTGAATAAAATTTGACAAGATATATGCTAAGCGACTACAGTATAAAATATAGTAGACGCATAAAACCATCGTCCTTCTTGTTTATTGTTGGAAGACTTTTAGAAAATTAGAAGGAGTCGCCCTACGTCTCACGAAATGTATCTGTGACATTGATTACAATAAGTTTTGTAAGGACAATCAACTGCTTCCCAATTATACAAGTAACATGTCAATTAATTTCCTATTTTGACGAAAACAGGGGACAGGAGGTTGGCAAATTTATTCAATAAACGTAATCGAGCAAGTGTTAAATTGAAGGAGTGTTTCCGTCCAGACTAAGTCTCAAATCGATCGACTTAATTTGTGTGACTCACGAAATATACAATTTTCGCGACAAATTTGAATATCTTTCGTACGTACAGTACGTATATGAGTAAAATTTTTAATTATAAAAAATTGTTACAATAGGCCTATGCATATATTCTGGGCCGATATTCATAACACTAGGGGGAAAATTCATTTTTTTCCTCACAGCTAAGTGGAATTCCCTGCCGCTGAGTACATCTCTATTTCACATATGGTTATTGTAGGTTTGTTTGCAATGGGAACCCTCGACTAGTTACGGTGATGCTGTCGTATACGGTTACAATGTGTACGTCAACGGCCATCCTCATGGTAAGATGCTACCAAAGGAGACGAACGAGGCTACTTTCCGGCTTGTACCAGGTAAATTGATTTGTAGTATTTTTATGAAAACACTTGTCTTATGATGATGATGATGATGATGCGGTTTTTACGCCTTGCACTCCCCTTTGCAGGGGCTAGGGCGGTGCCCACATAAATGGGACTTTTGTTGGCACGTAGAAGTATGGAACTAAAATTCCCTAAGCAGGGCATGGCACGTAGACGTATGGATTTAAAATTCCCTAAGGAAGGCTTGGCACGTTTAAATATGGATTTAAAATTCCCTAAAAAGGACATGTCACTTATAAATATGGAGCTAAAATTCCCTAAGGGGAACATGGCACGTATAAACATGTAACTAAAATTCCCTTACCAGGATATGGCACGTTAAAATATGGATTTAAAATTCCCTAAGCAGGCTGAGAGTTGGAAGAATGGTCCTCTCTCCACTGAACTTCTGAAAGTGTATTCGGCCGAATTTATTTACTTTACAACGTATATTTCGCTAAGATCAACAATTAAAGAGGATCTCAAGGACAATAGAACGCACGCAGTTCCCCAGCACTTTTTGGAAAAAATAGCCACGTCAAAACCTCAAAAAACCCTGCAAGAAGGGCTTCAGAATTAAAAATTTGGGTCACTACTATTTGTTATATCTGTCCATACTCCCTACCAAAACCATTTATCACTTAATGCATAGGAATAACACTCTTTTACCTCCTCCTTAAACTTATTCAACGTAAAAATTAATTTAAACTCCCCGTTGACTGCTGAAACAGATGTATCCCCACATTACTATGAAAACAACTGAAAATCACAATTATAATTCATACTGAACCTGCTCATCTAGAGTTAGTTGATGTTAGGACTAGATAAAGGAAGGTTACGTGGTAACCCAAGAAATTCTTAACAATCAGCAATAAAACCACATCTCAGCAGCTTGTAATTAGTTCCTGGTCTTTGTTGACAGACTCCAAGATTCACTGCCATACAGTAGTATTGACCAAATGTAGCATTTTAGTAGACGAACTTTAAGGTTCATAGAAACTCCACAATCTTTAGCGAAAAGCTTTTTGATAAAAATGATTTGCCTGCTAAATAGTATCTTCAAGTTTTGCACTACCAATAATATGTTTAAATTGTTCTTTGTTGAAATTATCGGTTAGTCGAATCTTACTCATTTCAAAATACTCACCTAAATTCAATACTTAAAGTTACAAATAAAACATTAAAAGTATTTTGAAAAGACAGTCATTATCCAGTATTATTGATGAGTAAAGGTGTCAGAACTGAACCTTTTGTTTGCTCCCTGTCAATCACACGTCAACACGACGCGCTTGTAAAACATTTTACCTTTTAATATAGTATATTCATTTTGACTAAAGTGAAGCATGTGGTCGAGTAGACTAAAAGCCAGTGGTGAACACTTATTAGATTATTTTGAAAGGGGGAGGGGGAAGCCTACCTTTCCGGCCTTTTGGCAAGGAACGGATATAGTATCTGTTCTCATTGATGACAGATTTTTTTCTATAATGCGCGAGTGAAGGTGGTACTGGGCAGTTGAGGCTGCTTCATGGCTTGCTTTGCTGCTCGCTTTTCTGTTTACTTGGGGTAGTTTCATTGTCGGGCCCACTGCTCATCAGGGGGTCTTTGATCTGACAGTTTGGTTCGAACTGACTGGGTAATTTTATCCGACTATAGACGTAAACGCGAGCTAGCTAACAAACAATTATATATCCTAGCAAACTAGCTAACAAACAATTACATATCCTAACTGTAAAAGCATGTGATAGTATACCTCGAGCGTTTTCTAAGGGATATTGTTGGTAAAAACGACAGCATCACTTCAACAAAGCAACAATGTGTTGTTTCAAGCCTTGTTAAATCTTCAGATAGACTTAAAATGATGGATAATGGTCTAATTACGTAAAGCAATCTGTAAATGGGCTCCGACCTTTTTGTTTACTCTCTTTGTATGAGGATCTCCAGTTTGAGGTGCGTTGTGTTGGCCCAGCTTTACACTGTCCTCTTGAACTATTGTGATCAATTTTCCATTCCGCTTCCTCAGACTCCCGCATGGTCTAGTGGTTAGGATTTCTGGTTTTCACCCAGGTGGCCCGGGTTCGATTCCCGGTGCGGGAAGCTCTTTTTCCACCTTCTTTAAAAATTAAAGGCAGATATCGAAGTGGGAGAAAACGTAAGCTTCATTACCTTCAGAAATGACGTTTATTCAACGAGTAGTCTAATACATCTGTATGCTTCCTGAATTAAACTGTAATACACCTTACCGTCATGCACTGTACCATACTTAAATGTATGCAATACTACCCTACGCTGTCCTATCCTGCTTTGCTCAGTTTCGTTCTGTCCTGCACTGTCCTGTACAGCACTGCACTTTCCTGCAGTGCGATTCCCTGCACTACATTTCTCTGCACTGCACTGATCTGTATGCTTCCTGAATTAAACTGTAATGCAACGTACCGTCATGCACTGTACCATACTTAAATGTACTATAATGTAACGCATCCCCTTGTATTACGATACGCAAATGCCGAGAGTCCACTGTGCAGGATGTGTGGGAAAAGAGGAGAAAGTGTGCAACATATTGTGAGTGAGTGTGAAACGCTTGCACAGAAAGAATACAAGAGGAGAAACGATAACGTTGCCAAGAAAACTCATTGGGATTTGTGCAAGAAGAATGGACTCAAGCAGAGAGAAAAGTGGTATGAGCACACGCCTGTAGGCACAGTAGAAAATGATAAGTTCAAGCTTTTCTGGGACATCAATGTGACCATGTAATTAAGGCTCGGAGACCTGATATTGTGGTAGTTAATAAGGAAGAGTGAGGATGAATTTTCTTTCGCAGATTCGTTGTTGACGAGTACAGAGCTGTTTTTTTGATGACGAGAGTCTTGACGTTACTTTTATTTCTTATGACCACGTTAACGAATCCATCGGATACCTACAATTCTTGTGCAATTTATGCTGGAAAGTCTACAAGACGAGGTGGAGGCTTGATGGGCGCTACTGTAGTTTCCTATCCCCACCCCCCACCCCCCACCCAAAAAAATCATGGATATTGTATTCGTATTTAAATACAATTTATAAGGTACGTAGTTCATTCTATGGGCAATTTAATGGTAGCAGTAGTATTTCACAAACAATACTAAAAGTAAATCAAGTGCTTCGACACTGGAATATAAAACAATTAAAGCGCAGTTGATCAATTTCGCTTCTTAGGAGCTTACACAGAGCTGTTACAAGGTGAGGGTTACATACCTATACGGAATAAATTCTTGGTCTGTCGTAAGCGCTGAAATGACATCACCAAGGGCTGATAACGATTTGTTTATAAAAGTGGCCTCCTTCAGACTGTTAGAGGAAACTCCTGATTTTGATACCCTTTCGCTTCCAGCAAGATCTAACAAACTTATCTAACAACTAGGAATTAAGATCACGATCTGTTGCCATCCATTTATACTGAAATTCTACCGAGGTCAGTGCGGGAAGCTGTAAAAGTTGGACTAATGGACTTTTGTTAAACAAGAAACACCTTATATAATTGATAGGTCACTAACGCTCCATCCCATGGCACCAGAACTCGATGTTGGCAGTGGTAGGACAGGCATACTACCTTACAGAATTCTATGTTTTGAAAAAAGTCCCCTGTATGTGAACACGACTCTATCCCTTGCTTAAAAGAGGTGCAACATCCAACTATTGCATAAGTTGATTTGGGATGTGAAACAAGTATTGTTATTTGAATTTATTGTTGTGGGATATCCTTCACGGGCTGAAACGGCATCCAGATGTGTAACTGTAGAAGTGATGCTTTGTGTAAAGACAATTTATGGCCAGCAGCTGAGCAGATCGGTTAAAACAACCATGAAGAGACAGTCCGGAGGTGCATCATTTTGGAGACCAGGAGTGTTGTACTGTGAACCAGAATAACTTAAAGAACTACACACCACCATAACTTTCTTAATCTAATCTAGTCTGTTTATTTACATTTCTAATCAGCTGTGACGCAGAACGCCAACTACTCCTTTTAAAATACATAGCCTTTTACATTACAAGGTTTGTAAAATAAAGTATCTAGATGAAGGAAACGAGAGAATTTTTTTAAAGACTCGGTGTCCAAGACATGACATAATAAACCTTTGATGATGTCATAGCTTACCTCCTTCTGGGAATGTATATGATAAAAATCATCACTAACTTGTCATGTGTTCTCTAACCTGATCAAATCATTGACATTAATATATACATTTTAAGAAGGACAATAAGTTCCTGAAGTCCGCGTATTTTGATATTGCAAGTAGATGAGATATTCAGCGGTAAAAAATTAAGTTTATCAAAAGCATCCTCAAAAGAGTTTACTGAGCTCATCTTTGCAAATGTTTGCCAAGCGTCCCCTCAAAGTGTGACGTCACCAGAACAAATTTTCGTCGAGAAATCGAATTCACAGAACAATAGACGAACAGTGGCGATTCCTGACAATACTTTACAAAGACCCTGGTTAAGGCGTCTGTGGGTTGATTTAGATGTTCCACCATAGTTGGAAGAATAATCTCTAGTTTGGAAGCTAACAATAGGCTATTGTTACAACTTATTGTCCCAGATTTGGTTATTTTGAACACATTGTGCATTATGGAATGTACGCATTCCAAGCATGCAATTGTCACTAAGAACGCCTTGTTAGGTTATCTTGAACACATTGTGCACCATGGAATGTACGTCTTCTAAGTATGCAATTGTCACTAAAAACGCCTTGTTAGGTTATTTTTAACACATTGTGGACCATGGAATGTACGCATTCCAAGCATGCAATAGCCACTAAAAACACCTTGTTAGGTTATTTTGAACACATTGTGCACCATGGAATTTACGCATTCCCAACATGCAATTGTCACTAAAAACGCAATAATACGAATGGCCAAGATTGTAGGAAGTGTGTGTCCGATTCACACTTTATGTAATCCTTGCATTTCTTCTCAATGCCGTGGAGCAATTTGCGATTGTCGACAGATCATTCTAAGGAAGTTGTCTGTTGACAATCGCAAATTGCTCCGCGGCATTGGGAAGAAATGCAAGGAATACGAATGGCAGAAATGGTGTCACTCTCGCGACTGCTATTTTCTAAGACGTGTTTTGGTCTTCTCGTTTCCTATAAATTCATTTTAAGAAAAAAGCGTTCTTACTTCACTCGATACGATTGATCTACAGAAAGAGCATGAGATGATGAGGCCATATCGTACTCTTCCATACTGGTGTAGTATGAAAAGCTTTCATATCTGATGAAGTGGTGAAGAACTGATGAAAAAGAGGTAATAAGATCTACAGAAAGAGCATGAGATGATGAGGCCATATCGTATTCTTCCATACTGGTGTAGTACGAAAAGCTTTTATATCTGGTGAAGTGGTGAAGAACTGATGAAAAAGAGGTAATAAGATCTACAGAAAGAGCATGAGATGACGAGGCCATATCGTATTCTTCCATACTGGTGTAGTATGAACCCCAGCCAAGCACCAGCACCAGCCTCAGGTATTCATGGCTTTGATTTTATATCTACTATTTAGACGAGATAGGGATTGCTTTTATTCTGTTCAGACAAAGACGGCTAATATTTAGGAGTAATTAGCTGTATTTAGTTAACAAGATTTAGTTTACGGTTGCGGACTTGGTCTATCATGACAAGTTTTGAACATAAATTAAGGAGCGCAGAGACATGGTGCATCCGACGCATGATGAGAGTTGTGTGGTCTAACCATATCAGTAACGATGAGATCTGGCGCAGAGCGAAAGCAATCGGTACATTTTCTGCAAGCTTTCATTATTTTGCATACTAACAAAGTTATTAAAACTGGCAGAAAAAGTCAATTCTGTGTAAAATAAGCTCCCACAATTAGGAGTGTCACCAACTGGAATTCAAATGGAAGGCTGATAATAACAGTTGGAAAATAAAGCAAGGTAGCAAATAGGATTTTCATCGAAAGCAAGAAAATCAAACTGACATTTTCACACGTAACATCTCAGTGTATCACTGAAAGACACGCCGACCTTCAGTAACTCCTTCCAAAGACTCTGTAGTTCCCGAAAAAGTCGACTTATACCTCTTTCGGGATCGTTGACAGTACAAATCAAACAGCTTTACCAAATATTTCTACAGTTAATGCGTTGTTTGTATAACATCCAATCCCAGACTATTACAAGTAATTAACTGACTCATTTTTTACAATCGTTCCCTCTCCTACGACTGGGCTACTATTTAGAGGAGGATACTCGAATTTCTACTCCATGCAACTCTTTCTTACTGTGGCAAAACATAATTCTGAGGGCAATCACCAGAACAAAGCCCCTAACACAACAAAGAAAAAGATGCACCAATAAACAAACCGTACGTAGAAATGTTGGGAATGACGAGAATAACCATTCTGATAATAATGGTGGTGGTGATGGTGGCAATGGTGGCGGTTGTGGTATCAATTATGAACAAGATCATGGTGACGGTGATGATCGTTGGCCAGTTCTTTTCCTCGCCGCCTTTTATCCCTCCCCAGATAATGCAAGTTTCCCATTTCCTTTGCTGGATTTGCAGTACGAACTTTCAGATTGATTTCATCGCGTCAAACAATCAAGCTTCACCTTGCTTGAACAGCTATCTATCAGCTGAGCTAACTCGCCACGTTGATGATGCTTGTGAGCAACAATAAGGTGGGTAGCAGTGTCATTTGTGGATAACATTCTCCTAATGACTCTAAATCATAATTTAATGCAAGGGGGGCTGACCCCCTCAACATCTTTCCAAGTTTTAAAAAGAGGGGCTCAGCCCCATGAGCCCCCTCTACGGCATCCCTGGCTATGGGCTTTCAATAAAGAAAAGAGTTTTGGCTATTATGCTGAATGATTACTTCATTTGGATAAATAACTGTACTTCATAAATAGTTAGTTCAATAGTGGTTAAAAGTTGAATATTTAAAAAGTGTCATAGCTTAAGAAACAGGCCTTTCGATTGGTCAAATGCGGCCAAGAGGCAATATCCGAGTGGCCTAGCTCGTATCTCAGCCAAACAGGCAGAGAAAACATGTTTCACCAGACTGGGTTCAGTTCTCCTTTGTTTTGTCTTTCATTTGTGAAGGTGAAGCACCAAATTGCTGTTTCTGATAGTTTTGTCTAATTCATGCTAGTCATTTTACATTTGATTGTATTTGTATGAAATTTGTCGTTATCTTCTCGTTATTGACCTGGTCCGACGTAAGGTCTCGGTTTTTAAGTATGTGCCAACTGATTTTAAAATCTCCCTGATGATTCACATTAGGGCTTCCTGGTATTCATATTACTGCTTCCTGGTTGATAACATAAGCGCTCCCTGATGATTCACATTAGGGCTTCCTAGTATTCATATTACTGCTTCCTGGTTGATAACATAAGCGCTCCCTGATTATTCACATTAGGGCTTCCTGTTATTCACATTAGCGCTTCCTGGTTGATAACATAAGCGCTCCCTGATGATTCACATTAGGGCTTCCTGATTATTCATATTAGTGATCCCTGGTTACTTATGTTAGGGCTTCATGGTTATTCATCTTAGCACAATCCCTGGCGAAATAAAAGGCCTGTAATGTACTTTCCCCTGTGCATGCAAAGCTCAGCGATCGTGGCGAAACGGATTACTGAGCTATTAGACAGTAAGGAAAGTTTGGTTTTCAGATGCTCCCAGTTTGCTAGGTAGAGGGTTTTTTCGTGAGCCAGGGTCAACGGCCAACATAGCGTCTTGGTGAAAATCTTTGCAGCTTTTAATTTTAATTGTAATCTAAACTATTTTCTCAACGTAGAATGAATGTTGACGACCAGTTACTTGTGTTAACTACCAAAAAAACTCGAATAGTTCCCCTATTTCTGAAAAAAGATTTGCCATAGAGAAATATACTTTTGAGAGCCAACATGATACCAAATATACAATCTTCTGACAAGTATAGACCACCCCTGGACACCATGATGGCATATTCGGACCACCCCCGGAAAAGATTTTAAAATTAAATTTTCTAATCAAACATTGCTTTTGGAACGTAAGTACCATCGCCAAGCTTTCAAAAACAGAAAATATTGTTAATGGAATGGACAGAGATGGCCTCTATGTTCTTGCTTTGTTAGATTTCCATTGGAAAGATACAACCAGTCAAACCCTTTTAACACTTCGTTATCCTCAAACACCAATTACCTTGTCACCCTGACTTGCCCTATCTACCCTACTCTCTACTGTATGTCTTCTCAGCTTTCCAGCAAGAACTCTCGTAAACGTTTGTCCCTTTTCTCCCACAAAGACGTATATGTAGGTACCTAACACAAGGTCCCACCTAATTATTAAGGTTATACAAATTTTGCGGCCCCCTCCTCCCACCTCACAATTTTTAGAAACACTCTACGTACTTCGTCTTTGTTGTATTTTTCATGTTTATTCTATTGAGATTTAGCTAAGTATTACGTAGGTGAGAACTCTAAATCTGTAGGAATATTATAAGCGCCTCGCAGAAAATACTGTGCTGAGCATGTCGTTGCCACGACGTAACCAAGACCGTTCTACCTTGTGGTTTAGTAGCGTATATACAACAAGACCTGTAGAAATTAGCCAATCAATACTCAATCGTAGTGAAACCCGAACAATTATTACAAGAGACGTAAAATTAGCAAGTTTCTGTTCCCTATACAACTTTATACCTGTTTTAAACACTTTAGAAGTACGTGGAAAGGGCAGACGCCGTTCTAATTTCTTTAATTAGGTTGTTAAAAATACATTGCTAAAAATTACAAGAATTTAAAAGAATTTTAAAAGAATTTGAAGTTTTAAGAAGTAATCACTCCTTATGGGAATAAATTCCGGGAAGCCTCGCACTCTTTTTCTTCTTCTTGTTGTTTAAATAGAACAATGGACAATGCATATTCGTTGTTTATGAGATAGACGCTAGCCTCGTCTTGAGGTTCCTACCAGAGACCGAGCAACTTCAGGCCATTAAGAAGAAAGTGGGAGCGCCGTCTTGAGGGCCCCGCCCCTGTGGGGAGGGTGATAGCGCCATCAAGGCGGAAGGTTACAACATAAGGAAAGGAATACAATGCAATTTCATAGAGCGTGCTTTCTACAAAAAATGATTTGTATTCGTATTTTCGCCTTTCAAATGTCTACTGTCTACTGCCATTTTTTACCAATTTGTTTTTTATTGTGTTTGGCCTTTTTATCGTCGGTTTATCATTACTTAGTACTATAATAAAGATTTACGTGGAAATGTATCATCGGAAGGTTGCAACATAAGGAAAGGAATACAATGCAATTTCATAGAGCGTGCTTTCTACAAAAAATGATTTGTATTCATATTGTCGCAGGTAGGTAGGTAGGTAGGTAGGTAGGTAGGTAGGTAGGTAGGTAGGTAGGTAGGTAGGTAGGTAGGTAGGTAGATACTATGTGGGTAGATAGGTACGTAGGTACATAAATAGGTTGGTTGATATCGGGTAAGTAGGCAGGTTAAGTACGAATTTTTGGTACATAACTTAATACTCTGGCAGTTCAGTAGGTAGGTAAGCAGATAATAGATAAGTATGTAGGCGTTAAGGTAAGTACGAGACAGGTAGTTTGATAGCTTAGTTAGTAGGTAGAAAAGTTGGAAACAGATGGATTGGTGGAAGTCAAGAAGCAATGTTTAGAATCAACTGCAACTCCCTAAACGTAGGGTAACACAACACAAACAATAGCCAGTTGTTCGAGGTCATGGCAGTCTCCTACATGGCTTCCAAGATTTTAAAAATGTTCCCCTCGTCCGCTTGCTCAATGACAGTATTATTGCTAACACGTGTAACGTGCGTCTTCACACTTCTTTGAGCCTCGTAAAAGGCCACCTTCGTCTTTTTAATGTGTGATTTTCATATTTTAATGTTCATATTTTAAGACATTTTCTACTTGCCCGCCAAAGTACCTCCTGTTTTCCAGACATAGGTCTCCGTGTACTCAGACATACGCGTGACATGGTATCTACTCTCTTTATGATTCAGTGGCATAACACCATTTTTACAATATATAGGTTCACTAAAGCTGGTTATCTGAAGATCTCGATCTCACTTTGTAGTTGACGCTAATGGGAAAGTGTCCACCCCCATCCACAAGATATTTGCGTTTCCTCTTATACCAAAAATTGATACCGAGAATGCACAGTAAAACATGGACATATTGGATTAGGTGAACCAGATCACCGGATGTATCCGTTGAATATGCTGGTTCTTAGACAAATGCAAGAAAAGTACAGGGATAAGAAAAAGAAGCTTTACCATGTATTTGTTGACCTAGAGAAGGCCTTCAATGGTGTACCCAGAGAAGTGGGCGGCTCTGAGAAGGCAAAGAGTTCCTGAGAAGTTGGTCAGAATGGTGATGCTACTGTATGCAGAAACCATTTCAATAGTGAAAACTGTTGCAGGAGAAGGGTTATTTGAGCTGCTTTAGACAGATGATTTAGTTCTGACAGGAGAGACAGAGCAGGAAGTTAGAGATATGTTTGTGAGGTGGAGAAATGACAAGGAAGAAGGGAGGCCTTGCCCTTGAACGCAAGACGCTAACAGTTGGTCTTCATTTTTATGAGCCACGTGATTCTTAACAAAAAAGCGTTTTTGAGCCTCAAATAATTCTCAAGTCGATTCTTAAACTTTTATACTATGAATGTATTGTATTTTTTGTTAGAAATTAGGCTCTTAATTGTGGATAGGGGAAAAGGTATATTAGACTTGAGAGTGTATACATGTAAAGAACAGGTTGATTTTCAATAAAACGAACTCCTACGACTTCATCGCTTCATAAAAATATATATGAGAAAATCTTGCCGCGCGTTAACAGAATGGTAGATTTAGTAGCTCAGTTATCGGCTAACAAATTTCAAGAACAGGGTAGTTTATGCAAGACACATGTGCAGCTGTGAAATAACAACTTCAATAGAACGTTAACAAAATGATGGATTTAGTAGCTCAGTTATCTGCTAACAAATTTCAAGAACAGGGTAGTTTATGCAAGAAACATGTGCAGCTGTAAAATGACAACTTCAATAGCGCGTTAACAGAATGGTAGATTTAGTAGCTCAGTTATCGGCTAACAAATTTCAAGAACAGGGTAGTTTATGCAAGATCTGTAATAAATGATCCTCGGAAATTATATAATTTTAAGACATTTCTTAACCAAATATTCCACTTCTCACAGGACGTTAAGTCAAAGGAAGTTATTTCTTCCAGTAAAATTACATTGTACCTAACCTCTTACTACTTATATTATTGTTAATTTTTATCTTCCCCCCAAAGAGTTCCTCTCTGTAAGCTAGATCATTTTCACGACCAAAGAAACATTGGACCGGCAACGGAACAGGCGTGACTTTTAGTAATGAATTGTAAAAACTGCTTAAAACTTTGTTAGTGGTACAAAATTTGAATGCAAATGATGTGACCTGCAATTGTTCAGTGAAATGAATGATCACTGAGAAATAAAGGTTTGGGCAGATACCCTCCCAATAAATCCATAGGATATAAGTCCGAACAAAAATACGCCGGTATTAAGGCATTCATATTTGAGACATGAAAATTCACATGCTCCATGCGTGCAGGGCTGTGTTTCCAATTTGAGACGTTTTCTTCCAAAGGCTTAGGTCATTTCATTGATTAGTTGAATTAATCACTCAGGCCCGTCAATTATGTAAAATAGACACTTTTAGACCCTTGACAAAGCTTGTTCGGATCATGTATGTCGAGGACGAAGAGGACATCCGGACGATCGCCCGAATCTCGCTGGAACGGGTCGGCGGGTTCGAAGTCGACCTGTGCGATGGCGGGCCAATGGCGCTTCATCGGGTCGGCGAGTTCGGACCCGACATCATCATTCTCGATGTCATGATGCCGGGAATGGACGGCCTCCAGACGATGGCAGCTCTGCGGGATTTCCCGGATTTTGCCGACATTCCGATCGTGTTCATGACGGCCAAGGTCCAGCGGTCGGAGATGGACCATTATCTCGAGGCGGGCGCCGCCGCTGTAAAAGAGGGTTTTCGATACACAGCAGTATGAAAAGACCCCTGTGAACGCGAAATAATAGTATCTAGGAACGGTGATTGCTTATCATGTTCAATCTCAGCTGTAAATTGGTTACTCTGGTGCTGAGCGTTTAGGTAATGTAAGAAGGGTTGTACATTTGACGGAGATGAGAATAACAAGAAAAATTCATCGACGTATCTTCTGTAAAAAAGGGGGCGAAAATCAACAGGACAATTCACCATGCACTTACCTTCAAGATGGGCCAAGAGTATATTGGCAAATAAAGGACCGATGGTTGCCTGTTGATGCTATGGAGACGTAGCAACCCAATTAAATGAAAATCGAATAGAAACGACTTCTTTACAGATGAATGATAAAACAAAGAAATAGAAAATCAGTGGGACAAAATGTGTTTTTCTCTGCTATTTGGCTAAAAACGGGCTGGGGCACTCAGGTACTGCATTGGGGACGCATGTCCAGGGGCGATTCTAGCTTTTGAATTCTGGGGGGCAGACATGGGCCAGCCTAAATGTAGGAAGGGCCAACCTGAATCAGAATATTTCGTTTTGTCTTTAATACTGTCGGCTACTTATGATGAGCAGTGGGCCCGACATTGAAACTACCCTAAATAAACAGAAAAGCCACCAAACAGGCTAACTAATAAATAGAAGCCAGCTGTGGCATCAAGGGTGCCCCTCGATTCTGGCTACCGGGCAGAGAAGAAAGCCATTAGGCAGACTAAACCGCCCAATAGGACCGCCTCTCGTGGGCTATGGAAAGCATCTGTCATCAATAAGAACAGACACTACATCCATTCCATTCTCCAAATTGCTGCATGATGTCATCAGTGCAGCAAGATCTAACTTCCGCGTTCAGTAATATTATCGCTTACTTCGTATGTTCTCCTTTCCTTGGGGTATTATGGGGCTCGGTTATATTGCTAACCAAAATCACTGTTTTGAAAATTATCAGAGGGGGACGGCCGGAAGTGCACCATTTCCTCAACAGCAACTGGCCGGAATTGTAGATGTGCACGATGTCTTGAACCTATTTTTACTGCTTTGAATAAAGAAATTTACTCTTATCCCTTGCTTGAGATAAACATGACCATTTGAGAAAGCAAATCCATTGAATTCAAGTTGACTGCATCATTATTGGATGTGAACTATTTTGGTCGTTTTTGTGACTCCAATTGCGTTGAACTGGATGTCGATGTCCACCGGTGGATGATTGGGAGCTAATGTGGCGACTAGAGAAATAAAACTATGCTAATATCGGAGATCACCTAGCTCAGTTGGTAGAGCGCACGCCGCGAAAGCGTGGGTCACAGGCTCGATCTCCGGTGGTGACATATTTTCTATTTCTCTAGTGGTCTTTTCTAAACTGACATTTCAAATCCTCTCTTCTCGATGATACTTCGGGAGTTCCTCAGTAATGCTATTGTAAATATGAATGGTCATAAAATTTTTATGTTAATTCGAGTGTTATGATTCGAGTTAAAGTCTTTTCTTTGTGCCTAACATTTTTGTTACCATCTTGAACCAGCGCGCGTGTGACTGGAAGTCAGGATAGTGCTTCACAATGCATGGCATGTGCCAGACAGCAAGACTAGGCTGTTTTCGGTTGACGGTCAGTGATGACGCAGGGGTGTCAAATTAATTTTGCTGGGTTGGAACCACATGTACAAATTATTAAGAATGACATAGAAACAAGTTATTCTGGATTGTACAAAGCCCCGATGAGTACGCACAAGTAGCTTCAACTTCTCAAGCAGAGTTAATCCATTTTATGTATATGTATAAATGTAATCTTGTAAATGAGGAGAGTGACTGAGGGACTGTGAAAGAAGTCACAGTTTCTCCTAATAGATCGAAAAGACGAAAGTTGCTGTTTCATTAATAATGAGTTGCTCTACCAAGCGCTGTCAGCGACGCCCTCTTTACAATAGCATTGATACTGATAATCAGCATGCAGAGCCTGTCGTTAGGCGTTTAACACGTACAGCTCAGCCACCAGATCGTTATGGTGAATGGATTGGAGATGAGGTATTAAATGACATTATGTCTGTTGAAGTAGAGAAAACAACAGGTGGGCAAAGAAAACAACTGAGTGGCGGCTAAGAGAAGGAAGCAGAGCTAAAGGACGACCGAAGAGGAGATGGTGTGATGAGGTTAAAGAGAAGGGTGGTAGGACGTGGAAGCAGAGAGCACAAGATCGGAAGGCGTGGAGGAAACTGTGGAGGCTACCCGCCAGCAGTGGCGTGAAAAGCTGACATGATGATGATGATGATGATGATGATGATGATGATGATGATAAGTTGCTTTTGTGTCCGTTTGGCTGAGTTTATATATCTATCACGAGATTCATAGTTGATCAATGTTGTTCATGTTCTCCTTCTTTTATTTCGATGCGTAGAACTTGAAACGAAGCCTTAGGTGTTCCTTAGATTAACGATTCCATTTGATGAACTAGCCATGTAAAATTTTGATATTATTAGAAACATCTCCGAGCATTTACAATATCTGACAACATGTAAATAGCGTCAAATATTACAAATAGTTATATCGAGACAATAGACTCGCCCTTTATGTCTGCTACCCAACCATTTATTCTTGGACGATTTATGTTACTCTTGGGTACCTAATAGACGGGGATGGAATAAACGGGGGGTTTGTGGAGATGTGCGTATAGTGATGATATCTATAAGACGAAAAATGGAATCAACACATCAATAAAATACTATCCGGTCGCGCTATTTGTTGCTAGTCGATGATGACCAAATTACTGTACAAAATAGCATTTCACTACCGTACATAAGCTATCAAAATGTAAGGAGAAAGCAAATTGATCAATTCGCTATCTTCATGGCTCTGTCAAACCTGCGGCAAAGACTGTACTCAATACCAACCTTTTTCATACTTGGCCTTGTTGATACGGGCAGTATGCCGTTAAGTTAAGGATGTTGTTTATTAGACAGAAGGGTAGGCAGATAGATGCTTAGCAGGCAAACGTCATACATAACAGGAAACTTTTTAAAAATCAAATATCTAGTGTAAGTTTCAGTGAAAAATGCCAGAAGAACAACAGCATTTCTAATAAAGGGGTCCTTTTGCTCAAATTATACACATGGTTAAAACCAATTCTTGCCTGATTTTTAAATTGTGGTACCCTGATTTTTCTAAAATCTCACTGTTTATAACTTCATGGTGCTGAATTAAGAACTAGTTCTGAAGCCTATCACCATATTTTGAAAGAATAATTAACACTTAACCGTTATTGACAATTGTGTTATCCCTAACTGGCAGGTGCCTTATCCCCTACTGACAAGTTTTTTATCCCTTTGTGGCAAGTTTCGTATCCCGTTCTGACAAGTTCCTTATACCTCGCTGACAGGTGTCTTATCCTTTACTAACAGGTTTCTTATCCCTTTCTGGCAGGCTTCTTATCCCCTTCTGTCAAGTTTCTTATATCTCGCTGACCGGTGTCTTATCCCCTACTGACAAGTTTTTTATCCCTTTCTGGCAAGTTTCGTATCCCCTTCTGACAAGTTCCTTATACCTCGCTCGCTTTCTAGCAATTTCATCGCGTACTCTTGGTTGAACCATGGGCTTCAGAAGCTCTGGGTTCATTGGAACATGTAAACGTGTTCGCCTGTTCAGTAATCTTTGAGCTGGTGACGATGTCATTTCCTTGTTTGGAGCAACTGGAAGCAGTCCTGTGACAGTGTTTGCCATGCCCGTTCAGGAATCTCATGGGTAAGCATGGCCTCTTTCTGTTGGGTGGTAGCATAATGTCGTAAGCATTTGTCACGTATTGCTTGTGCCATGCTAGGCCAATAAAGTAAATCTCTGGCTCGGCGAGCCCTGTAAAGTAAAGGCTGGGGTTGGGGAACAAGGGGACCTCTTTGAAACTGCTACCGTACACCATTTTGTATAGTTATACATATATATATATATATATACATATATAAGTATATATATTACTTCCTGGGTTCCCTTTGGAGCAGTAAGGGTCAAAGCCCACAAATTACCCTTGGACTTGGTTAATATACCTTCTAGCTATTGTTACAGAATGAGCACCAAAAACACAAAAATTGTTTACTTGAGGTTTTATCCACTAATGCTGTTATTCATTGTTTATCAACATTAGTATCAGAAATGCTACGTCAAACACAAGTTACATTGCTTACTGTGATTCAAAACATCACCATGGTCCTACATGATCACTATCACACTATCACCGTTCCCCTAAAGTCTGCATCAGAACGTTGCCTTTATTGATGATAACTCCCGACCTTGTTTTGCATGACAGGAAAAATAATAAGCCCAACACAAGTTACTGAAAGGTGTTATACTGACAAAAAATAAAGTCGCTTCAAAAACAAGACGTTGCAAGATGCTATTTTCCGTAACTTGAAAGTAGCAAACGCTATAAAAACAACCAAAATTAGAATTTCATAACAATCTCGGTGAAAGTAGAGAATCAACAGTGCAAAGGAGACGTTGTAGTGCCGCCAACGTCATTCGGGGATAGTCAAGTTTCACGGAAGTCTTTTCGACGAAAACATAACTACCAGGAATACATTTAAACCTACATAAAAACCATTTTCCTAGCATACCCTAGAAAGAAACACATTTACAATGGCACCTACCTTCATCTTCTTGGTTCCTTCGTTCAAAGCCGATGGAGGAATTGTCTGGAATCGACAGCATGTGCTCAAGAGCATGTTATTGTTTAGTATCACGTGACAGAGGTAAACAGAAGTTTTAAGTATCTCGGTAAAGAGTTCAACATCTCCATGGACAACTGCCAGGCTAAGGACTGTAGAACCACACTCCTTCACAACTACCTCCCGAAAATTGACAAACTGCCTCTCCATCCGCACCATGAAATTGATTGTGTACATCGTTATTTATATTCGAAAATAAAGTGGACCTTAACTATCTATAAATTTGATTCCACTTGGCTATAATCAAAATGTGACAACCTAGTAAATTTTCACATCAGGAAATGGATCCATTTTCCACCTTCTTCTAATGTGACACACTGCCAAGATTTGGTGAAAATGTCTGGTCGATTATGCGTCGAGAGTTTGAAATCATTCTGTACAAAGATAAATACCATAAATGATAAATAGATCGCTCCGGTGTCTATTTGGAAAGCAACCTCCAGTCCATAAAGCTCATTTCATAGCTAGTACAATTTAAGCAATAAACGGTCGTCGAATTTTGGGATTACTTTTACACCTGCGTTGACATCTCAGGTGCACGCGTTCAAACTGTTGTATCAGATTATAATATGCGTTCTCCACAAATCAATTACAGTACATCCTCGTTTATCCGAAGGCAAAGGGAACACAAAAATACACTGAAACAAAAAAGAAAAGTGGAAAATAGTCTCCCGTTCCAAATTTTAACTGTCAAGAGATGCAAAATTGTCGCTGAAAATCGAAAAGCCAAATGAAAGAAAGTATTTTATTATTCCTCATATTCCCAGCTTTAAGTTGGTGGTACCGTCCATACCTAGGATACATGTTACCTACCAAACACAATGGTTAAAAGGGTATGGATATAGTTTTGTCTCCCTGGTGAATGCCAACTATGACCTTAAGCTATAGTTGGTTACAATCTGTTTATTACTGAATACTAAATCATTTTTCCACTCAGTCATGTCCTAAAATCCGACATTCTAACATGTGTTTTGTCACTGAATGTTTAGAGTTTCCTTCACATTATGGAAATACAGGCCTCTGTAGCTCAGGGGTTAGAGCACTGGTCTTGTAAACCAGGGGTTGGGAGTTCAAATCTCTCCAGAGGCTATTCTTTGTATTCGGCAAGCACTCCGTTGTGGTGTCATTTTTATTGGTTCCATTCAGCAACGACATACTTTCTAACTGCAATACTAAATCATTTTTCCACTCATCATGTCCTAAAATCCGCCTATAATTTCTTTCAGATATGTATAACCATCAGTTTAAGGAATGGAACAACAACTTTAACACTTCAATTCATTGCGGCCAGAATGTCACTCTTCTCTTCTATGATGAACGTCTTCGTGTACGGTTTGATGTTAAAGCAGTACCGGGAAGCTTATCGAAAGATATTTAAATTTCTGGTTCCAAGATGCCTCGGAACAAATCGAGTAACAGCTATCAGTAAGTAAAGACATGATCATATTATTGCGAGCTGAATTATAGCATTACAGAAAGTGAAGGGCCAACGTCATATGTGTATCATGTCATGTGGAAAGATAATGTCCTTAATGAAGTTGTTGAAATTAAAAATGTTTTACATGTACCTAAGCTTGGTCAAATCTCGTTTCTGTTAAGAAAATTACCGAGGCAGGCTATTATATTAAGTTTTTTGGTAAAACTTGTAAAGTAATTAAATATGGTAGTAGTACAGTAAAAGCGTCAGGACGTATTGCTACAAGTAGGAATTTGTATTGTTTAGATGGCCATGTCATTATGAGAGAACAAACTGCGTGTGGTGCTGATAAGAAAGAAATATTTGATCTTTGGCATTGTAGAATGAAATTGTTACATTTGTTGGAAATAGCTTGCATGTAATCCAAGTAAACTATTTAGTTGAAATTTAGAATCTCTTCGAAGTTTGTCTAAAGAAAGTGTTTGCGTCTATTATTCATATGTAAGCAGCTACGCCACGGATTATGGTTCAATTATCTTCAAAGTTTGAAATCGGAAGAAAACTGAATATTGCATCGATTCAAAGTTGAGCAGTTGCTTGAGTAACAATCTTCATAGTTACATTCGTGTCTCGTCTATAACGACGAACTTCATATTGAAAGTAGAACAGTGAATTTGTTTAAATGTCCTCAAGAATCGCGTTAATAATGGACTAAAATGAACTAGGTCAAGAACCGCTTTAATAATGAACTTTTCTTTGAGACGGTCAGCCAACGCCGAAGCTCCCAATTTAATAGTTCACAAATGACCTTAACAATTTTTCTAGAATATTCTATTTTCATCATATTTTATTGTCACCAAACTTCACTTCTCGAGTGTGTTTTATATAATAGACAAGTACCTTGTTTTTGGTAGCCTCCGTTGTTTATTATATAAATCAGAGCTGGACAACGTTGAAGTTCCACATTGGCTAATTAGGCCTGAAAGGTAAAATGAAAAGTAGGGCTGATCAATGAAAGGGCCCGTTGAAGGCATCTTCCTATGGGAGACAATATCGACAATTTTACAACTACACTTCGTGATGAGCTGGCAAGGAAAATCTTCAACAAATATTTTATGCCAACAAATTGAATACGCAAGTTTTTAACAACTATTGCAAAAAAGACAAAATCTAATGGACAACATACGGAATTGTTTTTAGAACATTCGATAAAAACTAATTGACATCGGTGCAAAACCACATAATAATCGTGAGAACAATGGTTATTATGACGAAAGGATGCAGCTACACAGTAAGCTCATAAAGGAAAGGCAATGTTTGGATTAACTTTTGTAGCTCAATTCTAGAATTGAAATGGACAAAGCTGTTTGTATATAGGCCTGCTCAGATACGCAAGCACAAATAAACCTGGTTTAGTGCGCCTCATCAAGATCTACAAGAGTTAGATCCAAGTCTGGGAGATGCAAACATGGTTGCAGGATACTACACTCAGTGTTACTCCTGACACTTGGATGAAATCTACTTGGAAAAGCCGATGGAACAACTCGAACCACATGCTTCGCACCTACTTACCGATTCGTATGTCTATACATACTAAATCCATAAAAAAGTGATATTGATGATTCATAATGAATTCTATACATCACGCAAAATTGTTAAAAACGGAAATCTTTTAAATAGAATCCCACAAAATATTAGGGGTTTTATCACTCAACGAGTGAGATTCCTTTAAAAATATTTATAAATATTGGTGCGGAAAATCAATAGAAACCTAGATATTTGTTTTCTTTTTTTGTAGCCTAATTGATGTTTTTCAATTTATTTGTTTCAGCTCAATGTCTTATGGCACGAGTGTTTGTTTTATAATTACTCCAGCACTGCCTCTGCCTCATGTAGCAAGCTTGTTGTTTTCTCCTCTAAAGCTGCATTCAACTGCCTGTAAGAAAAGCAAGTAGTGCTCATCAAGTTTATTGAAAACTGAATCAGAAAATATTTTAATGGTCAGATTTGTAACTATATTACCACAGAATAGAGGAGAAGACAGAAGGAGCATTAGGGAGTAATTATCCATGAAATTTTTGTTCAAAATGTTTTATCAATTGAGCTGCAAATACAATGTAACCTACCTATAATGGTATCCTCAGAAACTGCTTAATTATAGCAATAATTTCTTTTGCAAGTGGAACGACAATGCTATAGTGAGCATTGGGAGTAATTTCTAGACCCATCTACCACTTCAGCAGGTCAAACGAAGGGTGGAAAAAAACCAAAAACTTTCAGGTTGCTCAACCAAATCTGATAAAAATGTACAATAGGTGGAGTTGACATTACGGACAGACTTCTTGGTTCCTACTGCCCATCGATTCGAGGGAAGAAATGGTAGTGGCCGCTTGTTATCAATACCCTGCACGTATCTATTGTGGTTGCTATCTATGATTGGAAACATCACGACAAAGTACCTGTTAGTTAGTAAATAGTCGAAGTTGCCAACTTCTCTGGAGAATAATGTGCCAGCAATTTTGAAGATTGATTTAGCCGATGTCAGAAAGCCAATAATAGAAGTCTTTCTGGGGCATTTGTACTAAGGATTCCCTCTTTCATCCTGAAGTTGCAGTAGGTAGTCTTTTGCCTCGGTGACGTAGTCCTGCCTGTCCTGAAAGTTTTCTTGTTTCAATGACTGCTTATAAAATGTTCTATATTTGGACTTTGAGTTAAAGATATCAAAGAGATTGTTCATCACTTCAATAAATTTTAACGTTTGGTAAACAAACTGAAATCTGTATTTCCTTGCATCTATTGACGACCGAACGAATGTATTAAAAATGGCCTAGAATGACTTTTAAGTCAATTGCGATGTGGCAACTAGCATTGCGCACTCGACCTGCGAATATGGGTTCGCTGTTACCGTACTACTATGAGATGCACGCTTTCCTTTATGAGCTCGTATCTCTGACAAATACCAAAATATCACCAAAGGACTCATGCTTTTTAACCAACTAAGAAAACATTTACAGCTAGGGCTGTTTCTGCAGTAACAAGAGCTCTGTTTATAAAAATTGATGATACCGATGTCACTCATTCTCAGGAAAGTTAATGCAGGGTATGAGTGGGGAAAGAAAGAGTTTAGGGTATACCATCTTTTATTCATGGACGACCTTAAGCTCTACAGCAAGAGCGAGGAGCAGTTAGATTCCTTGGTATGATCAGTCAACATATTTAGCTCCGATATCGGAATGGAATTCAGGATCAGAAAATGTGGTGTACTTGTAATGAAGAGTTGGAAAGTTGTAAGATGTGATGGAATAGTTCTTCCAAATGGTGAAGTAATGAAAGAAATAGAACAGGAAGGATACACTAAAAATGGAATGATGAAAATAAATGAAAGTAAACATGATAATGTGATTATTAAAAACAGACTATATACAGTGAAGTCCAAGTTCTTCTTTTCTTGTACAAATCTATATCCTGGGGCTACATGTGGGAACAAGGGGGGGGTATCCATCTACAAGTGAAGCAATTATTATATCTGGAAATAACATTGAAAAAGGGATCACACATTATATTTCACCTTGTCTCTACCTTAATTATGGATTCTTGTATATGGCGTATATAAGCTATTTACCAAATGTTTTTTGTCAAAATTTAGACAGGTGTAAAATCCACACCATTCCGAAAACTTTGGCGAAGAATCCTCGAGGTGTGCGATCTCCGTAGCTGTAAAGTAAATATAAATTGTAACTGAGATTATTGATAAAGCGTCCTTTTTGTATCATCTTTTCATAACGAGGCTGCAGGTCGAAATTCTTTATTATTTCATATTAAATGTAGGTTGACCAGGGATTGTTAGAAAAACCACAATTCTTTCTGACTTGTCAACAGGAGTCTTGTTAAATGGAGACACAAAGTGATACAATGACAAAGTACCAGTTGGACAACTTAATAAAGAAAATGGAGAGCGTCAATTTTCTCCTGAGGCACCGCTCCAAGCTTTAAGTAAAAAGATTACAAAATTCAGTTAAACTGTTACCAAAGCAACACAAAACCTTCCTGTAAATATATATTTCTCCGTGATATTCGTTGAAACGTCGTTAAAAGACAATTAAAAGACAATTAGGCAACCTTAGTGGTAGAGATGGGGCTGCCATTTTACAAACATTGAAGTACTAAAACGTTTACCTCATCTGGCTTAAAATTGGCAAAGAAACAATCAAGGAGTCTCATCAGACTGAATGTAACATTGCTATCCAACATGTGCTTATGTAGCCTATATATAGCTTGTTGCTACTTATTCTTCTCTGGGTATACAATGCTTATGTGGTAAAAGTGGTGGTAATCATGGAGTATATCTTCAGATGCCAATCCAAGATGAAGGCACCACTTTTGTGTACCAGTGTGGTGAGTTATTGAGCTTGATTTTTTGTTGTTGGGTAGGTTGCACTAAAATAGACTTAAAAACTATGTTATTAGCCTAGTTAAAACTGGCTTTTTTCTTGTGTGGGTGGGTGGGTTTTTTTCTTTTACTGGGTGGGGGGATAGGTAGATAACCTCTAAAGAAACTTTGAGTGTGATTAATCCTCATTTATCTGAACCAGCGCAACTTGGTCGAATTACGCGACAATGCCTTCCTTACTACAGTTGTCGTTTGAGGCAAAGATCTTGCACTTCTATTACTTTCAAAACAATGAGAATATACCTTGGACAGGAAAGAAAACTTGAAAGAACTCAAGGCTGGGAAAAGCTGAGGAAATGCACAAGGGGGAAACAAAGATAGAGTAGCAAACAAAAGCAAATACAGAAATAGTTCATATTCTAGCTTTGATTTAGGTAAACAGCGCCATAATGTACCATTGCTGACATTCCATCATTGCTGACAATGCATCATTGTTGACACTGCATCATTGCTGACAATGCATCATTGTTGACACTGCATCCTTGCTGACACAGTATTGTTGTTGACATTGCACCATTGCTGACATTGCACCATTGTAGATATTGCACCATTGCTGACATTGCACCATTGTAGATATTGCATCATCACTGACACTATATCATTGTTGATAATGCTAATATTGCACCATTGCTGCCACTGAATCAATTCATCATAGCATCATTGCTGCCATTGCACGTTGCTGACATTGCAACTTTTTGTTGTATCAGGTTATGATGCTGCTTTATACTCATCCAACTTTTTGTTGTATCAGGTTATGATGCTGCTTTGTACTCATCCAACTTTTTGTTGTACCAGGTTATGATGCTGCTTTGTGCTCATCCAACTTTTTGTTGTATCAGGTTATGATGCTGCTTTGTACTCATTCAACTTTTTGTTGCACCAGGTTATGATGCTGCTCTGTACACATCCAACTTTTTGTTGTATCAGGTTATGATGCTGCTTTATACTCATCCAACTTTTTGTTGTATCAGGTTATGATGCTGCTAGGGGCATGAATGTCTTTCGATACTATATCCTGCTCTTTCTTAGAATCAATGTTCCTTAAACAGAGCTGTTATTTTTATTCTTTTTGATTGGCAAATCAGTATCCTACTTTCTCGGTGCTTTAAATAATGGTTGGTGGGTCATGGGTGGCAAGGGGTCTCGCACGTCCTCTTCGTCCTGGTCGGAATTACCATCGTCTGGGCAGTAATAATGTTTAACATGTTCAGTATTTTGTCGATATACCTTCCCTGTCTTTGTCTTCTCTTGTCTTTCAGGGTCGGCCGGAATACTACAGGGGCAAGAGCTGGATGCGATGGCCACCATTTTAGGATTGGGTGCTCTTGTGGCTACGGGAGGGAGACAAGAGCTGGATGCAGTGGCCACCATTTTAGGATTGGGTACTATTGTGGCTACGGGAGGGAGACAAGAGCTGGGTGCAGTGACCACAATTTTAGTACTGGGTGCTATTGTGACTGCTAGCAATAGGGGATGGCGTGACTTAGTTACAATAGCGTCGCATTCAGTTTATTAATAGCCGATAAGGTTTATTTTTGCACACAGACGTTTTGTGTATCAAATAGATCTTCAAGGTATCAAGGTCCTAAGGACAAGGAATGAAAACCATCTTGTGGTCCTTAGGACCTTACGGAACAAACAGTCGTATAGAAACCTGAAAAGGATAGCAATTAAGCTAGTGAAAGTGCAGAGAGACTTAGCATTCAACAAATTCTGCTGCAAAAATAGCATGCTTTCAACGTACACTAGATACCTTAATAATATTACTCGCTGACGTTGATGGGGGAGGGCCACGGTGACTTAGGAGAATGGGATTTTCCAAGTTAAGTTGTATTAGTATTGCGTAATAGTGTATATTTTAAATTTCGCTTTCGTTCCAGACAAGTGAGCCTTTACCAAAGTCCTCGCGTGCTAAGTTGCTCATCTGGTGTGAAAAGAAATACTATTCTGATCCGCCGAGAAGCAACTGTGCGACGGGATGTGTTTTCAAAAATAGTCTCATACGTTTTTCGAGTGGCATAGCAGTGACGCGTAGCATTCACCACGTGGTATTCCACTTGTGACGTGTAAAGAAGTGCCACGTAGCATGCACCATATGGCATGCCACTTTGATGTGAAAGGTTTGATACACTTGTATAGGTTCTTTTCCAAGTGTGCCACGTGGCATTCCACTTATGTTTGTAAAGAGAGTAAAATAAATTATCATAATTATTATTACTAAAAGACTCAGTTTTCTCTAAATAAATGCATAATGCCGTTATCAGAAAGAATTATTGACTCGTATTTGTAAACTGATAAAATATACGTTGAGATAAATTTTTAAGATAACTCTTTACTATTAAAACTAGTCTAGATACTAGCTACCATGGCTGAATCAGTTACAAATGGAAATTTATTCTAACTACCCAGTTGTTTTTTTTTTTAAACGGGTTTTTAATTTTCAGTTACTATGGGCCGTGGTTTGTTCTTTTGGTTTTGGTCATTGTCAAAATTTGACCATTTTTGCACAATTGGCCAAGGCGCGCGCCTTGGACAAAATCTCATTTTCCGGTCACTATCTTCAAAGACCTATAATTTGCTTAAAATGCTCTAAAATCACTGGCAGTAAGCTGGAAACAAGTTAATAGGACTTGGCAAGCATGTTGGAATTGGTTTCGGTCATTGTCAAATTTTGACCAATTTGTGCAAATTTGGCCAAAGCGCGCGCCTTGGACAAAATCTCATTTTAGGGTCACTATCTTCAAAGACCTATAATTTGCTGAAAATGTTAAAAAAACTCAAGAAATAAAATATCATTAACAAGCGAAAATAACAGTCTACTACAGAACAGAACGGTATAGTGCTGAACAGCGATTAAGCAAACTTATTATAAGAGAATTAGTTTCAAACTGAATTTCATTTCGCATTCATAGCATTCAAGAGACATATCACTATGTTTGAAATCTACTTATTTCCCTTGCTGAAAATAAAACTTCAGGTAGAAAATTCTATGCAACAAGTGCAACGTCCGATATTAAACGTGAACAGGGGCTTAATTACTTTATCAAGTACGTGTTATGTCTTGGTTCTTGTTGTTTTTGATGTTCTTGCTGTTCTTGCTGCTCTTGCTGCTCTTGCTGCTCTTGCTCTTCTTGCTCTTCTTGCTGTTCTTGCTGTTCTTGCTGTTCTTGCTGTTCTTGCTGTTCTTGCTGTTCTTGCTGTTCTCGCTATTCTTACTGTTCTTGCTTTCCTTGCTGTTTTTGCGGTTTTTACTATTCTTGCTGTGCTTGCTGCTCTTGCTGCTCTTGCTGCTCTTGCTGCTCTTGCTGCTCTTGCTGCTCTTGCTGTTCTTACTGTTCTTGCTTTTCTTGCTGTTCTTGCTGTGCGTGTGGCTTAAAGAAGTTTCCAGAACTGGTTTGCAATTCCTTACAAAAGTTGGACCTTTCAAGAAACAATCTCACACACGAACAAGAAGAAGGTTTGGACAAGCCTGAGCTGCAAACAGAACCTAAGTTGATGGAAATCATCTTAGCACGCAACGGCATAAAATATTTGACTTACGATAGGTTGATAAAGTTATTGACATGGTCAGAAAAAGACAACAAAGCAAGTGCGTCCACTGCACAGGAAGTGCCGCCAAAGGAGGACACACCTTCAGAAAAATCCAACGAAGCAAGTGGCACAATGTAAGTTTATTAAAAAATGCTATTCTAATGAGGTGTCTCACAATGTAAGTTTATTAAAAATGCTCTTCTATCAAGGTGTCGCACAATGTAAGTATATTAAAAAATGCTATTCTAACGAGGTGTCGCACAATGTAAGTTTATTAAAAAATGCCCATCTAACGAGGTGTCTCACAATGTATGTTTATTAAAAATGCTCTTCTAACAAGGTGTCGTACAATGTTAGTTTATTAAAAAATGCTATTCTAACGAGGTGTCTCACAATGTAAGTTTATTAAAAATGCTCTTCTAACCCGCAACTATGAACTAGGTAGTCCGTTTGTCCCATTTAACCAGTTTCAAAGAATCGAAATTTATAGGATATCTCTGTTTAAGTTTCTAGGCTTTGTCGACGCTGACGAAACCTTGCAAAGCGGGCTAACAAGTGACATGGGCCCAGGGTGTCGCAGTTGAATTGGGAAAACTATACTCATGGAGGTCTTAAAAGGCCGTGCCTCAGACTTCTTGCATTTGATTCTACTTCGCTGCTACACTCACGATCTGCGGACAGTGATACATAAACGTAGCACATTGTTTCCCAACCTTTTTTCGTATGCAAACTATGTCAAATATGCCTTTATAGTCTATTTTGAACGCTTTGTGCACCATGGAATGTACGCATCTACTGTATGCAAACTTTGTTAATTATGCGTTATCAGCCTATTTTGAATGAGTTAAGTATATAAGAATGAATGCATCTAGCGTATGCAAATAATGGCAAATATGCCTTATTAGCCTCTTTTGATCGCTTTGTGCACTATTGAATGTGCACATCTAGTGTATGCAAACTATGTCAAATATGGCTTATTAGCCTATTTTGAACGCTTTGCGCACCATGGAATGTACGCTTGAATTTTCCAAGCCTAAGTGCTTGAGGAAATGCCAGAAAAAAGCCTCCCTCGGACAACTTACGTTTCTTACTATAGTTTCGAAACCATGGCAAATTAAAGGCTGATTTCACACAAAATAGTCTTGTGGGGCATCAATCTAAATAATAAACACGTAAAGATCATAATTTACGAACCTTTTTTGTTGACCAAATTTTTCGACTTTTCCAAGCCTTAGTGGTTGAAAAAACGCCAGAAAACAGCCTCTATCGGACAACTTACGTTTCTTACTATATTTTCTAAGCGATTGCAAATTAAGGGAAAATGGCGTACTTTGTGTACATCTGGAATACTTAAACGTCTGATGTAAAGGTGTCAACAGTTGGTTCTGATTTTTCAGTGCGTGCGTGCAGTTCGTGTTCTTCAACTTGACAAGTCGCCGAAAGCAGCATTTCTGAATCAGAAGCAAGTTTCATAGGCTGTGCTGTTAGCGTTCCTTTGCTTTGGAGCAGCAATGCTTACGAGACGATTTCCAAAGTTCTTTTGTACGACTTCTTCTAACAGTAATTGAAATTAATCTCATCGGAACATTTGCTACGAGGATCAGTAAAGCAACAACTTAGATTCAAGTCAGTTCACCAGGTCGGTAGCTTGGGGTGCCAAGGGCGGATCATGTCCCAGCTGAAAATTTGATTGCAAAACTATCGCTCACTACTTTGATTCTCCTGGCCCGCCTGAAGAAGACTTTTTAGTGACAGACTTTCAACACAGCTATCTGCTACTTACAGGACGTATGAGTGTCCTTTTTCTGAACTGGCGTTCATATATTAAGAATAAAACCATTCACTAACTATTTTGTACCAAAGCCCCCGGTATTAAACGCCAGTTACAAAGTTGGCATCAACGGACATCTCGGTCAGCAGCATTTCTTGTAGCTTTTTGAACTGACATATTTGTCCATGTTCCAATATTTGACAACCAACATACTCCGGGTCTTACTCTTTTAGCACTTAAGGCTATTAATAAAAGGCAATTTTAGTAAGGCAAAGGTACGGTTGAAAAACCACAAGTTAAAAAGCCTGATCAGGATAGGGTAAATTGGGACTACTAATCAACACTTTCTTATTTGTCTGTGTCAACATCTGCCCGGCTCGTGATGCTGACATAATTGATATTACATAAAGAAGATAAGTTGAACAAACACTACCTCTTGGGTACTTTTGATCAAGTTCCTGGGGGTGGTCGTCCTTCTGATCAAATTTTTCCTCAAGACCAAAAGTACCCACATTTTTTGCCCAGGTATTGACCAAAAGTACCTCCCCCCCCCTGGGATACCGTATTTCCTCTAATTGTAGACCCGTCTATAATTAATTGAGGGCACCAAAAGGGGGGTCTATAATTAGAGGGTGTCTATAATTAGAGGGCTTTTTTTAATTTCCAGAACAAAGTTTTGAAAAAAAGAGCATATAGAGTTTCAAGAAAAACTACGAAAGTACATTTATACTTTATTGATAATGTGAAAGCGTCGATAAATTTATAGTTTGTAGGTAGGTTGTATAAAACCTTGGCAGCAATCTAGAGGGCGGCGGGGCGGCGGCTCGTACAAGGTGACAAGTAGTCACGGCAAAAATTAAGAGTTTGTAAATCTTTGGGCGGTCATGCCCCCTGATCCTTCTGTTCCCCTGTCCCTAAATTGGTTTACTCTTTTCGTGTAGCGGCGTAAGTAACTATACTTGAAGGCCATCTCCATTATTGAAATTCTATAAATTTGCGGAATTGGGTCGAGGGTGCGGGGCTCACCGCATGTGTTTTTATTGCGAATTTATGGGTTACAGACATTTTTTAATTAGTAGTATAAGGTAAGGTAGTTAAGTCCAAAATGTTTACCGGATGTAAGTCTGATCAGAATGAAATACAAGTTGCTACCAATAATTAAGATCAGAAGTCTCAGTGATCGCAACTAAACAACTTTAAACTGAATATGTTTATAATCTTTCAAGAAATGCATTATTTTGTCAGGAATATGTGGTTATACCTATTTTAAATGTCTATTAGCCTTATTTACGTACTTGCGACCGTTGTCTATGTTTCTTAGGTACAACCGCCTTCTGCATATCTAAGGATACCATCTCTGTCTGCGTGTACGAACATTATGATGTAGTTTTAATCAAGAGATAAGTAAGAAGGTCTTATTACACTGCCACAAAAACCCTCCTTGAGAAGAGAGGATTTGAAATGTTAGTTTAGAAAAGAAGACTTTTCTCAATAATACTTTCTAACGTAAATGGGCTTTGGATTGATGATGGGTCGGAGGCCAGTTCTTCCTTGGTCAAGTCACAAGGCGCAGAGAGGCTGGTCTCCAATTGCGTTGAGCTGGATGTCGATGTCCACCGGTGGCTCCAGATTTTCACAGTCACTGCAATTGCACGTGATTTTATTTACAATGTTAAATAGTTGATCGCATTGTGAAGGACCGGCATACGTAAGAACAACATTTCTCGAATGTGATGTATGTTTTGAACTGGCTTCTTCCTAGCTTGCGTTTCAGACCCAAACAAACTTTTTTGTTATCCGCCATTAAAGAATTCTTCTTTACCACTTTCATGCGGCAATTTTCAAAATAATGATAAATACAAATTTGTTTATTAGGGTCTGCAAATCAGAGAGCAGATTTGTCCTCCAGATTTTCACAGTATCCGTGTAACTTACTGTATGCCTCAGTCGCGTATGGTGCAATATCTGTCGTTGCTTGTTTATGCCTACTTAAGCTAACTTACTGCATTATGTGTGAGCAGAAATCCCTTCATTTTTTAAGATTTTCGATGCCCGTGGCTGTGATAGTCGAAATTGACAGCATTTTTTATATAGTAGCGTGGCAACCGGAAGGGGAGTGGGTTATGGAAGAGTGAGTTTGCAATTCATCAGAATTCGTGATTCAAACTTTCGGCTTAACACTCTCGTCTAGCCTGGCAGTGAGAGAGACATCGCAAATTTATAGTATATTATAGTGCAGTATGGTATAGTATAGTATAGTATAGTATAGTATAGTATAGTATAGTATAGTATAGTATAGTATAGCATCGTCTCGTGTCGTAAAGTATAGTATAGTATTTTATAGTATATCATAGTGCAGTAAAGTACAGTGTAGTCAAGTATAGTAGAGTATGATAACAAGTATAGTTCAGTAAAGTAAAGTATAGTATAGTATAGTGTAGTACAACCTAATTAGTATAAAAATATAGCTAATATGCTATAATATAGTTCTTACAGTAAATTATGACTCTTTTATCATTATTTTTTAGTTTTATTGTGCAGGGTATCTTTTATCATTAAATATTGTGTATTAATTCAATATCTTTCTTGTAACAGCTTGCTAAGTGGTGCAGTACCGTAGCCACGGGGATGCTTGGTATGCTTAGCATCCTCTAGAAGTGGACTTCAAGGTAAAATAGCATTCCCTATCTCAAGGTCGTCAGCCCTGGAGTTTTGAAATGTGTCAGAGTATTTCTCAGACTTGTTGAATACCCTGCTCCATATATCTTTTCAAAGATATCAAATCTGCACACCTAGATCTGTTCATGTCTTTCGTTTGTAAACATGTATAATATCCGCCTTTTTATTCCTTAATTTTAAAGGAAACCTACGGCCTGACGAGCTCTTTGAGGGTCCGGCCTCGTTCTGGATTTTTGTGTGATAAAGGTCCATTGGATGCAATCAACAAATCATCCACGTAAACAGAGATAAATAACAACTCGCCATTTGTTGCACGTTTCACATAAATACAGTTATCTGCTGTACTCGGTACTACATAGCCTCTCTGTATTAAGTACATGTGTATTCGTCGATTCCAGCACCTAGCAGATTGTTTTAATCCATAGATTGTGCATCTATTGCATAACAGTTGACTGTGTCGCTACGTTAGCGGCGAATTGTCCTGTTGAAAAGAACATTCATGGAGAAGCAAAGTATTTGCAACTTATTATTCGAAACGTTTTCTTTTTTGAAATACCAAGGAGCAAATTATCATATCAGCAATTATTTAAGGGACTTTTTGAAACAAAGGCCATGTTTTGCTGTGGTGTCTTATTTCTAACAAGTAATAGCCAAATCACGGCAAGCAATAAAACCATCTAGTTTCTTATCGTTAAGCGACATTACTTGCAACGAAGAAATTTGCACCAAGGAGTTTTAATATTTGTCCCATTTCATGAAAGTTTCTCAAATATGTAGTAGGCTACTTTTGCACTTCCATGGAAGTTTTTAATTGGGTTACTTTTTCAGATGTTGCCTCTAGAGCTTTCGAAATTGATTGAATCCTGCCTAATCATTAATCCAGAAGAACGGCCAACTACATGTGAGCTTTTGCAACTCCCTTTATTCGAAGCTCAAGTTGAAAGAGCTCCACCACGGCGAAAATTCTTTATAAGTACGGATTTTAGAGCCAAGAATCTCTCGCTGAGCCAAAAAAACATAAAGTGGTAAGCTGCTTTCCTTAGTCAAGTTGTCCCCTCCACGCAACACACTCACTCGCGATAACAAATCCGTAATGTAATTGTCTCGCTCAATATCGTGTCCGCGAGCCTCATTGAACGCTGAGATAGCATCTTTCGGCTTGAACTCCAAATTTTCGATCAAATAACGGCATATTAAATAGCCAGTTCTGTTTACACCATGAGTACAATGTACACCAATAAGCAATGGAGTATACTCATCCTCATACTGTTTGATCGTCCACAACGAATTACTAACAATTTTGCAAAATGTATTGTACGTCATGTCTGAATACTCCTCAGCGCACATAGGATTTTCCAACAAGTGGGTCCCAATCGCAGAACTGGTGTGGTTACACACCACCGTACCAGACGAAAGTACGGAAGGGTTTCCACGTCGTCTACTTTGCCATACAATTGGGGGGGACATGTTGTTTGATCCTCTCAATCAGTCTTAAAGACGTCCTACCCACATAGCTGTCATCACGACGGCATTTAAATTTGTAAACTACATTGTTTGCATGATGGGTGGGTAGTTTGTCCTTAAGTTCTGGTCTTAACAGAGGTCTCGATCCGAACAATGGTTTGGGCATGTGAGAAGGGAGGCAGAGGGAGGAGTGTTGAAATAGACAGAAGAAAGGGGAGACCTGTCGGCAGTCCATAGAAAACATGGAGAGAAACAGTACAACAGGATATGGAACAAATAAATGTAGGAGAAGAGTTAGCACAGGACTGAGCAAAATACAGGAGGATCATTGCAATTCCAACCCCAAACAAGGGACAAATGGACTCTAAACATAGATGATGATGATGATGATGATGATGATGATGATGATGATGATGATGATGATGATGATGATGATGATGATGATATGAAACTGGGAGATTATTATGAAATGCGATCATGGTCAAAATATTTTAAAACAAAAGGACCCACGGAGCGAGAAAGAATTTTTGTGGAGAGAGGCCGGCAGGGGGAGGGGATGACTGACGCAGGTTTCACCGATAGGCATAATAACAACACAAAGAATAGACAAAATTATTGGGTTGTTAAAGCCTTGCAGCCTCTACGCTACGTGATTCCTTCTTTACAGGCTACGAGAATTTGTTTATAAGAGGTTTTCTGGGAAGGGAACAATTTTAAGCTTAAATTATTCTAGAGAAATTAACAAGAATGGATGGAGCATTGAATTAAGGTATGACATTCTACATTGGTGTACTAACAAAGAACAAATAACAAAACACAGAATGAGTGGAACGGATACTATTTGTTAGATGCTTTGTGCTGATGTTGCACTTTTCAGTAAGAGTGTGTTAGAAGCAAAACACCTGCCAACAATAATCAATATAACATGCAAGCGTTTTGGTCTGACGTATCATTCAAAATATAAAAACACAAGTATTTAATGACGGAGAGCTTGAAAAGAAGGAATCGTTGATTAGTATTGGAGAACAAGTGATTGAAAATATACGGCCGGCACTGGAGCGCGGCGTCCACCCGAACCTGCAGCCGTTCGATCCGCCGGACGACGCCGCGCTCGCCGTCTACCTGCACGCCGACCGTCGCTCCTGGACGGGGCCGACGCGACTCGTCCTCCAGGTCGGTGTCCAGGCGTCGGAGCGGGCCAGCGGGCTGCGCCCGAACATGAACCTGGCCCTCGTCCTCGACGCCCGGTCGGGGCTGTCGACCGAGGCCGCGACGGCGATGCGGGCGCTCGCCGAGGCGTTCGGGGACGCGCGTCAGAGCGGCGACCGGTTCACGCTCGTGTGCTGTCATACGCGAAGTCTGGAAAACACGGACTGTACCTGAGATATGGAAACGTGCTGTTACTGTTCTCATCTACAGAAAAGGATCTGCCGATTTACCAGAAAATGTTCGCCCTATCACTCTTGAATATATTTCTTTAAAGATACTTACTTCTGTAATTCGTAATCGTTTATATAATTACCTCAAACGTAACAATTTAATAGAAACAACAATTCAAAAAGGAGAAGTAGACCATAATTTAATACCAGTAATTTTAAAATATCACCACGTTCCTGATGATATAACATCACTAATTAATATTGCACACTTTGCAACGTAGAATGTATACCACATATTTTGAACTACAGTTTAGGGGGCCACAGCGGATGCTGAAACTAATCAAGATATTCAGAAATACGTTCTGTAAAATATCCTGAATTCGAGACTACAGGACGTCCTGGCACATTGAAGAGCCTCTTATGGATTTTGGGTACAAGATAGAACCTCCCAAGTTTTGGTTCCTTAACATTTAAGTACCTAATCGTTTCTGCGGCTATTTTGCCTGTGTGATGAAGTGACTAAATTATAGTACTAGTCTTAGTCGCCAGTTCATTGCGTAGTCATCATCCCATTCGGAAGAGAAATCATTTTTTCCCGAAACAATCACCAATGACCACACCTTCTTAGAAGATCCATGCGCATTATTGGATGCGTTCAACTAGTACTGCTGCTTACCAGACCTTAGAGCTTTAGTCACCAATCTAACTTGCAGTTAACAGAGATGAATGAGATGCTTTTTGTATAACAAAACTTTTTCGTTATAATAACTCGCAGTCAAATTTATAATTTAATCTTAAAAATGTGGAAAAAATAATCTATAAGCAATTGAAAAAAAAACTGAAAGCATTTTTTAGACCTCACACTTTTTAATCATAATTATTAGCTAAAGTGGCCTTTGATGCTACTGATGTTCCCGGGCACAAACAATGAATGAAGTTTTTATAAATGTAGGTTAAAATCCCTAAACCCCAACAATAAACTCCCTAGTGGAATATACCCCTAAAGAAATAATCTCTGAAAGAAAAATCTCCCATGGGAAAAATCACAAAGAAAATGGATCCATGTTTCCAGCTAAAATTCCAGCCTAGGTAAAAATTATCATCCATGGAAAATATCTCTCTTTTACAACAACACCCCCACCTCTATCAGTAATTGATAGTCTAGGTTAGCTCTTCAACATGGTATAAACCGTGGGTTTGTGGTCTGCATCTTTGGTCTTTTGTGAATGCAAATGGCAATAGTGAATACGGTGATATTAGTGATACGAATGAAGCGAGGGAAAAAAGTGCAAAATTGATAATTGATAGCTACGTTTAGGTCTGCAGCTTTTCTCTGTTGCGAAGCAAAATTTACATGCAAACCTACATGCAAAACAAGTGCGCATGTTGTTTATTCTTTGCATTTTCACAATAGGAAATGGCAATAGTGAGTACTTTTATGATAAGGGGGTTCATACCAAATAACCTGGGTTAACCTGTAAAAGAAAGCTACACATGTTTTCAGGTCACTCTT
Source organism: Alatinidae sp. Z8VKAUB7J3 (assembly GCA_010016025.2). Classification (NCBI taxonomy): domain Eukaryota; kingdom Metazoa; phylum Cnidaria; class Cubozoa; order Carybdeida; family Alatinidae; species Alatinidae sp. Z8VKAUB7J3. Next base: position 88,923,217 of record JAAAKM020721499.1, read on the forward strand.
CAAATAACACTATTCTAATAACAAGAGTTTTTTTCAACAAAGTTGCTAAAAATAACGTCTGATATTGAACACTACTGGTCATCAAGCAAAACTTTCTGCCGGCTAATAGCAATACGGGGCAGTAAATAGCTTCTTGGCTTAGTATAATTATAATTTACAGTGATGCAATCTTATCAATAGACACAAGAAGTTGTGCTGAGTGACGAAACGCATGTACCACAGGGGGAAACTTCACTGTGGTCCAAACATGGAAATGCTCTAGGGAGTTCAAATCTATGCGGTTTCCTTCAAACATTTTAAATACGAACGTTGTCTGTGACGAGTAGATCTCGTTGTCTGCTCCCATATTCAAATCTGGATATTAAACTCAATAGCAGCTTTGATTTAGGATAAAATGATTCACATACCTTCCATTGTACCCTACTGTCTTTTAAAAATATTTAAAATTCTCAATCAATTATTGAGAAAAAATCTACACCAACTTAAGCCATTCCCCGTTTATTACGAAACCTGTTTGATAACAGGTGGTTCCGAGCTTTGGAACAAACTTAGTAGGGATATTAAGGATAATGGTAATTTTAACCAGTTTAAATCTGATTTACGTTTAGAGTTGCTCGGTAGGTATGCTTTCAAAACAGATTAACTATATTTTCAGTGGGTAATTTTTCTGTATTTTTTAATGTATTGTTTTAGGGTTTTATATTGTAGTGTTTCGCTGTTTATTCTTATGTTGGTTTCGGTAATGGTCTCATGCTCCATAATCTTGTTTTTTTTTTTTTATTTTAGCACATCCTCGCAAGCTCCGCTTTTGTTGTGCTATTATATCCGAAACCCGGAGAGCCGATTGAATCCGCAATACTGTATAGCAAGCAAACACTTAAATGGGAAACGTGATCAAAATATACATTACTTCGATATTATATACATACAAAATGCGCCGTTTGAATTATCTTAACATATTTAAATAAATACATTAGCTATCGTGTCATAACATCTTGGAAACATACGTTCTGTTTGAAAGTAAGTGTATTCGAAGTTCTCCAATAAGCTGATAGAGGAAGCGCCTTAACTATACTGGTACATTTCTTACCTGCCATCTTGCTTACCACACTTTGATTTATTATCATCATAGAGCATAGTAATAAAAATAGCAATGGCAATAGCAATAGAAATAACAAAAGCGATAGCAATGGCAATGGCAATGGCAATGGCAATGGATATGGCAATGGGTATGGCAATGGGTATGGCAATGGATATGGCAATGGATATGGAAATGGATATGGCAATGGATATGGAAATGGATATGGAAATGGATATGGATATGGAAATGGATATGGCGATGGATATGGAAATGGATATGGAAATGGATATGGCAATGGATATGGCAATGGATATGGCAATGGATATGGCAATGGATATTGCAAACTGTATATAGAAATGAAAACAGAAATTTTCTTTAAAGATACTTTGCGGAGCCAAGATTGCGGACCCTGCCAATGATAACCGTGTTTCTATATTCATAGTTTGGTCGCCTAGACTTGTCCATGTTTTGGTTTTTTTCTTTTTGTTATTTACTTCTACATTTTTTCATTAAGGGAGTTGAAGAGCCAATATAATTTGGAAAGCTCCTGTACATCGCTATTATTATTATTATTATTATTATTATTGACAATTCTTCTTATCTCAGATAAAAATTATTCATCTGGCGTTGATTAGGCTCAGTTGGTAGAGTGCGAGTTCGACACTAAGGGTACTGGGTGGATTTGCTCTCGTGTCTCTCCCACTTGTCTTAAGGGTAAAATTTTTGATTCGTTCAAATCTAATAATGAAAATTGAGACTTGTGTAATTCTGCTAGTTCTGTTCCTTAAAATACTTTTAAGCCGATTGCAATGGTGTACTTTCACCCATTCGTTATAATCACTTTTGTGACACGTTAATGACGTCACTGGATCAAGGTTATTAGTGAAACATTAGAAGTCCCCCACCCCCCATCTTTTGATGGCCGGTATAGCTAAATCAACTACATAGAAATGAGAATAAAAACTGATATCCCAGTGTTCAAAATGGCTGGTAGAAAGCCAAAAAAGTGTGTGGAGTGCTGTGCTTAAAGAAAACTGTTCATGTCCCACATGTCACTATATTCTAGGAAAAGTAAACTTTTCACGTACGACATGTCATTGTATACAGCTAAAAGTATAGTGCTCATGTGTCACGTCTCTTTGTATTCAGCTAAAAGTAAACTGTTCATGTGTCACGTGTCACTGTATTCAGCTGAAAGTAAACTGTTCATGTGTCACGTGTCACTGTATATCGTAATGAATGCTTATACCTTCTTCAAGGTTAGTAGTTGAATGAAAGGGGGCTATCCAACCAGGGTAAGTGCTACTGAGTTTCAATTTAATCCATAACGCCATTGTGAGAGCAGAGTTCGTGCTTCTGTAAAAAGAACGAGAAAAAAACCTCTCATATATTTTTGCCGCCTCATAAGAAAACTCCTATTTTGAAAAGATCACTACCGGGGATCGAACACGTGATCTACGCTCTCGCAGCGTGTGCTCTACCAACTGAGCTGGCTGACCTCCGATGTTAACTTACTATATTTCTCTGGCTTGCTTCTCTGCCTGGTAGCACAAATTGAGGGGCGTCGCCCTTGGACGCCCCAGCTGCCCCTTATTTATTAGTTGGCCTGTTTGGTGGTTTTTCTGTTTATTTAGGGTAGTTTCAATTTTCTGGTCCACTACTCATCAGGGGTCTTTGATTGAGAGACTGCCGAGAAGAAGAAGAAGGCTGACGTTTTAAAAGTTGTGTAGACGAGTTTTCATATCCATCCGTTAATAAATTTCGTGCTACGAAAAATCATATTCAAAATTTCTAAAAAACTTTTTATCCGCCCCGCCTTTTTATAGTTCTTCTTTATAGTATTTTAGTATACATTTCATAGTCGTCACCTTGAAGCTGTAGCTTCATTCCTTGTCACGTTGCCCACAAGAGATCAAGAATGAGACAAGGTGGTCAAATGGGATTTCCAGCGATTTTTATTATTATCTGTCTTCATTCCCTGATGATCTGTGACCAAACATAAATACATTATTGTTGTGCTCGAAACCCTCTTAAAATGACGTGTTTCCCTTCCAACTTCCATTTAAGATATGAGTGAAATTTCACTATCTGGAGCATCCTTTCCCACCCTTGCAAGTTTTTACCAGCTTACTTAACGTTTAGATTTTAACCAAAAAATGTTACCGTGAACGTTATATTAAGGCACTTGGCACCCTCAGAATCATATTTCAAACTCAAATAAACACATGCAATAGACTCAGTGGATCCATATCAGTAACTGTGGGTACTTAAAATGCTAAGGCATGAAGAACTAGGCTACCAGCTTACTTAACGTTTAGATTGTAACGAAAAAATTGTACCGTGAACGTTATTTTAAAGTACTTGTCACCCTCACGATCATATTTTAAACTCAAATAAACACATGAAATAGACTCAGTTGTAAAAAACTTAGCAAATTTCGTACAAACCCATATATAGATATATATGGTTGCCAGTTGGTATGTGTCTTAATAGAATTGATGTCGAATGGCTTACATGGGTCATTTATTCGCTGTCTTCGCGTTATGACGGTTAGCCATTTACGGTCTTTGTTGCAGCAGTAATAGAAGCGTGTATGCAGGTTAATTTTGCATCTTAGAATGGGTAATATTGCCCAGGGTAAACGATTGAGAGTTGTAAGATACCAGTTACTTCCTTAAGTAAGAATATCAAATAACCAAATACTCTCTTGAAACGCTGCTGTTATTATTGGTAAGTTTCGTAGCTAATTCTCGCAGTAATTTCTTGTTGTACATGCATAGATCCATTCTTATAATCCTTGATGTCGATAGGTTATTATCCGTTGTTTTCATAGTATTATTTGCAAGATAAGCTAGGCTATATTACTGTTTGAGAGTTGAATTTCACAGTAGGTTTACCGTTAAGGCCGGTTTCCACTCCCTCGATCAACCCTCGATTCGATCGACATCGAACGCTTTGGACATGCGTACTTTCATTATCGTGGCATCCCCTTCGATCTGCCCTCGATCTCTGTGTATTAACTTACGATTGGCTCCACATATAGTTTGGCTACCTGTAGTAGTTCAACTTTGATTCCCACAGTATCTTCCATACTCGATGTTACAGATGCCACCTCAGTTTCTACTTACACTGGGACCACCAGCTTTGCAATGAGACGTCTGGTATAAGATGTTTAACAACTATATGCTTGCAAGTGGCAATTCAGTGCTTCCTAAGCCTAAGCAAATGGTAATACTCTTTCATGCTTTAGGAACAGAAGGCCAGCAGATTTCTACACTTTGTCTCCAACGGGCGATTCCTACCAAGCTCCCGTTTGAATTGCTTTATGGAAGAAGTGTGAGGGGGCCAATGGCCATACTGAAAGAATTGTGGACACAAGAGGAAAATGACCCAGAGGTCCGGACCACCTATGAGTACGTCTTAAGGCTGAAAAAAAAGATTGGCAGATACCTGCACATTGGCACAAGAAGCATTGCAGAACGCAAGTGGGAGGCAAAAATGGTACTTTGATATTGAACTTCATTGACCCTGAACATTAATTCGATTTAACTTTTGGAACTCTACAAACTTATTTTGGAACATTTACTTACCAATACATTTGAACGAGATGCGTACATTCTATGGTGCACAAAGCGTTCAAAATATGCTAATAAGGCATATTTGACATAGTTTGCATACACTAAATGGGTATATTACATGCTGCACAAAGCGTTCAAACTAGGCTGATAAGGGATATTTGACATAGTTTGCATACACTAGATGCGTACATTCCTTGGTGCGCAAAGCGTTCAAAATATGCTAATAAGACATATTTGACATAGTTTGCATACACTAGATGCGTACATTCCATGGTTCACAAAACGTTCAAACTAGGCTGATAAGGGATATTTGACATAGTTTGCTCCACATCCGTGCTTTCAATACTTCTTATTTATGAACATGTTAGTCTTAATGCATATACACTTTACCATTAGGGTTTTGGTCGTAGGAATTTTTTCCGTAGACATTTTTTCAGTAGGGATTTTTCCTACATTCCTAATCTTCATTGGCTGATGTTTCATTTTTTGGTATATTTCTGGTTGTCTTTGATTAATTTATTTTTAATCCTTTCCAATGGGCGTGAAGATGCTTCCACTGATGTCCGCCCAACTACTGTCCTTATGTATTGTTTCTTTGTGGTCGGTATCCATGCCCAAATACCCCCCCCCTAAAATACCAAGAGAACCCATGATGGACCTTCAGAAACTCTCCCCATTGAATATGTTTAGTGGACACAAAAGTTGATAACCCGATAATATTTTTAAAATTTTGACTTTCCACCGACATGTGCTCAATATTTTTAAGAATATTAACGAACAATGCATACTATATGGTACAAGTTTGCTACTTTGGCCAGGCATTGTGCTGGAAAGCGCTGTCAGGCCTACTTTAGACGTCGAATTTGTCTTAGATTTGTGTCGAGTCAAATTCAATTCCACAATTAAATCCATGATAAATTGTCTCTTGTATAAAGAGTGGCACTCCAAGCCCAGAAATAAGAAAAATTGGAGAGTAGAATACTCTGAAAAAGTTGCAAAATGCTGCATATTTGTTGCTTACCGAACCCCACTGCCACCAATGATGCGATGGAGTTTTTCCTTTATTAAGAATAGTTTTCACGAAATTTCTGGCTTCTTAATGGATTTGAAACATAGTGTTGTGGCAGAGGTCTCATGGTATTACAGGCAACTCTGTCCTTGCGGCCAGCTTCCTTTTAAGGGCAGCTTTGAAATGCGGGCGCAAAATCAAAGTCCGGTAATTTTTGCATTATCCAACGACAGATTGTGGGTTCTGTTTTGCGATATAATTGTTTTACCTGATACCGGCATCTACCGAGAAACGGCATAGGGGAGAGGCATTTTACTATGAGAATATAATTAGCGGAGAAAACTGCGGGATTTAAAGTTGTAGGGACAACATACTGGAGTTTGGTAGTGTTGGATGTTGTAGCCCAGCGACATCATTCCTCAGTACACGCTACTAAACCGGAAGTGCTCTTTAGGCCATAACGCCCTTGGTTACGTGATGGAAACGACATTCTTAATACAGTGAGTCCAATAGGTAAAAAAGCAAACACCATTCATCTGTTCCTCTTCGTCCGTGCATTGGAGATCCGTTCCGTCATATAGTTGCTCTTTGAGATTTGAAAAAAAATCCGTCGAGTATTGAAAATTCATCTTACGCGTGTTTTGTGTTGGTCAAGTCGTCTAACTGTATACTTGGTCCGTGCATTGGAGATCCGCACTTCTGTATACTTGGTCTTGGCATTTGAAGAAAATTCTCCGAGTAGTGACAAATCCTAATACGTGTGTAGGGCTATTAAGTGTGAGTCGAATGGTCCAAGTAGTAGTGTCATAAACATGACGCAACGGCCGATGGACCGGTGTATCGCACCCTTGTTAGAGTGACTGCAATGAGTTGCTTAAAACGTATCAATTCTGCTGAACACCTGATGTTGATTTGGTTCACACTTGATTTTAATTTGCCAGCTTAAGCTATTTGCTTTAGATAAAAACGGTGGACGTTTTATGAAGCATTGTACCGAGGGAGTCGACCATTTAACCAGCAAGTTCTGTCGACACTCAGATGCACACATGGCAGACAAACATCAACGATTTATTTGTTAAAAAGTGAATTAACTTTTTCAAGAGTCACCCCACAGTCATCCCATAGGTCCAACATTTTTAATTTCCGATGCATTATGATATACTACAGTGAAAAATGTATATGCCGATCAGAATGTCAGGGGGGGGTACGCTAGTGGATCCTCTCAGGGAGGGGGGCTGCCCTTGCCCCCTCTCACCTTCGTGACTACTTACATTGTTGCTGATTACCCCAAACCATAATTATGAGCTAAATATCAGCTTAGCTGTTAACTGTTATAACTGCGAGATTATAAAGGTACGATATACACCAGGTGTGACAGAGTGACAGCTGAATACTTTGAAATCAAAGGAAAAGAGCCTAGTACGTTCTTAACATATTGCGTCATTTTTGTAATCTGGAATTCTGACATTTAACAGGTTATGGATACAGGTTGCGCATGTCGCTAGAAAGTTACTTTTCTCGTAGGCGTTTTTGTGATCTCGTTTGTTTGCATCTTTTGTGTGCATCTGATTTCATGGTTTGAGTCGTTACTTGCTTATTTTGTTTCCTTGATATGTACGTTCTTAACATATTGCGTCATTTTTGTAATCTGGAATTCTGACATTTAGCAGGTTATGGATACAGGTTGCGCACAAAGTATTTAAAAAAAAAAAATCTTCTTTTTTTGCACCAGAATTATCCTTAAATTGGGCATTGGCATGACCAGCGTCACACCCTAGTTCTTTATTGTACAACTTTGTTACCATGGATATAGGATATCAGGGATTTCCTGGAAGGGAAATGGGCAAAGTTAAAAAAAAACTTTTTTTTCGAAGTGTCCTTTTTTATAATTTCACTCGTTCTGTCACTTTGAAATATTTTTGTTTCTCAAGGAAAAGAAGCGAAATGGCACATGCGCAATTATTTTCTTTATTTTTACTTATCTTTACTTCGTTATTTTGAGGACTAGATAGTAAAAGCAATTACTTAAAATCGCAAAGAATGTTTTGCAAAGATGAATTTAAAAATTTATATCGGGAATACATCAAATTGTTTGTTCGGTAACAGATTCAGTCAACCTGACCATAGTAACTCGAATTCACCGGTTGGGAAGGCTCCCTGGAGATCAAAGGGCTGCCGCCCGAATGTTGAGACTCCTTGATCAACGTATCACGTGATGTCGAGCCGGTACAAACATTTGAATGAAGATGGCGATAAATAGCGAGGACCTTGGGCTGGAGAACGTTGCCGTGGCCAAAAGCAATGACAATTTTCTAAGCAAAATTGAAATCGAAATTTTGCAAAACACCAACGAAACAATGCCTTGTTACGGTAGAGACGTGGGGTGCCACCGTGAAAACGTCTATCATGCGAGGTTCAACGAATAGCTATGGAAGCGTACTTATCGTAACCACCAAGAGTGAGATCGATGTCGTAGCCAGAAAAAGCAGACACAACAAGTGAAAGTAGCTAAATCCTCGTGAAAGTAACGAAAATTATGCAAGAAAGTTAATAGAGGAACTGCATCCTATTTTTCCTACGAAGGATGATTAGAGAGCTACTCAGCCACAATACCTCCAAAGTAACCCATGACAGCAAAGAAAAGATACCTCTTTGCAAAAAGCTGATGGCCAGAATTCTAGGCAGCTTTAGAAAAGTACAAGATCAGATTATTTATTTAAATTTTTTAATATTTTTTTTTTATTCCGTATTATTTTATTTTATCTTATTTATTTTTCAATTTTTAAAATTTTCTTTTTTTCCTTTTTTATTTTATTTTATTTTATTTTATTTTATTTTATTTTATTTTATTTTATTTTATTTTATTTTATTTTATTTTAAAAAGAGCAATAAAGTGACCTTCATATCTAACAAAGACAGAAAACATAACCTTACATCATTTCTAGGACACGGGAACTACCAGTTTACCCAATCGTATATAAAAGATATGTTCATATGAAAGGTTCAGTTGATGGATTTCTTATTTGTATTTCTTCGCGTTGGAGGCACTGATCAAAGCCTGATTCAGGAATTAGATCTCTTTGTCTATTTTATCAGCAGTCCATTTATTATTGTGAAAATTTTAGATTTTGGTCGTTCATTTTAAATCATTACATTTGATTGAAATGTCAGTTTTTTGATGATGATGATGATGATGATGATGATGATGATGATGATGATGATGATGATGATGATGATGATGATGATAACGATAATTTACCAAAAGTAAAACTCCAAACGTGGAAACTTTATTGACAACGTTTCGAGAAACAGACTTCTTCAGGTCACTAGTGAAAATTGGCCAATAACTATTCACCTTTCATTGATAACGATAATGATGGTGATGATAATAATGTTGCGGTTGCGGGAGCACAAGTTGGCACAATAAAGGGTATTCCATCAAGTATACTCACCTGATCAGATGCGGGTTCATAAATTCCTCTGTTTGTGACTCTAAAAGATCAAAGGTTCCGCCAAGAGTTGCCCTTCTGCCTATTTCCTATTCTGTGTCTGTACTAGCTATATCCAAGCTAGTGGTGGTTTCTGTCGAAGGGTAAGAAAAGTAGGGTAAGGATATGCTATACTGGCTGAGTATGGAGTACGTATGTGGGAGGTTTGCGATGTTATACTTAACATACGTCGTCACCACCATTTGTTTGATGCATAATCAGGCAGATCTCTTTTACATTCTGCTATCATGTGCTCCCTTACAACATCAGCAATGCTCAGCTCTTATATAACAATATATGCAAAACGATTATAAGAAAATCACATCTTTAGATGAATTTTTTACCAACAGTGAATTAAGAGTTATATTTTTGATGATGTTTGGAGGATATTTTCTAGTCATAATGCTCAAAATAATTATGAACTGGTTGATTATAAGCGAGCAACCATTTCGGTCGTCTCAAAACGTAAAATATCTTGCCTAAATACAATCTATACATGTAGAAATACTTTAGAGATATTAAAAGCCCTTAAAAAATCAAAATGTAATTCAAAAAATATGTTTTAAGGCCTTTTTACAAATGAATCGCATTGTAAGATCATTTAGGGGCGGAAAACGAAAGGTGAAAAACTGAGTAGCAGCGAGAAAATATTGCTATAATATACAGTCTCAAAGAAAAAGTCATGTAGATAAGGAGGTCAGGCCAGGTTCGAGTAAAATAGTTGCATGTCCCTTCGATGTATAGTTTGCACGCAGAAGAATTTTTAAACTTTTAGAAAGCATAGCTGAAAACACTAGTAAAATACCTATAGTTTATATACACATTTTTCATTTGATGTACGTATGACATTTTCCTTCTCATGTAATTGTATGTATAGAGCATGCATAAGACCCGTACTGCTCTATGGTACAGAGGCAAGAGGAATGACACAAGTATTGGAAAGAAAGATGATCTGTGATGGAAGGATATTGTGCTGTATGGCGGGCATATCTTGGAGAGACAGGATTAGATATGAGGAAGTAGCACGGAGGTGTGGTGTGAGACAGCTCAGTGATTTAATAACATCAGGAAGATTAAGATGGTACAGTCACGTAGGAAGGAGGGAAAATGGAGACTTACTAAGAAGAACAATGGAATTAGAGGCACCTGGCCGAAGACCTCCAGGAAGACCTATTTATTTACATCTACATTTATATTTTTTCATTAAGATGGATGAAGAGCCAATGTAATTTGGAAAGCTCCTGTATATCGTTATTATTATTATTATTATTATTATTATTTGGTTATTATTTGGTATTAGTTACTAGTTTGGTATTAGTTATTAGTTACTTATTTGGTAAATAGAATTCTTTCTTTAGTAGTATTGTTGTTGTTTATGGTTTGTTTATTTTTATTTTTTTTCTCTCTCTCTCTCGATGATTCAAAGTATTTCTTGTTACTAGGGTTGTATATCGTAACAGTATTGATATGTGCGTACATTCCATGGTGCACAATGGGTTTAGAATAGCACCAAAAGCTGTTTTTAGTGACACTTGCATGGTTGGAATACGTACATTCCATGGTGCCCAATGCGTTTAGAATAGCACCAAAAGCTGTTTTTAGTGACACTTGCATGCCTGGAATACGTTCATTCCATGGTGCACAATGCGTTTAGAAGAGCACCAAAAGCTCTTTTTAATGACACTTGCACGCTTGGAATACGTACATTCCAAGGTGCACAATGCGTTTAGAATAGCACCAAAAGCTGCTTTTAGTGACACTTGCATGCGACGTGCCCCTTCCGGAGCCCGCTCACCAAGGAGAAGGCAGGGGGGGCGTCCTGACCCGGGGAAGCGTCGGGGGTCTCGGAGGTCTTCTCGGTCTGCTCGGCGTCGCTCATCGCGGCTCCTCCGGGCGCGCGCTCAGCTCACGCCCCACCAGGGTCTCCAGCTTCGAGAGGGAAATGACCCGGTCGGCGTGCGCGCGCTCCCGGGCGAGATGGAACTCGAGCCGCACCCGCTCGGCGTCGAGGACGTCCAGGAACTCGCCGTTCCCGGCTTCGAAGGCGGCGGCGGTGACCCGCAGGTATTTGATCCTGAACCTAATATGAAAACGGAAGTATAACATTGTTACTAACTTGACTAGTGCATCGAAAATTCACATAGTAAATGTTCATCTTATCATTCAACTCACCCATTACAAACAAAAATAGCATTAGGTGGCCATAGTTGCCTTTAAAATTAAACCAGTGTTCTTCAACAGTGGAACAGCTTGGAGAAGCCACACGATCCACCGAACCAGATTGGATTGCGCCCGGAAAGTTTTAGAGGGCACATAACGTCCCATACATCTGCAGTTGGTGGACTCGGATGTTAAGAGCTGTTGGCGCGAAATTCAATTGTTGGCATCTTTCGTAGCCTCGTTTCCATTCTAGTGTATTATATTAATTCTATGGCTGACACGTCTAGTCCGGCGAGAATGTCACTGTTTGCCCGCATCACACAGTGTACAAATTTTTGCTGGGACTTTGATTTTACGCCCACATTTTGAAGCTGCCCTTAAAAGAAAGCTGGCCGCAAGGACTAACTGCTCTACAGGCAATTCTGTTCTTGCGGCCAGCTTCCTTTTAAGGGCAGCTTTGAAATGCGGGCGCAAAATCGAAGTCCAAGCAAAATCTGTTCAAAAAGTCGAGAGATGATCAGTGTTTTAATGAAAATATTTAACCATAGTTGGAATGCAGGTGTATTACCTAAAGACTGGAAAGATGGCAGATCAATAGAGTACCAAAGGAAGGTGATTTGAGTGAGTGCAATAATTTTAGGGGTACAACTTTGACACCTATTGTTACTAAAGTCTTTTTCAAGATAATTTTAAATAGAATGGAGCCTGAGATAAGATCTTAATAAGATCTTAAGACTGGAACAGGCTGGCTTTAGAAAGGGTAGAGGATGCAGTGATCAGATTTTTATTCTAAGAGCACACGCGTAAAGATGTGAATAAAGTCAGCAAGAACTGTAAATACGTGTCTAATTGATATTTGTTACTTTCTGTATCAATCATAACGGAGTTAGATGACTTTGTATGTGTTTAGAATTAAGTTAAATACCTTTAAAAGTAAAATTTAGGACGTCGTAATATTGCATAATCATCGTAGATGAAAAATCTTATCAATAAGTTGAGGTTTTTTTTGGAAAAATTGCTTAAACGTTGAAATCAAATCATTTACATCAACAAATTCATCTCAAATAGCTTCTCCAACTCCGTGAAATGCATCTCAGGAAATATGGCACCAGAATATCCATGCAATTCACTTTGTTCAGTTTTAAAATTGCGCCCTCTACGATTAATTTCCACCAAAAAAATTAAATTGCTTATTGCCACTTGTTGGTACAAGCGTAATGTTCTTGAACAAAGAAAGGTCGTTGTAAAGGCTGGTTTATAGTCCTGCTGTGTTCCAGCACAGCAGAGAACGTTGCTGCGGTTGGTTGCTATAGAAGTGTACAAAATGCCGTGCAGCATACGTTATGGCGCTGCTGTATGGAGCATTCTTTTCCGCACACCAGCATGTCACTTTGAACTGACTCCCCGGTTGTCAGTCAGACTTCCCTAGACCTAAAAGGGGACTTTCAAATAATGGAGGCGTCTAATATTCGATGTTTTAAGGTTTGGTTATGCAACATTGTTGCTATGAATTATAAACCGTTGTGGGTATGAAATATTTTCAATATGACAGAAAATGGTGAAAACATTTATGGCATTCACATTAAGATACTTCGTGCTATCATGAACACTGTTTAGAACTATAGTGGTCTTGCATAAGAAGAATGTGCAATTATGGCAAATTGCCCTTATATCAAACATCATCCACACGAAGGGCACAAGTGAAATGAGCCAGTATTGTCAATAAAATTGAATCGTGTGTGGGGGACCGGAAATTTCATCAAAATTAGTCTGTCTTCATGATTGTCAATTTTCATTGAGCGTCTGTAGGCTGCTTTAGCTTCAAATGCATTTATTTGAAATTATCATAAAAAACGCTATCCAGCCTATCCTTAACCTTAAATAGGCACCCTAACCATGCTATTCGAGACTATGCGAAAGCATAAGATAGGATTAAAAGAGGTTGAAAACCATGTTCCCTAACTATACTTTCCTCTGTGAAGCCAATCACCAGGGATATTAATAGAGTGCAGACTATCTATGTAATGCACACTCATAATTCAGTGTTTTATATCGCTGGAGGAAGCAAATTTCCAAAGAGTTTTAAGTGAGCATATTCCCATACTTAGAAAGCCCTTGTTTGTTTTATGTCATTTAAAGCATGGTGGAGCCTCAGCTTTCCAAGTTAAGAACCTTTTGCAGTAGAACAGAGACTTGTTGAGCATCCCAACCCTCAACCCATTTCTGGTACTTTTGCCATTCTGTCTCATTTTTGTTTCGAAAGTGGGTAGTATTTAAGTTTATAAATATATTTTGTGCAATGAACAACTTTCATTTTCTCCAAAAAATGTCCACTTCACCGTGGAATCGCCCATATATATATATATATAACCTAAAACAGACTATAAAAGCTTAAGTTAAAATACAATATAAAAACAATAAAAACTAACGTTTGCTCAAGGCGAGCTTTCGGAATTCTCGTTCCTTCTTCTGGCTTCAAACTGTCCAGATGGCTCCTTCTCTAATAAATACGGGCTAAAACAATAGAAATTTATGTACAAGAATTAAAAATATATTTGTAAAAGGATTCCGGCCTGATGTGCAAACATGTCGATTTTAGACCCTTAGCTGACCTTCACATAGAAAGCCGTACCTGTGTAGACATGCCGATTTTACGCTTTACCTGACCTTTATATTTAAAGCCGTACCTGTGCAAACATGTCTATTTTAGACCCTTAGATGACCTTCGCATAGAAAGCCGTACCTGTGTAGACATGCCGATTTTAGGCTTTACCTGACCTCCGCAAAGACGGCCTTACCTGTGTAGACATGCCGATTTTAGGCTTTACCTGACCTCCACAAAGAAGGCCGTACCCGTGTAGACATGCCGATTTTGAGAGGCTGGTCTCCAATTACGTTGAGCTGGATGTCGATGTCCACCGGCGGATGATTGGGAGCTAATGTGGCGACTAGATGTTAGCATCGGTGATCACCTAGCTTAGTTGGTAGAGCGCACGCCGCGAAAGCGTGAGTCTCGGCTTCGATCTCAGGTGGTGACATATTTTCTATTTCTCTAGTGCTCTTTTCAAAACTAACCTTGCAAATCCTCTCTTCTCGTTCAATATACATTGTCTAAAAAGGAATTGTTTTGTAGCTTTAGGGGAAGAGTTACACTTATGCAACTGACGATGGAATCTCATTGCCTCCATCATATAGACGGGCATATGTTTTGGAGCTTCACAAAACAGTTTGGTGGGTTCTTTTGGCGCTAAAACTTTATTCTTTCTGTGGCAGATAGCAATGCTGCGAGAGAGTCTGCAGGGAGTGTAACATGGATTTGCTACGCTGTGATTAGAGTTCAATTTTCAAGATTGTGTTTCAAGTTATGAGGTTTTAAAGCTATCGTTGTAATTACCTATTCATTTTACTCTATTTTGGTAACGTCTGAGATCAAGTTCTTGTTAACCTTTCATCGATGACCTTTCGATTTGCATTTGGAATGCCAGCAGCTTGCTTTCTCCCTTTTTGGGTAGGGTCCAGTTTTTGGAGGCATATATCCAGAGTGGGAGAATCAAACATTTGTAAAGGCCTGGTCACACCACCAATGATACCAATATTGGGACCTACAACGATAACGATAAATCATTTTAGGAGTGGTCACACCACCAACGATACGTATCGTTGGACGAAGCACATGCAGCTACGAATTGTGATGACAGGCAGTGAAATTTGCACGAGCCATGAAGAACGTACCTTGTCACTGTTCTTGTTAGCAAGGCTGGTTAACTATTGAATAAGTGGTATCATTCCTCAATCTAAAACTATTAATTCAATTCCAGATACTGTTAATGAAGGCTATTTTAACAAGAGGATTCTCTGTGAGTGTTAACAACCAATTCCTTGTCAATGAGTCAATTAATTACTATAGATATTTGTCTCAACGATCCCTCTAAGATAATTGGTAACTAGTGAATAAGTGGTATCATTCCTCAATCGAAAACTATTCATTCAATTCCAGATACTGTTAATGAAGGCTATTTTAGCTAGAGGATTCCCTGTGAGTGTTAACAACCAATTCTATGTTAGCATAAAGAGCGAGGTATTGAGGCAGGGGCACCCCCTTATATGCGTAACAATTTCTGTTTATTTCAACTTTTAATGTTGCTGGTTACTATCAGATGGAAAAAATTGCTTTTTTAAAATCCCAAAATAAGCATTAGGCGAAAATGTTATTTTATCAGCCCGTTTCTTTTAAGTGTGTTCATGCAATAGTTATTTATCACTTCATTAATTGTACGACTCTGTTTATTAATCTTGTCGCGGACGAACTTCGTTTCTCACACCGAAGTTCAAGTCATTCAAAGAAAAAATGTCTTCATGTGTTAACAGCGGAGGTCACCTAGCTCAGTTGGTAGAGCGCACGCCGCGAAAGAGTGGGTCACGGGTTCGATCCCCGGTGGTGACACATTTTCTATTTCTCTAGTGTTATTTTCAAGAATGGTGTACCTAAGTAACGCATTCTCTAATTAAATACTGATATGATACAGTCAGGAAACGATCACAACGGTGTATTTACTTAACGTTTGAACGTTTAACGGGCACAGTTTCTAGGAAAGTGTGTTTCTTCGAGGGCTACACTTCATTCAATAGTTCAAGCAAGTCTGTAGGGCCCATACGTTATAGTATAAAAAGATATACACATTATATACATCAAACGATATACATAATTATTTGTTATTATTTTATTCATTGCCAAGGTCTGCCTGGCTTTTTCAAATTAAATATATCATGAATCACATTATGTCCGTATTTACCAAGTTTGGCTTTAGGAAACTGATCAAGTTACTTAACACAATTCCTAAAATGATCCCAGAGTAGTGACGGTATATAAGAAATAAGATATTTCTATATTTACGAAGCTAGGAGTTTGTTGAGGGGGATGAGGTTCAGATTCCAGGGCCTTGCAATTTTGTGACCAATTAAGTTCTTCTCATACATTATTGTCCAATTTACTATCGCATGCTGTAAAACATCCTGATGTAATACCACAAAGGTATAACATTTCTTCTTCCTAATTCTGGGGATACTATGAATCCCAAAAATTATAGACAAATAACATGCTTGTCTTTCTTAACGTCTATCTTATCTGAACGCACATATACCTTTCTTGCTGACAGTGACATACTTCCACTGAAACAAAAGGGGTGTAAACGTGGGTCATATGGTTGCAAAGACCAACTTCTGATTAACAAAATGATTCTTGAAAAGTGTTATCATCTGAGTGGAGTTGTGTATTTTCTGTTTTAAAACTGGCTAATTTCTCGTTCGATTTGGTTATTTTCTGGCTAAAAGTGCCTATTTTCAGGGGTCGAACTGGCATTCTTCTGGGTTGAGTCGGTTTACTTCTGGGTCGAACTGGCTATTTTCTGACTCGAGTTGCCTGTATTCTAGCTTGAATTGGCTATTTTCTGGGTTGCATTATGTATTTTCCGGATTGAGTTGGCTGTTTTCTGTTTTAAACTGGCTATTTTCTGGGTTGCATTATGTATTTTCTGGATTGAGTTGGCTTAGGTTTTAGGAAGTAAAATCACCTGAAATATCAGGGGGAAAAATTTACCTGAGCAAATGTGGTGAAACAGGAAGCATAGAACAGTTTTCAATTTTGTCATTTCCTACGCTCATGTTTTTATTTCATGATAAGGTTTCAAAGGCAGTATATTTGGAAAAAAAATTAATGTGGGACCATATTATGAAGTGTAATGGACTCGTGTTTTTCTTGTTTTCCTTATGTTAAAAACAAGCATGAATTAATTCAAAAAAAGTGTCTGCTCAAAGTAAAGAGCAAAATTAAAACTTAAAATGAGCTTCACGGTAAAGAGTTCTTAACTTGCCAGTACATTCCCTGGTACTAGAAGTTTTCACCAATATATTCCACACTGTCATAATGCTTTTGACTGCAAAGGGATGAAGAGTGACTCTGAGTATGATCTAATTTTTGAGTTCTTTGCTTGTTCTGCCACTTGTCAAATGGACAGAAAAATATCAAGTTACATGCTATGCTAATGTAACTATCTTTACTGGGTAGGAATTGTTTGTAAGGGTGATGAAGAAAACAATGATGTCCAAGTAAAGTTCATGCATCCTCATTGCCCACTCAAGATGAATGGTATTGATTTTTTCCAAACATTTACTAATAAAATGTTAATAAAATGTTTCTTGCGCACTTTCATTTGAAAGAGACTAATTTCTAATGGTTTTTATTGCACTTGGTTATTTACCAAGTGACACATAGCGATTGCAAATTCTGTCGGTCAGTTGGACCCGGTTATGCTAGTTTAGTTACATCCAGATAAGCTAGGACGATGAAATTTGGCAGGCGTATCTGGGACCAGACCAGATTAAATTAGAAATAGTCGTTTCGACCATCTGGGGGTGGGGAATGGGGGACGGCTATTTCAGAATTTTATCATCTTGTATATACTGAGCGCGACAGGCTGGAATAGCACTTCAGTCTTGAATTCAGTCACTAACATCCGCACCGGGACTATCGTACAAGAATTTTGTCATCTTGTAAATAGTGAGCACGACAGGATGGAATAGCACTTCAGTCTTGAATTCAGTCACTAACATCCGTACCTGGACTATCGTATAATAATTTTATCATCTTGCATATATTGAACGCGACAGGCTTGGATAGTACTTCAGTCTTGAATTCAGTCACTAACATCCGTACCGAAACTATCGTACAAGAATTTTCATTCACCGGTGTTCCTATTACAGGGTAGAAATTCTAGACCAGCCAAGGCTTGCGAGATCAGTCGTAGATTCAAACCCTATGAGTCAGGAATTGTACAACTGTTGCTTCTTAATGACGACTGCCATGGGAATTTTTTCCTTTGTTGTTTCTCGCTATTACAACAAGCTTGCTGTGACTACAATCTGTAAGTTTTGGAAGCAGTAAATATTAAGATAAAGCAGACAGATCTTTCCTGC
The DNA here is from genome assembly GCA_010016025.2 of Alatinidae sp. Z8VKAUB7J3. Classification (NCBI taxonomy): domain Eukaryota; kingdom Metazoa; phylum Cnidaria; class Cubozoa; order Carybdeida; family Alatinidae; species Alatinidae sp. Z8VKAUB7J3. The sequence continues at coordinate 88,941,505 of JAAAKM020721499.1, forward strand.
TGAAAACAGTTTGTTTTTGACGCGGATAAATTCTAGTTCCTTCCGCATCCGAAGCTATTTAGAATCGGAACTCAATTTTCTAAAGCAAACTTTTCTTTCTAATGGCTATCCCGAAGACATCGTTGACAGCACTATCAAATCGGAACTTTCACAGTTGTCCAAAGAAAAACGCTTCGGACCTAAAAACTGTCCTGTATACTTAAAACTACCGTGGCATGGAAACGTTTCACTTCGTTTTGAAAACCAAATCAAAAAGGCAATAGGGAAGTGTTTTGGCGCGGTCGTTCCATGCGTAGTTTATACAACCAAAAAAAGCATTATCAACCAACCACAAAGACCGTGTGCCTTCCACAAATTTTTCAGAATTAGGGTCAACAACTACAAATCGGCTTTTAGAAACTACTCGAAAACTAAGGATATATCTAACAAATCTACTCATCGGCCCACAACGGCCAATCAGATTGGCAGTTTACACTTATTGACTCGGCTGAAAGCGAGACACAGTTACGCGAAAAAGAGTCGTTTTGGCAATACCAATTACGAACGTTGGTGCAACATGGTCTTAACGATAGAGATATTACGACTTCTTATAATTAAAAAACACTTTCTTTCCAGCCTCCTGCGTTCAGGAGCTTTCACATATCAATCAAAGATGTACGCATCTAATGTATGCAAACTATGTCAAATATGCCTCATTAGTCTATTATGAACGTTTTGTGCACCATGGAATGTACGCACCTAGTGTATGCAAACTATGTCAAATATGCCTCATCAGCCTATTTTGAACCCTTTTGTGCACCATTGATTGTATGCTTCTAGTGTATGCAAACTATGTCCGATATGCCTCATTAGCCTATTATGAACGCTTTGTGTGTCATGGAATGTACGCATCTAGTGTATGCAAAGTATGTCAAATATGCCTTATTAGCCTATTTTGAACGCTTTGTGCACCGTCATCATCGTTACTGTCGCCATGTCGTTGTGATCATTGTTGTTGTTGGGTTGTTGTCATCACTGGCGTCGTTGTCGTGACATCGTCATCGTCGTTGTCATTGCCGTGTCATCATCGTTGTGGCTGTCATGTGCTCGTCATCATTGTCGTCGTTGTGGTGTGGTCATTATCATTATCGTGGCTGCCATGTTGTCGTCATAATCGTCGTCGTTGTCACGTCGTCATCATCGTTACTGTCGCCATGTCGTTGTGATCATTGTTGTTGTTGGGTTGTTGTCATCACTGGCGTCGTTGTCCCCTGTCACAAGAAGGTTACCCTACCAAGCAGGAGCCGCCTCAAGCGCTCCTAGTAACCCCTCCCCGGTGTTCTTAAGGTATAATACCATAAACAGACAACTCCATAAACCACTTCAGTTATCACGACTGTTCACTAAAAAAATATGCAAAAAAATTATCAAACATAAACAATACAACAAGAGTTCAAAATATTTATAGTGTTTGTAAATGTTAACTAGTAAGGCTCGTTCTCACCAGCTATCTTTAATACTCTTGGTGTGCTTGCTGTTTTCTTGTTTAGGAGTTCGGCCAGGTTTTGAACGCTTTGTGCACCATGGAATGTACGCATCTAGTGTATGCAAACTATGTTAAAAATGCGTCATGAGCCTATTTTAAACGCAATGTGCAACATGAAATGCACGCATATTGTGTATGCAAACTATGTTAAATATGCATCATGAGCCTATATAGGAACGCTTTGCGCACAATGGAATTACGCATCTAGTGTATGGAATGTAGGTTAGACATGCGTCACTCGCCTATTTTGAACGCTTTGTGCACCATGGAATGTACGCATCTAGTGTATGCAATCTATGTTAAATATGCGTCATGAGATATGGGTTGCTATTTGTATATTGGAGAAACTTTTTTAACAGTTTTTAATCTTGACACAAACAGTATTTTTTAATTTAATTTTATAGCTTCTGAAGTTGCCCTGAAAATAAAACTTAATATCATTCCCAAAAGATTCTATCTATGCTCTTTCACAACCTGGATACACTTACACTCTTTTTATTTATTGAAATCGTAAGAGCAGAAGTAGTAGTAGTAGTATCCCCAAAAGTTTCAACTTAATACCCCCAGTCACAACCTCTTTCACAACCTCGATAATCTTGCACTCATTTTATTTACACGGATGTACATCACAAATGTGCGTGTTTCTTTTTTATAAAGTTACCAATAAAGAACTACAGGCACAAGCCCTTGAACTTAAGGAGGGAGGAGATCAGATGAACTTTCTACGGAGGTCTGATATACCGAAAAAGGGTTCCATGGGCCAAGTTATCAAATTCTCTAAAGTGGGTTCATTTAGGCCAAACTTAGTGGGGATCTATCCTATTTTCTTGTACATGTATGCGAAAACATTTCGAGGCAACTGACGCGTAATGTAGCTAAAAAAAAGAAAAGAAAAAAAAAAGAATTGGACTTGCAGTTACAAAAAACATGTTTTTTTTATTTAGTTCCTGGAACTATCAACAAATTTTGATATATCAATGTTGTGACAAAGAATTATTTTTAATATATTTTGTTCCAGTAAAGTGCAAATGATACTTTGGGCTGTAAAGGGCTTGAAAAGGTGTTAGCCCTGCTCCTGTTTGTGATAATTTCTGTCCGCTTAAAGTTTGACTGGATTATTCATTGTATTTTCTGTTCGTTTTGGGTATGATTTATTCATTGATTAAATAAAAAAAAAATAGTTTTTTTAACTGAAAGCAAAGAGCAACCTGGCCCTACTGTCTACAAAAAAAAACTATCGACGCCATCTAAAGTTTGGCGACACTCCTTTTAATGGAGAGTGAAATATACAGGTAATTAAATGCAGGTAATTTAGACATACTTCTGCAAAACATGAGAAGATTAAATATCAAAGTGTTAGGTGTCGCAGAAACACATTGGGATACCAATATTAATGATCCATTTGAGCGAGACAATTATCATACACGCTGCAAACCTGGATGGTTTAAGAAGACAAGTAGTTACTTTTATTGTAGAAACAGAGTTCGCAAGTTGTATGAAATCGTGATAACTGAATCTTTAAAGGAAAGCCGCACTTCCTCTCTAGCTCTATGGTGCTATGTATTTTCATCTTCGTTAACTACCTCCCCCCTCCATGCTTCTTTTTAAATTTGGTACTCACTGCTGCCAAAAATTGAAAGAATGTGGAAAAAATTAAAAGAAAATCTAATAATTTAGGTTAGCATTAGATTAATAGGTTAAATTATTAGGTTACTCCAATAACTTCAATGGGTCTGTACCACAAAACATACATTTTCCAGTCCACAAAACTAGAAAATATATTTGGGATTTTTAACAGTCATCCAACGTGCGCTCTACCAACTGAGCTAGGTGACCTCTCATGTTAACATACTCTAATACTCTAATGTGGCGACTAGAGTAATAGAGTATGTTAACATAGAAGGTCACCTAGCTCAGTTGATAAAGCACACGCCACGAAAGTGTGGGTTATGGGTTCGATCCCCGGGATGACATATTTTCGATTTCGCTAGTGTTCCTTTTGAAACTAACATTTCAAATCCCCTAAACTCGATGATACAACCTTTTGTCTTAGTCCAAAACCTCGTCAAGTTTTATGTACACTAATATGTTACAAGGCTGCATTTGTCATTTTTGCAGTCCATGGTATTTTCAACATTCTTCTTATGAACCACATTTCTGCAGCTTCCAGCTTATCATTCATCATTTGACTAATGGTCCATGTCTCATACATAACACTTTAACAGACGTAATCGAGTCTTCACACTGATGTTTCTTGATGTTACAAGTCTCTTCATGGAGTTGAACGCAGCTTTAGCAATCCCAATCCTTCTTACAATCTCCTTGTCGCACCTTCCAATTTATGTTAGGAGACTACCCAAATATTCAAAACTGTTTTTCTATTGAATGTCACGTCCGGTCTTTCCAGGATTGAAAACCAAAGTATCTTGCTGCGGTCTCTTGGGCGTGGTCCGGGGTGAGTGTGGCTCCGAATATGTCGTCGGGCCGTTTGCCGGCCAGGGTAGGCGAATGGTTGCTCAGCACCACGACCGCCCAACGTCGGGTCTCGTGATGGGCGTCTTGCAGCGCTTGGGCAAACGATTCGATGATCGCTCGAATCCCGGCGGGGGCGGGCAGAGCGGTCGTGATTTTTTGAACGATGGACGCCAGCGTTTCGACGTTGCTGGGCTCGCCTTGATTCGTCTGATCCTCTTCCGATTTGCTGTAGCCTACCACCACGTATTACCATCACCTTAATTTTACTCGTATCTTTCTTTACAGTTTCAAGCCAGGTTGTTTTAGTATTTCTTCTGGGCATTTTTCATATCTTTGGTATTCTCTAGCTTACGTTTCATTAAAAATTGTAAACAACTGACGTCACTAAAGAATCAAACGAGTGATAACAACGAACGGATGACATATGAGAGTTCAAAGGGCTTGAGAAGATTTTATTTTAAGAGGAAGAACTATCACTGCTACATAAGTGTCCACCTTTTCGTCAGATTTTGACGTCGATCAAAAGTGGTTGAGAGTTGATAGAAAACAATGTGATTTACAATCTACGGGAATGGGAAAATGTTAAGCTTTTTCTTTTGTTTAAGTTTTTCTCTAAAACTCGTTGACTGTTCAGTGCAATTGACTGATTACGTGTTAGTTGTTTGTTGTTTTGATTATGCGAAGTCTTACTTAAAGGGAGATTTCATCTAAAAGCCTTACCGTTTTCTACTAAATAGAAAGTGATGTGTAACATTTGGATGCTTGAACGAGTTAGGAGTTGATCTTTTTTGTTTAACTTGATCACTCGATGTTATTGTTCTTTTCAATACAATACAAATAATCAAGTAATAATGTTAATTAATAATAGTTAAAATAGTCCACAATATTTTATACTGAAACAGTGTTTGCATAACTGTAACAATTTACTAATTTAAGTTTAAGGAGAGCTTCTTGCTGTAAAACTCTTTTATTTTACAGTATCAGGTTTCCAGTGGCGTACTGAGGGAGGGGTATGAAGCCGTTTCGCACCCCCCCCCCCCCCCCCCCCCACACCCACCCCCCCGGCACCCTCATACAAGAATTTTTAGCCTATACCCTAAAAGAAACCTGTGTAAGAAAATAGTGCTACACCACAGAGAATAACAATGAAACATCTGCATCAATCACAACATTTATATACTAAAAATGATTCTGATCATACAGACAGGAAAAGCTGGAAAGTGATAATTATGACGAAAACAATCATGAGCAAGACACAGTGGCTGAAAGCAACTCCTCTAGAAACCTGCCTATTTGCTCATCGTCACGAGTTGTTTCTATTAGCTTAGTTCGGGAGTAAAACATGAAAGTTCTAATACTGAAAGAAGGTATCTTCAGATTATAAATTGCTTCGGCTACTCACTGTATGTCTTATCAGCCTATTTTGAACGGTTTGTGCACCATGGAATGTACGCATCTAGTGGATGCAAACTATGTCAAATATAGCTTATTAGCCTATTTTGAAAGCTTTGTGCACCATGTAATGCACGCATCTAGTGTATACAAACTATGTCAATTATGTCTTATCAGACTATTTTAAACGCTTTGAGCACCCTGGAATGTACGCATCTAGTTTATTCCAACTACGTCAAATATGCCTTATTAGCGTATTTTGAACGCTTTGTGCACCATGGAATATACGCATCTAGTGTATGCAAACTATATGAAACACAAGGGTCGTTCAATTAGAACAATAAGAAGCTTTTTTAAAAGCACTACAACCCTTTAGTGTAAAGAGTGAGGTATTGAGGAGGTGGCAACCCCCTTCATATACGTAATAATTTCTGTTCATTTTTACTTTCTGATATAGGCATGGTATTGTTTAATATATCTATGGTAATAATTAGTTGTACTGAAAACATGTTTTAATAAAAAAAATAAATAATTTGCCATTTCAGTCTCCCCTTCATCTCACTCCCCATGCAAAATAAAAGTTAAAAGTGATGAGTGAAAAAGGGGTGTCCCTTGAACCGTAATCTCACTTACCATTTTTTTCTCAGGCTGGAGAGAGCAAAGTAGGAAAGGCAAACCCTAGTACAAACTTACTTACTAACAGTGTCGAACGTCAATTTTACTTAAATGTGGTCCACGTTAAATGGCCGGCTAGTATAAAAAATTTCCATTAGAATTCTTAACATGATAGTGAGTCTGGTATTCAAGCGAGATTATGCAGGTTGAACGTAACAGTCATGATACTGAATGACGTTATTAACCGCAGAAGAGATAACCTTGACCTCAAACTGCACTGCACGACAAACCATCTTAAGGGAAGAACTTCATCTCAATATTATGTCATCCCCTTAGCAAAATTAATTTGAAAATTTGAAAGCTAAAACTAGACAAATTAAGAAACATTTGAGGCTGAAATTGGAACATTTTTTTAGAAACTCGAGGCTTAAGCCACTGCTTAGGTTTCATATAAAAAGACAACGTGCACCTCGTTTTCCAGGATTACTTACCCATTGTAGATCTGTGAGATTTTCATGTTATGGCATTTTTTCAATGAAATAAACACATGGGAATATAGTAAGCCAAACAACATAAATGCGAACAAAAGAACTGATACTTGGAAGGTAATTCATATCGGGTAGCAGTGGATTACGGAGTGCATTCTTAAGTAAATACTTCAGCGGTATCTGCCAGTCAAAGAAAGAGCAACAACCTTGTGATCATATTATTTATCCAGTACCTGTTAGCATTGCATATTTGTAATTACAGATACTTTCCAAATATTCTTTGAGTGCCCAACTTCAGAATACCCAAAACTGTCTCTCAGGTCAGAGTCAAGAGATACGATGCAAATGATAGATATAGAAACGCCCACTTTGTAAATCCACCAACTATAGCTACATCTTCTGTCTCTATCTTACTCTAGTCTATTGACTTCCAAGTAATGGTATTAATTGTGAACTGTGTGCCCGAAGAATGTTTGGTAATCTTTACTTTCTCACTTCGGTGTTGTACTTTCCATTGTCGTATTGAATGGGCATTTGGTGTCTGTTGCTGCCATTTGTATACAATCATCTCTAGATAGAGTTTCGGCATGGAATGACAGCATGCCCCAAGTTATTTGTTAGCAATCAGGGCTTGATACTTTGGAATAGACGATTGAAATGTGTATGTATCGCAATTTCCACGTTATTTCCATCAGTTTGTTTTGGTTGATTCATGCGAGCTCAACCTCGTTTTGAGACAGGATTGCGCAATTGTGATAAAGGTCCATTGTAGTTTCCTGTGTTGCGTTTTACCCAAATTGTGGAATCACAAAACCTCAGTGTATCGTTTCTTGTTTACTGTTTTTGAATGAATCTAAGAAACAAAACACGTTGAGCAGTGTCTACCATCAAAGAATGCAGCGTGAGTAAGCTTCCTTAGACAACTGAACCTGCTCTTGGAGGGTCTTGTTACCTTGCGTTGCTCATCGATGATGTCAGGTATCATGAGCAATAGATGACGTCATTCACACCAAATTAATTTTTTTTTTCTTTCAATTTGTTTGAAAAGAGTTAAACTATAAACGTGCCAATTATCTTTGTAATAGCATGGTTCGATATAAAGTTATAGTGTGTCAAAGTGCCGCGGGCCTACTAGCCCCCCTCCCCCCACCATGTATGAGAACAGCCAAAAAGCCCATGTAAGGTAGGGTTAAGAGAAAAATCTAAGGCTTTAATATTCTTTGTTCTTGAGTGAAAAGTGCATTTTCCTATATGCACTGATGTATACATAAAAAGTTAAGTTAAAGTGTTCCGTTGGTCAGACAATTCTGTTATTTATAAAATTGCACAAGAATCACATCTTTGAATATTAAAACACTTTTGAAAGGAGATAACCAGCAACATAACTGACTGCATTTTTTTAAATTAGGTTTCCTTCAACAACATGAACTTCGTAGTCAGTGGAACCTTTTTGAAAAGACTTTTGGACTCATTCAGTGATGGTGTCATTGACACAGTTGTACACGTTGAATAGAGTCGGTCTGTCATGCTGCTTGAGACAGTTTTTCAAAACGTTTACAAACATGCATTCTTCGAAGTGATTAGACGGACGGACGGACGGACGGGCGTACACCGACGATTGCTTCCGTATCAGGTCTGCATTTCATTTGGCCGTACTGGAGTCAGTCCACATAAAAGTAAGAAAACCTTTGTCGTGCAGACAGAAAGAATTCGTTTTCTCACTAGGCCTATTCAATTAACCTCCTTTTAGTGGATGCTGATTGGTTCACAAACACAAGCCATTCAGGTAGTCCAAATACCGATTGGCTCTTTCCAAGATACAGTTGGGTACACTCTTTCACACATTCCATTTCCGTCATTCTGACGTTAGTACTCTGAGGAACCATGGAATGTACGCATCTAGTGTATGCAAACTATGTCAAATATGCCTTATTAGCGTATTTCGATCGCTTTGTGCATCATGGAATGTACGCATCTAGTGTATGCAAACTATGTCAAATATGCTTTATTAGCGTATTTTGAACGCTATGTGCACCATGGAATGTACGCATCTAGTGTATGCAAACTATGTCAAATATGACTTAATAGCGTATTTTGAACACTTTGTGCACCATGGAATGTACGCATCTAGTGTATGCAAACTACGTCAAATATTCCTTATTAGCCTATTTTGAACGCATTTCTCTAGTCGCCACATTAGTTCCCAATCATCCACCGGTGGACATCGACATCCAGCTCAACGCAATTGGAGACCATGGAGCGTGGTCGCACGCAACCGGAGCGTGGGTCACGGGTTCAATGCCGGTGATGACATGCGTTTCTATTTCTCTAGTGTTCTTTTCAAAACTAAAGTTTCAAACTGTAACTAGAGACCACGTATGACAGACAAAGGGCAAATAATGCGCGATCAAAGTTTAACTTTTAAAACTTGCACCCGTGCAACAAAGCACTTAAAGTGGTCGTTGTAACCAAAACGGTCCTACCTTGGTTGATGGGCTTGCTTGGTAAACCTTTGGCCTTAAGTTACCACTCAAAGATCTTAAATAACTGATGTTCTGTTAGAGAAAGATTACCAGGATGAGAAATGCTTTTCCGCACGTCTGTTGTACTGCTTCATGTAAGCAACTGTACAACTAAGATGGTTCAAGTTAGGTTTACGCGGAAGGTATTCAGGCGTACCAGTGCTCGTAAGTCGAAGAAACAAGGTCCTACCTTGGTTGATGGGCTTGCTTGGTAAACCTTTGGCCTTAAGTTACCACTCAAAGATCTTAACAGAAAACGTGTCGCTCTTGTGACCGTTATTTTCTAGGATCTTCTCGTTTCCTATAAATTCATCGTAAAAGCTTTCTTACTACACTCCATACGATTGCTGTGATCAGTGTACGGCGAAAACGTTTAGCAAAATGAATCCGTTACTCAACGCATTTTTCAAGTTTTGTACCACAAACCAACTTTTCAACTACCTATGAGACTCAAATTTCTGATTGGCACGCTATTTGAGACCAAACAGCATTATCTAAGGCTATATGGAGCCAGACAGAAAGATTGGCATTCTACAGAGTTGTATTACAGCCTGGTGCCAGCCAGCGTCTGATCATTTCCCTTTTGTCCGTCTTGTGCGCTCTTTTACATTTTAACTATCTACATTCTTGAGAGTTCTACTCTTAAGTTTTTAAGGTATCAATTTTTATGGGGGGGAGGGGTGCTACAGAGGTGCCTTCACCCGTACTAGTAAAACAAAAAGCAAGGGGGTTGGGCTCCACTCAAGTAAGCCACGCCCCTTTGTTTGAGAGATGTTGTTAAACAATGGTCGACTAGTCGACTAATTTCGATCGACTAGTCGACTAGTAAACTAATCGCAGATGGTCTCCAATTGCGTTGAGCTGGATGTCGATGTCCACCGGTGGATGATTGGGAGCTAATGTGGCGACTAGAAAAATAGAAGTATGTTAACATCGGAGGCCCCCTAGCACAGTTGGTAGAGCGCACCCCTCGAAAGCCTAAGTCACCGGTTTGAGCCCCGATGCTGACATATTTTCTATTTTTCTAGCGTCTTGTTTTTTTAAACTGATAATCAGTTGACAAAGATTTTAAACACGTATAAGTATCAAACATTTATGGCTTTGTTTTTCCCTGAAGCGGTAACAATCATACTATTAGACCCTTTGATACCATACGTTCCTGGATCAATCTCTTTTAGTTCCGCAAGAAATCGTCTCTTTTTTCTATTCCGCAAGACTTAATGCTACACAAATCATAGACACGTGAAACACGCAACCAGTATTCCCAAGTCAACACTAACGTCGACCTCAATCTTTATGTAGCATTCACATAATATTTTTCTGATATCATGGAGAAGGGCGAATTTAAAATGTCAGTTACGAAAAGACACTAGGAAAATGAACGGCACATCGCGGCGTATGCTCTAGTAACCGAGCCAGGTGACCCCCAATCCTCAAGTTAGTGGTTTTAAATCTCTTAGACGACAAGCGCCCTTTTAGACAATTAGAGCAACTAGCTAGTGAGTTGACCAAGTTGCAGTGAGATACGGTGTGTAACGAATTCTTCTTAGGGAACGGATTTCGTCGCAAATACACATTGTTATTTGTTTTCAGAAAGGGTCCAAAGTAGTGCCTTTTGTTTCCTGGGAAGTTTAATCTCTACATTTAACATGACGAGTACCGATTCCTCAATAGCTTTCTAATTTTGACAACCGTTTAGGCGCAAGTGATTACACCTGATGGAGAAACGAACTTCAGAAAGCCCTCCTAAACCTTATTTAGGAGTTAGGACTTGAAACTTCGGAAGTGGCAGCAATGGTATTTTTCACAAAAATGTTTACATGTTTGCTTTTGCCCTTAAAAAATCTATTGCCTAATAAAAGCATCATTTCCCTAAAACCAGTAAATTTGTTTTGCTATCTTCCTATCATATATTTTATAAAATGTTATCTGTTTCAATACATTTTTTGTTTACTGTACAGATAACTACAGATTATCTTATTGATGTCGCATCTCTTTGATCTGTTCTACTGTTTTGAATTTCACTGCCTAATTTTGCTAATAAGATTACACAGTATTCCCTATTGTACACACGTCAATCTTGAAATTGACCCTTGAGTCCTCTATAATTCGTATTGTGTTAAATGGATAATTAACTCTTAGTTGGAAGTTTGCATGATTATACAATATCTGTTGACATCAATGCACATAAGAATATTCAAAGAGGATGCAAAACTAAAGCCGGCCTCCCACTATACGATTTCCTACGATATGATGTCGTAGACACGTCGCAGACAATCGCAGGGTATCGTAGACATTTGTAGAAAATCGTATAGTGTGAGGGGGTTTACTCCTACACAACGTTCTGAAATATGTTATCACGAATCAAGGAAAAATCGAATGTCGAGCGGACGAGATTCCGCACGATATGACGAATGTAAGAGCTGCAGGGAATAGCTTACGAGCAGCATGAATCAGCAGCTACAGTTCTCCCTTTCCAAAGAAATAATAACTGACAAAGGGGTGGCTATCCGTTTTTGCAGCGTTGCCCAAGTACTGATTACTGGTTGAAATGTCTTATAAAGTAATGGTAAACTTAGCTGATTCTCTACTACATGTATATCTTTTAGTAGCGGATGGTGGGCATCCCCCCAGTGTCACCAGATCTGGTCGGGATTTAAAATATGAGCTCTGAGACACGAGTTCCTTCTAAATATCAAATTGCATTAAGGTCCGGTAACCCGTCCTTAAGTTAAAAATACCTCGATTTTTCTAATTTTTCGGAATTAACATCCCCCCAACTCCCCTAAAGAGAGCAGATTCAGTCCGGTTATGTCAATTACTATCTAGAACTTGTGTTTTTTCTTCCCACCAAGTTTCATCTCGATCTCTCCACTCTAAGCGTTTTCCATGATTTCCCGTTTCCCCCTAAAACTCCCCAAATCTGAAACAACACATTGGCAAGTTTGTGTGAAAGAGGACCAATACTACATTTCTTAAAAATTGATTTAAAAGTCTGCACATGCCTCTCAGCAAGGCCATTGCTAGAAGGGTGCAGAGGAGGGCACAAAATGTGTTTTACCTCATTTGCTGCAAGAAATTCTTCAAACTCATTGGAAGTAAACTATGGTCCGTTGTCACTTACCAGTTGTTGACAGAGACCATAACGAGAAAATTGAGTGCGAATGGCATTTATTGTAGCCTGTGCTGTGGTACTCGACATAGGTAAAACCTCTAACCATGTACACCCGGGATATTTACCACTTGCTTTGGTACCACCCAAGCTATCTTCACCTGGTTTTGCACCACACGGGTTATTTACCACTTACTTTGATACCACACGGGTTATTTACCACTTGCTTTGATACCACGTAGTAAAGTAGTAGTTGGGGGATCGGAGTAAGAACTGGTGGACTTTTCTGTTCAAAATAAACAAGTAAGTTAATCACCAGAGACACAGGATTATGTAACTAATGTATTCTTTGAGATATATATATGTAGATATGTAAATATATTTTGGATGAGGATCTTCGCAAGTAGCCTCACGCCCAAGTAATAACAACTCTGAAAAGGAGGAGTGATTTAAAATTTCGTGTAGATGTTGATTATGACATGGTCCTTTGTAGTCAGCAGCTCCGGTATCGGATCCAGGGTAATGACATCATGAGGATGATACCGTACCAGCCAGTTTCGGTGCCTTATCCTCGACTGATAGCACTGGTACGGCGGCGCCCCTCCTAGAGGAGGTGTCTCTATAGCTCTGGTGCTGACTACTGCTCAGCTGCCTTGCAACTAGTTTATTATCGTCTAATGTATGGCCCTGCTTTGTCTTCTTTTCGTTACCACGAACTGTTTGATCTATACTCACGCACTTTGAATGTAGAAGCGAGTTTGAGAAGAAGCGAGTTCAATTCACATGATTGAAAATCCTTCTTCCTGTCTAATCCAAACTATGGAGCGCAAATCAACGTGCAATCGAACATTTTGACTAAATGTTCTCTGGAAAATTTAAAGTACATTCTAACATTAAATTTATTGACCAGAAAAGTGGTAAAAAAACAACTTATGGCATCAAGTCAAAGCTCAAGGAACTGTTGGGCCGAGTGCTGAACCGAAATGAAGATACTTTGTGCAAAACAGAACGTCTCCTTAATCCATTCTGCGAGGAAATGGAATAAAGTCATGTCCGTCTCCTGCTGCACACAGAAGAACGTTGGATTACTAAAGGTAATTGTCTCACCAGGTTTGTTAAGTTGTATGACCGATTGCACGAGTTTTTAACAGGCAAAGGTGAAATGGTTGCGCTGAGAGGAAATGACGCCAAGGTGTTAATATTTCATCTTGCTGATATGTTTGAGGCCTACTTTAGACGTCGAATTTGTCATGGATTTGTGTCGAGTTAAATTTAATTCATTAGATCTAACACAAATACATGCCACACAAATGTTTATGATATGTGCACAGGTGACCTTTGAGATTCAGATATCGTAGTCGTACCCCGAAATTTCTCTAAAGTGCTATGTTCGTTTGCAACTACTTATCAATACGACACTGTCTTCCAGGTTTGCCGGAAACAGACTCCCTTTTGCTTGTGATGTTAGGAAATCGCTATCAAAATCAAGTCCTAACAATGAGAAACTGTTGAAAGAGACCAGAGTGAAGTAATCGATTAAAATTGCTGTTTAAGCATGACAGATTATTGCTCTTACAATAACAAATAGTTACTACAAAATTACATGCAGTTCATTTTTAGATACTTCACCATGCTTTACAGTAACAGTAGTGGTTTCCAATACATTTTGCACTGATGGCCAATTGGAAACAAAACCATCCCCTTTGCCACAACCCCTAGGGACACCTATAAACTGCCGACATACCAACACAATTCTGGAACTGGTATTCTGAAAAATGTGTATACACTATATTTATGGCTGTAGTACGGCCACATGTTTGCAAGAGACACTTAGATAGCCTAGGATCATAATGTGACCGTTAGGCCATTGCTTGGAAACCACTGCTTATGAATTTTTTGATATTTTGTTTATTACACTTAACTGATATGCCTCCGTCCATTCTTTCTGTCGTATGTTGTCTGTACTTTCCGTAAAAGCCTGTAAAACTCCTTAAAATAGCAGTACTGGGTGCCAACATGATTGCCTCATTTTGACTTTTTCCTACGGCATGTCACACAAAAGGAGAGCGCAAAAACAAGCTCAATTGTTAACAGAACAAAAGGGCGCGAGTTCAGGGCCCGGTTTCTCGGTTTCCCCTATCTTTAAGTGAGCACCTAAGTGCTTAGGCGATTCCCTAGATAATTTAGGAATTTACAAAACAGTCTAGGCTATAGAATAACTTAGACAATTAAGTCTGTTTTTGTGTTTGGTGTACCACCACAAAAACTACCAATGAAGCACCACCATTGAAGAAACAAGTGTTGGTTAATTTGTTATCTCCTTTTGATAATTTTGTTTTGGTCTTAGTTATGCACTTAGGTTAATTAATTGTTTAGGATAATTTGGTTTTAGGTTAGTTACTTGGGTGAGTTAGTTAAGCCAATTTAGTTAGGCTAATGCTCAGTTGGCTATGTAATTAAGTACACATAAAAAAGTATGGGTAAACCCACAAAGAAGTGTAGTTATATTTGCATTAACGTAAATCTAAAACAATATATTTCAATTGTATCTGGAACTTACAGTGTTTGGTACAGGACGTAGAGTGTAGGTTACTAATAGTAAATGTGTCAACACTAGATTCTGTGATACATATTCAACAGCATAATTTCAAAATCTTAGAAATAGAATACAAATTATTGGATGATTTGCAAAAAAAATTGATTTACATGCTGTACAAAGCACTTGAAAATATAAATATAATTTGAGATGGTAGAGACAACAATTAAAAGAATACAAAACAGTACTTCTGCTACTAGTACTATTACTACTACTATCACTACTATTACTACTACTACTACTACTACTACTACTACTACTATTACTACTACTACTATTACTACTATTACTACTACTACCATTACTACTACTACTACTACTACTACTACTGCTATTACTCCTCCTCCTACTACTGCTACTAGTACTACTGCTACTGCTATTACTACTACTACTACTACTATTACGACTACTACTACTACTACTACTACTACTATTACTACTACTACCATTACTACTACTACTACTACTACTACTACTACTACACGCCCGGATGTAGTCCAACACTAAGTCACCCGTATAAAAAATAATTATGCGTCATGACATCATGATGATAAGAAAGCTTATGTCATCTTGTGTACTCTCCATAATATTAATCGATTAAAATACAAAACGGCATCAAATCGAAAATTCAGAAAAAAAACAAAGAATTGGAATTTGGCATTCAAAACATAATTTTCCAGAAATAATTCCAAGAAATCTAGATGAGATGTAGATTTTGTTCTTCTGTTCTTATGCAGATAATTTAATGTTCTGGTAGAGATTGACATAAAATTGTTCTGTACCAAGTTCGCGAGATAAGATTTGTAGCATCAACCCATTCACCCCACATGCAAGCTGTTCCTCCGATTACTAATTTTTTCTGTTCTTCGGTACCACCGAAGTTTTGTGGATCGACCTTGTAGTACTGAGAACGAAAATAAACTAAACTTAGTTATAACGTAAAATAAGACACGGCAAAAATATCCCATCTGCTTTATAGAGACAGACTTTCAAAGTATTTGTAGAGGTATTCTTTAGATATCACCGGAAATCTTGAACAATGATATTCATGTGAACAATAGAGTAGAATTGAGTTAAGCAGGGTAAAGCTGTTCATTTAGGGACGAGGGAAGAGTCGTGGGCTGCATATTCCCTTTATGATGTCTACACGGAAGCGTACATTGTACCTTTTCCAGAGTTTACAGTTACTTATTTTGTGGATTAAAACCCATTTAAAAGATGTCTTTGCGCAAAATTATCAATGATTACCAAAGCATCTTTGCTTAAAACATATCATATGAAATTGTTAGGCTGACTTGTGTTGATGATGATACAGGATGAAAAGCTCAATGGTGAAAACGTAGGACCACGAGGAATCGAACCCCGTCCTTCAGGACTGGTTATTTACTGCAGTCGTCAGTAGGCAGCTCATCTGCTGCAACTGAGGCAGCCGTTTTAAGATATTTGGAGTAATTGTCGCTTTTGAGACCAAAATTAGTTAATACTTTACGTTGTTTTCTTTCAATTGTAACGAAACTTTTCTAATTTTACATCTACTAGTCACTGAGCCTTGCAGAATGAACACAAATAAAGAGTATAAAGAGTACAAATAAAGAGGTTCGTACGGTATCACCGCTGCTCAAAACACTCATATTCTGGCTGCGCTCTTCAGGCACCGTCCCCTCAGCATGTTATATTTATGTAATTGCAGTTTGGTAATAAGCTAGAAAAATGGTGAGATATTGAGTACGCACATGAAATTGAGAAGCACAGAGAAGTGGATTAAGGGCTCTGGATATTGAAGGATTTGCATTTATGCAAATTTATGCAATTGCAGTACCGTAATACTAAAAAAAATCCCTTTTAACTTTTACTACATTCAAGACGCTTCTTAACTGTTTAGTTAACGAGACATTGATTACTGGTAGACAACAATGTCTCTTTTTCCAGTGTTAGCTATAAAGTATTTGACTACCTTACGACAGCCCACCATGGCCTTGTCATTACGCTCGATGCGTGTACGGTCTTCTCTCCTAGGTGCCCAGCATTCACCGGCATACAGCATCTCTCTTTATTGTTTATTTCTTTCCCTTTCCACTACTTGCCAAAGCTCAGTATTTCATCAGACATGGTTTGTATCTGTGATCTTTGTTATGCAAGGACAAATTTCAAGGTTGAGTCCTTTAAAAAAAGACTAGTGACACATTTAAGAAAATGACTATTGATTTAATTTTCCAAGACATGTTTCGGATATCCTCTATCCATCTTCAGTTGAAACTAATTTAGGATCTTGTAAAACCAAATCCGTTTCCAATCCCTGGTGAAACAAAAGGCCTGTAATGTAATTTCCCCTTTGCATGCACAGCTCAGCAAATGTGGTGAAACAGATTACTGATCTCAGGATTGATTTACCGGAAGAGACTGCCAATCCCAGAACAATAGACCTTTTCGAAAAAGAAAAGTCTCGTTCACATACGTTTGAAAGAGAGGCTGGGTTTGCGTATGGGGTTGTCTGCCTGTGAAGAAACGTGTGTCACTCGTTGTTTTTACTGGTGATTACTGGACGTATTTCGAGGAAAAGACTGCGATTCATTATTCACCTTGAGAATGGCGTCAAGATGACACCGAAACGTCGGGAAAATATGATTGTATTATTCACTTGTTTTTGCGTTAGCAAATCTTTACTAATAAAGTATTATTTAAGTTTTTAATACATTTCCATATTTCAGGTAAAGACATCACACACTACAATGACTAACCAGTCTCACTTGTTTCCTAGTAACTTTCTCTGTTACAGGTTTACAAACAATATCAATTTCAAAGAGAGGGGTTTGCGAGAGTCCAGAATAAATCTTACCCGTTCTTTTGATGTCGTTACCATATATATATATATATTACTAAACCAACGCCTTAACCAATGAGCCGTCACGGCGCTGATCGGATTCGAACCTGGGACCTCATGATTACTATACCAACGCCTTAACCATTGAGCCATCAAGGTAAGCGCCGTTAAATTGCAAGCTACTGTGGTGATGCTCCACTCTTTGAGAATTATATATAATCTGCAATGTGTCTTCTGAGAATATGTATATGTCTGGCACTGATGAAGGCGCAAAGCCGAAAAACAATAAATATTAATTAATTAATTTCCCCGTACCCACTGACTGGAGGAGAATCAGCTATACCGTGAAATTTTGTACAGTTTTTTCTCGTTTAGGTTCCTTTGCGAAAAACTACCCTTGCAAAAACCATAAAATTAATATCAGCTGCTCTTATATAAAATTATGAAAATGCCAGATATGTCCTTTGGCTAGGACTTGATAGTATATTACTATTTAAGTACATACAGTTCATATTAATCATGACACACGAAGCGATTTCAGTCCAATCAATAGACTTATTTGTCGTAGTCGAAAGCAATACCGTGGACTTGGGAAGGAGTGATGCATCTTACGTATATTTTTTTTTTTTGTAACTATTACGGTATATGTCTACCACGTTAAGAGTTCTGGTTGTGGCCATTCCTGATTTCTTTTACAAAAGATGAAATACGTTGTCCGCACCGTACAGATCAATATTTTTCTTAACAGATAATCTTTGTTAGATATTGATAGATCATTTATCATGGACAAGAATGATTTGCTTTCTGTAGCTATCCCACCTATTGCACTTAATAATAATAATAATAATAACAATAATAATAATAATAATAATAATAGCGATATACAGGAGCTTTCCAAAAATAACATTGGCTCTTAAATCCCTTAATTCCCGCATAAAATTCCAAGAATCTTAATGAAAATCAAATTATCAGATTCAACGTATTAGAGAACCCCACTGCAGAAGTTTCAAGTTCTATCTGAAAAAAACGTGGAATTTTGTATTTTTTGTCAGAAGAAAGATCATGGATGCGTGCTTATTTGTTTGTTTTTTTCCCAAGGAGGATCGTATCGACCTAGTGGTCCTAGAATATGGTGAGAGCGAAATTAAAAACGAAAGAAAATTAAAAGTTCTACCGCCCTTTTAAGTGACCAAAAAAAAATTGGAGGGTAACTATGCCCCCTCTCGGCTGCTGATTGGCTAATTTAATGAAAAGATTTACAACAATAAACTGGGGGTTTCCCTGGTCATCAATTCCCGTCACGGGTACCAGATGTAGAGAGGAATTGATTATTTACCTAGAACGGGTGTAAAAATTTTGCTATCCTTAGAAATTTGAAACATGATTGTCAAAACATGATTTCTACACGTAATTTTGCGCGGTTGTCAAACCTTGAGAAGATTCCGTTAAGCCTGGTTCACATAGGAGTAAAACCCGTCGCTAGGTCTGAGAGGAGGAGCAAACAAGGAGATCGTTTTACTTTGAAGGCAAAAACAAATAAATAGTGATCATTAACACTAATTCAGTATTGGAACGCACCCTGTGTCAAGTAGTCTTAGAGGTAGATGCACCCTGAGATTTCATACTGATTAGGGACTGGTTTTAGGGCCCCAATAAGGAAACAACTAATCATCCGAATTAGGGACCTTTTTATAAATAAGGGACCTCTTCTTCCTTTTTATAAATCAAATACACCTGTGTGGGTGTGACATGAAGGCCTGCTAAAAGAACGTTAGGAGCACAATAGTTTTTTTTTTCACAAAGTTTGACATACCCTTTGAATAAACAAGCTGCACACGTTGAGTATTTAAAAAATCTTTAAACCGATTTCTTATGATCATTATAGTAATAATATCTTTATAATAATTTGAAGGCAAATGTTGCTCTCTTTTAAAAGTTATTAATTGGTGTTTTATAAGGCAATTTATTTAAAATCCTGAATTACACTCGTTAAGAAAAAGCAATTTTAAATTTGTTATTATAGAGTCAAATAGTTTTGTTAGTGGTACAAAACAAGAATATTGCACGAAATAGCGAATTAACCTTGTTGTAATGGACGCTGATTGGTCCAAAAACATGAAGCCTATAAATGCCTTATTCAAATGCAGCTTCTTTACAGTTATTGTAACTTCTAGCAGTTTAAATTGCATTATTCAGAGCACCAAGGAAAGAGGCAAAATCTAAAATCAAGCGGCTCGGAGTTCCGGGTCTGAAAGGGATATTAAATGGAGACAATTATACTTCATCCAAAGTAGAAATTAATGCTATGCGTCATTACCAGATTATTCTCAATTAATGAAAATTTTGGTCTATAAGGTAGTTACATTTTGGTAGAGTTTTTTGGTTGAAAGCAAACCATTTAAGACATCAAGTACCGTCTCATAGTTTTGAAAAGACCTAAGATGTCTTCTGTAAGCATTAAAAATGTTTACTTAATTAATGTTATGAGCTACATAGCTTTCAAATTGATAGTATTGTTCAAACTGCATAGAAGAAATTGTGATCACCTATGCATGGTTTTGTGCATTATGTAAAGACGCTAAAATGTGTACGAGATTAGTTCTTGAAATAAATTTATTACTAGGTATCACAGAAAATGTATAATATATATTTCATTTATTGATATGTGTATCATTAGTCAAAATAAGACTTATTTGTGACACATAATTCGTGTTTCGCTATTTGTGGCACAAGTTCTCAAGATGACACATTACTACCAACTACACTACCTAACTGTGCCAACACACAAGAAATAGAGACTATGAGACTATGAAATCACGACTAAGCTAGCGATTTCAAAGCATCGACGGTCATCATATAAAAAAATTTCGACGACAGGGCAGGCTGTAGATCACGTCCGTACGCAACGGGGTGGGGTATGAGACCTTTGGATCGATGTCACTATGATATCTCAAGAATGTTCAGATTGATTCTAGTAGTGATATGTTTCTTTAATGGATTTGTTACTTTTCACACAACCACTGTTGTTTCCTTTTTTGGCTTTATACTTCTCTTCTGCATTTTTGCACAACCATTGTTGTTTCCTTTTTCAGGCTTTATACCTCTCTTCTGCTTTTTCGCACAACCATTGTTGTTTTTTGGCTTTATACTTCTCTTCTGCGTTTTCGCACAACCATTGTTGTTTCCTTTTTTAGGCTTCATACCTCTCTTCTGCGTTTTCGCACAACCATTGTTGTTTTTTTGGCTTTATACTTCTCTTCTGCATTTTTGCACAACCATTTTTGTTTCCTTTTTTAGGCTTTATAATATGACTGACTTACACGGCTATTTTCACAAGAATAACGAAAAGATACTTGTTAACATCCTCAGTACAACATTGATAGAACTAGGTCTCCCTAAAGAAAGGTATCCATCACGTTTCAGAGGTGTCCTTTTGCGCAGACAAGCTGACCCACCGGCCCCATATAGAAGAACGTAAAATCCCAGAAAAGCGTTAGCTGGATTATCAGCCTTATTCACAGTCGTTTCGAATACAGTCCAACCATGGTATATCAGCACAGGCTTTACATATACTTCGTCAATCATCAGAATCCATGTTCCTTGGGAAGTTATTCAAGTGTTTTCAGACATCATTTACATTTTGAGTACTGGGAAAATTCCTTGAAATTAATAAACGGGTGGTCCTGATAAAGAGCAGGGGGGTTATAAATTTTAAAAAGTATATGCGTGTGTGTATGTATGTATATATGTATGTATGTATGTATGTATGCATGCATGCACGTATGCATATACGTTGCTCTTCTTCTCCAACACTGCTTAATCAAATTCAACCAAACTTTGTAGACTTGATGTTGATGTTGATGTACCCCCCTCAAGGTGGACTCACGGGGTGTCAGAATATTTGACATAGTTTGCATACACTAGATGCGTACATTCCATGGTGCACAAAGCGTTCAAAGTAATCTGATAAGGCATTTTTGACATAGTTTGCATACACTAGATGCGTACATTCCATGGTGCACAAAGCGTTCTAAGTAAGCTAATAAGGCATATTTGACATAGTTTGCAAACACTAGATGCGTACATTCCATGGCGCACAAAGCGTTCAAAGTAAGCTGAAAAGGCATATTTGACATAGTTTGCATACACTAGATGCGTACGTTCCATGGTGCACAAAGCGTTCAAAATAGGCTAATTTTGTTTCTTTTGTGTTGGCAACCGTGTCTCAGAAAATTCAACGCCGTTTTCCCTATTTATGTTATTAGGGCCCCGCTTTGGAGTGAAGTCAACATTGACCTCGAAAGAAACTAATATTTTAGGAAACTCTTGGTACGCAGGTTTAAGAGTATGAGCAGGAGGCAGAAATTAGATAAAATTGCCTAGCATTCACTTTGGTTTTGCGTAAAAACATTAAATACCATGGTTTGTGCTGAAGTGCTGACATAATTTGCTCAAAAGCGACCGCTGAAAACTTATAGCCATTTAATTTCTACATTAGTAGCCTATTAACCAACGTTCCTTTGTCTGAAACTATTGAAATTTGTGCAAACATGTCGTACAGTGGAGACGGTCAAAGCCCTCTTATTTCCAAAGACGTGTTCATCGAATTGATGAACGCCGCTACTAAGTCGGTGGAATTTAGTTTTAATGGCAAAATGTTCAGACAGGTTGACAGAGTTGCTATGAGCTCTCCCCTCGGAACAACTTTAGCCAATATTTTCGTCGGTTTCCATGAAAACAAACTTTTTGATAAAACTAGTCGTTCACTTGTCTATTTTCGTTACGTCGATAATGTTTTCATAGTGCGCCCAAACGTTCAAATAACTCTAAAATGGCCTAAAATCCACGCATAATACCATAATAGATTTTTCCCATAAGCTTAATTCTTACTGAAAGTTAACCATCTTAGGAACATTTCTCGTCGTGATCAAAATATCATCAATCCTACTTCAGTAAAACATATTGAGTGACGAATACACATTTCTGGAATATTAAATCGGAAAGCATTTTGTAAGCTTTTTATATAGTGGAATTTTCAACCCCCTTTACGTCATAGAGTGGCGCAGTATCACCGCAAGTCTACGATGTTGCTGATGGTGTCTTAGGAAAGAAAGTTAAGACTACAGCTAGGAATCTTAGTGAAAAAGCTTTATGTTTAATAGAGAGGAGAAGGGGCTTGAATAAGAATTATCTGAGTGATAGATCATATGAACAAATAGAATGTAAAGACAGCGGAGAAAGCATTAAAACTTGAACTAAGGAGGTGTGAAGTGGAGGCCATGGATAAAATTGCCGAGTATCTGGAAAATGCAGCTAGACGGCATAATAGTTAAAGATTGTACTGGCATGTTAATAAATTGAGAGGGAGCAGTCAATCCGAACTAACTTAGGACTTCAAATTTAGGATTTTGAATTAGGATTTAGGATTTTGATTTAGGACACCGCAGCTCGCCAACTCGCACTGCTAACTATTTATTCTGTGGACGTGTTCAGTCACGGTACTCAAACGTTTTACTAAAATGGATCGAAAAACAAAAGTCTGAGCAGAGGAGAGCATTGTTCTTCACAGGAAGCACCTTCTCTTTGCATTACTTCAGTCAACGAAGAGTTAAAACCCTCATGTCCGAAGTGATACGGATGCTACGGTAGGAGTTAATACACAGAAAGTGTAGAGAGTAGCTCTGGTGAAGTTGCTAAGCAAAGGACAGGGCATCAGGACGTTGCTGTGGACGTTTATGAAGTCATTCCAGGTATATGTCGCTACTCTGTGAAGTAGGTCACATTAGACCGTATACATAGTGTAAGAGGGCGTTCACATATTATGGGAGGGGTAACATGAACGATGTATGTAAATCAAAACAAGTATCAGGCTGTTTTGGTCGAATTATCTTTTGCATCTTTTCAAACCTGCTAAATCAACTATTACGAAGCAATATAGGTTATGCCATTCTTGACAAAGTCGCTTCAAAACTTACTGGACGAATCGGTGAAGAACAGCATACTGCTAGTAACAGCTTGGTATAGAATAAAAAGAAATACGACAGACATAATGGACAGGCATGGTAACCTGAAAATACAATTTAAAGTAGCTTATCTGAAAATACGCTTAACGGAAGACTATGCAATAATGGACTTGTATCATGGTACGAAATGTAGTGAGGATTGCGAGGATCCACGCTTCCACAGATCTACTTTCTTTTCTTTCTTTCTTTCTTTCTTTCTTTCTTTCTTTCTTTCTTTCTTTCTTTCTTTCTTTCCTTCTTTCTTTCTTTCTATTCCTGTGGCACCCCATGACATCCCTAAAACTGCTATCACTACTCCTTTCGGTCTTTTTGAATTTGTCCGCATGCCCTTCGGTCTCAGGAACTCTGCTCAAACTTTCCAACGCTTCATTGATGAGGTTCTTCGTGGTTTCAATTTCACTGACGCTTACATTGATGACCTTCTTGTCGCAAGTCATACTGAAGAGGAACATCTAAATCATCTTCGTCTTTTCTTTCAACGCTTGCATGAGTATGGTGTTGTCATCAATCCATCTAAATGCAAATTCGGTGTTTCATCTCTTGATTTTCATTGAGAAAGATTGTACAGCTAATATATGAGATTTAGTTTTGCGTCTTTGTTTTCATGAATATGTATAAACTAGTAATGAAGTGAACTCGTCAGCAATAACATTTTGCTCGCCTCTTCTTTACATTTCAAGATATTAAGGTCTGAAAATATGTACTGAACATATATAGAATTCCTGAAATAAGCACTACACAGACGCATAACGGGGCTTATTCGAAGGGGGCGTTTTAAAAGCTGTTTCTCTCAAAACTCGTTACTTATTCAGTGGCGGTGTTATTTGAGGACGGCGCTTTTTGAATCAAGTATTAATTATTAATATTAGGTTGATGTAGTGTTTCATTCATTTAAGTGTTTTATGATAATCGCTGATCAAAGTAATGTTATTTGTGCCTTTCTTTTATGTTATTGTAATATATTCATGTCTGTATATTTGGCTTTAAAATACACTTATCTATCTATCTATAGTGGTTAGATTATAACCTAATTATTATCACGATTGTATCTCCCAGCAGAATAGGCAATGGTTGGGTTTTTAATCGTATATTCTTATGAGCTAAGATCAAATCAAATAATAATCTGCTGTTCCTCCATGCGTTGTTTCAAGCGTAGATGTATTTCCATGTGTTTTAGAGCACTGTGTTCCGGAATTTTTGTCTTTCCATGAAGAAAATTTTTTATACTTAACAGGAGTTTCACAAAACGTCCTAGATTATTTAGAAGTAATTTGCAAGGTACAGTATGTAGCAACAAACTAAGCAAAGGTACGGTTCTACAACAGTAATATCGTTGGAGCTGTTTTAATTAAAGTGGAGTACAAGAGGAACTTACCTGGAAGGCCAACTTAGTTTGCATGCAAACTAATGCCAGATTTCAGGAAGGAATGTTAAATTAGATTCTTCTATTCAGGAATAGTTTTTTAAATTGCTAAAAAGTAACAATTTTATCTGTTCATCTGACTGAAGCGTAAACGTTTCCACCAGAACCAGGTATTGCTACTGAGCCGCATTTCCACGGCGGCTGCTGATTAAATAGGCCCAGTGTAGATTAATATAGTAAACAACAAATTATGAATTAATTCTTCTATTCAGGAATAGTTTTTTAAATTCCTAAAAAGTAACAATCTTATCTGTCCATCTGACTGAGCCGTAAGCTTTTCCACCAGAGCCAGGTATTGCTACTGAGCCGCATTCCAGACGTTTTCTTTCTTGGGTCCACCCTGATTTACGAAAGGACCTCAAATTTTTATGGTGCACCACATTATGGGGGGACCAGAGAAAATTTTACCCATGGGGGGACCTAGAATTTACGGGGGGACCTGAAAAGCTGGATGAAACCATGCATGGCATTTTACCTGTTATTTAGGGAATTCCCGAATAACACATATTATTTCAGGTAAAATTGATACTGCATTCTGTAAGTGGTTAACTCATTGATTAGCTAGTTACTCATTAGCCTAATGTTTTAAACAAATTTAATGGCATCTGGAACCACCATCCTCGAATCAATTAATTACAAGATATGAAACACGTTCGGTTAGGACCGTAACATAAACAATAGAATACATTAACAACTAACCAGAGACATACTAGAAGAGGGAGAGGGAAATTGAGCTTAAGTGAATAAGCGTGTTTGGCCAAAAGAACCTTTTCTACTTAGACGTGCTCCATATAGCTGTATTGTTTCAGTAGTTCTACGTTGCATTTTGTATGTTGTTTGCTTTTTGTGGGCGATCTTTAATTTTAGCTTTACAATTAGTATTTCATGGTCGGTCATGATGTCAAATGATGGCGCGCGCCACGGGCAGTGGAAGCGGGCCATGTATAAGGAAAAGTGAGTCATACATAATGTGAAGAGGCTTGGCGTGACGGAAGTATACCATGCGTGGTGGAACGAATTGCACTCTGAGATGTGCATCAGGTGGTATAGAGGGGGGACGTTTCGGTATAAAGAACAGCTGGTATGCAATAGTTGTGTCAACTCGCAAAAGCTGGGGAGGGGCAGAATATATTTTGTTGCTCTTTTGGTTTTCAATGAAAATGCCCAAAAAGTGCATTCTCAATAAAAATAAAGTACCTAAAGACCAACACGTTACAAAGGTCGTCCAAGCTTTGTCTTTAGTAACGTACATGCAGGAGTGCGCGATTAAAATCCTCAAAATGCTTACTGGACAAAAATCTCAATTTTGGATTGTTTGAGATTCCTTCAACTTTCAATTACTTATAAAAGGTGATACTTTCTAACTGTAATGGGCTTTGGATTGATGACCGGCCGGACGTCAGTGCTTCCTTGGTCAAGTCACATGGCACAGGGAGGCTGGTCTCCAATTGCGTTGAGCTGGATGTCGATGTCCACCGGTGGATGATTGGGAGCTAATGTGCTTACTTTAAATCCCGGCCGGCATTAACCCTCTGATTTTCCTATTTAGGCAATCTATTTAATCTTAGAATTTTGCTAGAGGTCATACCATATGAGCTCTTGACTCTTCCGACCTCGTCACAAGTGCCATATGAGCTCTTAGCTCTTGTTATTATTGTGGTGTTTTAACAATAAAGAACTTTTTTATCTATTTCTCAAAAATTAATTAATTTAAAACAGATTTATATATTAAATTTAGTTATAAATTTGTCATTGTTTTTCTAGTCAACACTGTGACTAGACGTAGCCGTTTTTGTTTTACACCCAACACCCGTAAGCACAAAAAAAAATTCAACAACCTGCCATCTAGTTGCTGCCAGCAACTGTACCACTCCTTCAGCTCCTACTCTATATTTACTTGATCTCCCTCTATAAGTTAGGAAATTTGGCCCTACAAATGAACTTCTTTAGGCTTTGCACCCAATCCCTGTAAGTACACAAAAATTCAACAACCTCCCACATAGTTGCTACCAGCAATTGTACCATTACTATACATAAATTAGATGAGATTCAAATGGATAAACTGTGTCAAATGAAGATTAAAAATAGTTGCTTACAACTATACCATGTTCAGCAAGTATTAAATGATTGGGTCTCTCTTTTTCCACGTCACTTTCATCTACTTGCTCCGCTATTACGTCCAGCGTGCTGAAAAGTATGCGGGTTGGCTACGGAAAAATTTCACCAAATCGAGGTCGGTACAACCGAAAAGGACTATGCCGTCTTTATTCTAGTTTTTGTGCCCCTGCTGTTTTTTATCTTTCTGGTTTTGCTTTCTTCCTTTGCAAGGAGGATACAAAGAAAATACGCTCAGGATATTTAAGGTATTGCAAGTATTTGCTGCGTCTGCCTCAAAAAGTAGCAATGTGTCAAACTTGCTTTCCATGGGACAGACATCAATTGAAAGACAAGATAGGTTCAGGAATCATACCATGTATATACGATTAACTATTCATCAATGGTATAACTGCATGTCAACAGTTTAAAATTTGCCCCAACATGTAGATGAATATATACAGCAACTTTCTATTCCTGATCCTTTCTGCTTGTAATTGTTTTTTAATCTGGCATTTTCTATTACATGAGCAATTTTGAAATTCCAGAAATTATTAGCAGTATGTGATTGACTTAGTTTTACATGATTGTTCCTAGAAAATATATTGATCGCTTTGCTTATTGAAGTAATGGCTGCAGAGCCTAGTATGTTGTCGTCACTTTACAACAGCCACGGCACTAGTGTTTCAACTGCTGTTTCGACTGCTGTTTCGACTGCTGTTTCGACTGATATTTGGACTGCTGTTTCAACAACTAATCTGAACGACGTTTCAATTGCTCACTCAACTGAAGTTTCAATTGCTAATTTAAATGACGTTTCAATTGCTAACTTACCTGACGTTCCTATCGCTGATACGACTAATATTTTGACTGCTAATTCGACTGACGTTTAAAGGGCGGCCAGATCCATCTGAACCTGCCGGTCTTCGACAGCGTGCATGACGCGATGGCGAAGACCGGGGCGAACGCTTCGGCGATCTATGTCCCGCCGCCCTTCGCGGCCGATTCGATCCTGGAGGCGAGCGACGCCGGCATGCCGCTGATCGTGTGCATCACCGAGGGCATTCCGGTGATGGACATGATGCGCGTCAAGCGCGCGCTGGACGGTTCGGGCTCCCGGCTGGTCGGGCCGAACTGTCCGGGCGTCATCACGCCCGACGCCTGCAAGATCGGCATCATGCCCGGGCATGTATGACTAACAACACTGCTAAAAACTGCTTGTCAAGATGGTGCCTTCAGCCACACTGCGTTAACGGTCAATGCTCAAAACTCAAGAAAATGTTCTCCTTGACGAGTGTGATTACAACCCATCTCTCGTTTGTTTATTGTCTATCTACTTATACCATTATTTGATTCGATATCCCTTTGCTTATTAGGGCTTTGGTGTAACATGGTGCCGAACAATGGGGCTTATGTGCACATATTTCATTTTGGTTGATTCAATGCGCCGACATATGAAAGAGGCATTTCAGAGACCGGTTCTAGGCCTCATGGCTTTGATGTTTCTTGCTGTTACAAAGGGAGAAAATCCTACTAAAGACGGTAGGAGTAGGCTTATGATATCGCAATTATAAAGATTAGAATACCAAAAATGTCGTGAATAAAAGTCAAATTGAACTTATCACCATCACAATTGACAGCAGCTGGGACAAGCCATTCGAGATTGAAGGGGTCGAAATAGTAAAGGTGTCCAAGAACTTTCTGAGCCCCCAGTGAATTTTAGTTTGAGGTGTTTGCAACTTTACTAGAAGCCTTAACAGTTTCATCTTATTGAAGTCAAACATGTCAAAGTGTCGCGGGCCTACTAGGCCCCCCCCCATGTATGAGAAGAGCCAAAAAGCCCATGTAAGGTAGGGTTAAGGGTAGTTTGCTTAAAATGTACTTCTGTTATTACATCCATTGAAATTGAACCTATTATGTATCTGATATAAGAAATGTAGGGGGCTTCAGAAAGAGTAAGAAAAGAAACACAACATAAGTCTCCTTGATAGTCTCCTTTTCGCTTTAACGAGACTTCTAAACTTACTGTTCCCTCTTATTTCTTTACTCCCTATTACGATATTTAAATCTATGTGTTAATGAAGGTTTTCTCCCCCACAATACCTTGCTCTTTACGCTAAATTATTTTTAGTAATTTCAACTATTTATTCTACGGTCTTTGTGATTCAGGGGTAATTCTTAAAGATTTGGGATAAAATTCAAGCTTTAGTGTAAAGAGCAAGGTATTGATGAGAGGGCAAACCCCCTCATATACATAATAAAAATACACAAATATAGAAGTTCGTTCCGTAAGTTAATTCGTAAGGTATGTAT
Source organism: Alatinidae sp. Z8VKAUB7J3 (assembly GCA_010016025.2). NCBI lineage: Eukaryota > Metazoa > Cnidaria > Cubozoa > Carybdeida > Alatinidae > Alatinidae sp. Z8VKAUB7J3. The sequence goes on from JAAAKM020721499.1 coordinate 88,970,904, forward strand.
GTTATTACTAACAAAAACGTTCGTACAAAAAAAAGAAAAATCTAATTGAATTTTTAAGTAACCGGGTTAATATTCAGTTCAGGTTAATACGTAGTCGAAATTAAGTTTTGGTTTGGTTTTGCTACTGTCTTCACGCAAAAAAAAAGAAACATTATTTTTGTATCCTTTCATTTTCTGGCATTACTTGGTAGATAATGTATCTGTAATAAAGTTATCTGGTGATAATTGCTTAATAAATGACTTACTGCACTTTAAAAGTTCAAAGTAGAATATGTCCAGCCTGAAAGGCTACGTAAATTGAGCGAAGCATTTGTAATTTAATTTTCTTTTTTAAAAACAATTTAAAACAGTACCAACACTTGAGTTCTCAAGTAATATTGATGCAAGACATGAAACTCATTTTGAACTATCATTTAACTTTTTGATACAAATTAGAAAACTTCTCCTTCAAAAATGGGTCAGGGGAGCAAAACGGTCAGAGAGAAGGTGAAAAGAGGGTGAGAGGTCAAAGGTAAAAAAGGGGAAGCCAGGGGCGCAACTAGAACGTTTTGAGGGCAGGGTAGTTTTATCAGAATTAGGGCAAGATTTTCTCATATATATTTGTATGAAGCGACGAAGTTGCGAGTAACTGCAGCTGGGGGTCTGGGGGCACTGTAAGTCGTTCATCCTCTTCACATGGCCATACCAACGAAGTTTATTCCTTTCTATGTCTTGCAGTAGTGGGGTGACATTTAGGTCTCGTCTGATTTGGGTGTTTCTCATCTTACCTCTTCGGGTCACTTCTCTTATCAGCCTTAACACTCGCATCTCAGCTGCTTGTAGCTTTGACTCCGTTTTTGAAGTCAGAGAACAGATCTCCGACCCGTACAAAAGAATTTGTTTCAATATAGATCTATATATTACGATTTTTGATTCTCTCGGCACATGACTATCTTTTAGTAATGGGTACATCATATAGAAGACACGGTTCGAGCCACCTCGGCTCGTTGCCTGGTGATTACAGGGGAGGGACGGGCTTTCTGTGCTGGTGATGACGTCAAGCAGATACTGGGCAGCACCGAGCCGCCGCCAGAGGAGTTTGTCGCGCGTGCAAAAAATACCGGCGGACTGACCCCGGCAGCGGATGCATTGTTGCATACGGACATACCGGTTATCGCTGCGGTTAATGGACCGGCGGTGGGATGGGGAATGGAGTTGGCCCTGATGGCAGACATTCGAGTTGCATCAGAGAATGCTAAGTTTGGTGAGCTGTGCCGATGCGCTCGATCAGGGCGTTTGCCTTTCGGCGCAGCTCCCGCTGGTTCTGAAAGAGCCCTTCGCGGGTTGAGCTGATAAAGATGTTCTCGGCGACGTCGAGATCGGGAAACACCATCGGTTCCTGATACATCGCGGCAATGCCGGCCTCGCGGGCCGCATGCGGCCCGGCGATGACGGTGGTCGCTCCATCGATTTCGAGCGAGCCCGAGGTCGGCTGATGGATGCCGGTCATGATCTTGATCATGGTCGACTTGCCGGCCCCGTTTTCCCCGACGATCGCGTGTACCTCGCCAATTTTGGGCCACCAAGCTGTAATCGATAACACTTTAGAGAGCGGAAAGAAACTGGTTGAAGAGGGTAATCCAGAAAAGGAACAGGTAATTTGACTTAATTGTAACTAAAACAAATTAAAAACTAAACCAATATAACCGTCAGCTTAATTACAATTAAGCATTGAGGAAAAATCGTTAAACTTATTAGTAATAGCGAAAGTTAAAGTAAAAGCAAAAGTTATCTAATACCAAGTCCCATCATAGACAAAACTTTAGCAATAATCAATCGACATATCAAATTCACGTATCGATCTTTTCATAGCAGCAGTTTTCCTTCAAAGGGGGTAGACGACATACCCCGGCTATCGCTGTATTAAGGGTAAGGAGATATGTTGAACTTATTATCACTCCAATAATCAACGATTAGTCCATATCAGTATCAAAGAGATACGCTCTCATATCTATCAACCCAAACGTCCACTTGATGACGCATTTTTACGAACAACATATATATCTTGACGACCAACACATAGTATCAGTCTTTTTTTAAAGGGGGAGATGAGACACGCCGGCAGCCACTGTTTCTAGGTCAATGAAATATATTGAACTTGTTATCGTCCTTCTGGTCAAATTTTTCCTCAAGACCAAAAGTACCCACTTTTTTGCCCAGGTATTGACCAAAAGTACCTCCTCCCCCCTACTGTAGCTGTACCTTGCAGTAACGGTGCGAATATGAATTTGCCCCAAAGCTTATCAAGGGGTTTGCGAACATTACTTTACAACATAAAAAACTGCGACAGACGACCTTTGGTGGTAATTCTTTCCCATTGTGAAAAGGAAGGAATAATATTAGAACAATCTGTGATAAGCAAAATTCAAGTCTTTTTACTCAGGAGTTGCTGTAGGTCACGATTGAGCCTCGATGGCTCAATGGTTAAGGCGTTGGTTTAGTACTCATGAGGTCCCGGGTTCGAATCCGGTCAGCGCCATTAAATTGCAAGCTATTGTGGTAACGCTCCACTCTTTGACAATTATATATATATATATATATATATATATATACACTACATTAATTTGTAATATAATAGTGATTAAATCAAATTAGTGACGTTAAAGTAGGTTTCACATTCTGCATTTTTTGTCAGACTGCCATACATATACATATACTATATGTTTAGGAGGCATCTGTAGTTTTGGTTCAGATTGGGAAATGCTCACATTCCAGCGTGCAGAACGCATTCCCAATATGTTCAAATAGTGTAACTACGTTCAATGGCACTATTGAGATGCTCACATTCCAGTGTGCAAAACGCATTGCCAATATGTTCATATAGTGTAACTACGCTCAATGCCACTATTGAAATGCTCACAATCCAGTGTGCAGAACGCATTCCTAATATGTTCAAATAGTGTAACTACGCTCAATGACACTATTGAAATGCTGACATTCCAGCGTGCAGAACGCATCCCCAATATGTTCAAATAGTGTAACTACGCTCAATGGCGTGGCTGCTCGATCAGTATCATCAACTGCAGGGAAAGGTCTCTTCCATTGGGTTTCCCGAGAGTCACGATACCCCACGCCTGGCCGAGGAGGTGGGTGGCGATCCGAATATGCTCAAGCAACGGTACCTCTTTACCAGTTTGTTTGCGTCGGGCGTTTTGATGCCCATTGGGTTTGAATATGGCTTTCGACGTCCGTTGAACGTGGTCACTACGCGCGCTACGGATTGGGAGGAACCCAGATTGGATCTCCGCGACTTTATCCGGGCCGTGAATCAGATTCGGGCCCGCTCGACGACGATCGTGCAAGGAAATCAGACAATCCAAAAATGAAGTAAGGAGCTAAAGAAATCGGAACTGTTAAAGTTTTGAAAGGATATTAAGGTAGTTTATAGACAGGATTTCCAATTGCAGTCGAATTTACCGGCCAAATATCTTACTTTGTGGATGCAGCTCAGAACTAATTGCCTTCCAATTAGTACTAGATTATTTGACTTTATTTCTGCTCATTTTTGGCTTAATGGAGTTCTTTACTTTTCTTTGAAAAACTTGTTTTGTGGAAAAAGTTTTTGAATTAATTTCTAATCGTTTTTTATGTTTTTCAAAGAAAAGTAACAAAACAGAAAGGCAAAAAACTCGACTATAGGTCAACAAAACGCCAATATCGCAAACTGTCAAGAAAACTTTGAAAAAATTTATTCATCACAAGACTTCCCAGTAAATTTTAGGAAAAGTCACCAAATTTCGTGTCAATCGGGCCAGGCTTTAAAACGTTATGAGTTAAAATGTGTAGCCGCAGGCCTACTTTTGCTACATTATTGTGCCGGGGTTTCCCATTCCCTGAAAGTAACTACCGCCCTCAGGTTACCAAAATTTCATGACAAAGTACCCCAAACTATGTCAAATATGCCTTATTAGCCTATTTTGAACACTTTGTGCACCATGGAATGTAGGCATCTAGTGTATGCAATGTATGTCAAATATGCCTTATAAGCCTAGTTTGAACGCTTTGTGCACCTTGGAATGTACGCATCTAGTGCATGCAAACTATGTCAAATATGCCAAAAAAGCGTAATTTCTACGCCTTCTGCACCATAGAAAGTACGCATCTATTGTATTCAAACTATGTCAAATATGCCTTATTAGCCTATTTTGAACGCTTTGTGCACCATGGAATGTACGCATCTAGTATTCGAGTACAATTGTAAATAAAAGACATGGGTGTGACGAAGTGAGTGAAATTCTTGCAAGGCTTCCAAAGAAGAAAATACCGCAAAAGTCAACATATCAGATGTCATCGAAAAATGATCATTTCCCATTATGCATCGACAATTCACATTAGCATCTCGTTGTCGTATGGTTGCATTTAATAGTGGGCTTACTCTTTTAGCAATGCTGTCCTTTACATCAGAGACGTTGTTGTTTTTAGCCAAAATTCATTACATCTAAATTGCTGCACCCCTGCCGCCATATTTTAACTGGCTTGTGGCACGTACGCTCTCATGAAGTATATATCTTTTGTATAAGTTATTAATTTGATTGCATAGATGTTGTTGGAATTGAAAACCATAAAGGAGAAAAATAGTTACAAAACAAAATAAAATAATAAGTCAAAATTACAATTTTTAAGATATTAATAATTTTACAAAATTAAACAAAAATATTTAAGTCACTCTAAAGAATAAAATACAAAATATAAGTAACAAGAAACAAAGAAATTTTGCTCAATAAACCCCTATTGATAAAGTTGGTAGGGATAGCATTAAAAAGGTTCAGAAGACCTTAAAATGTCAAAACGATAGCGAACTTTGGTCGTGAAGGCATAAATACGATTTTTCATATTTATCAAAAAATCTTCAGAGGGGCGAGAAGAATCTAACGTCGTAAAATATATGCTTTCTATTAAAAGTTATATGTTTTAAACGAGTAAAACCGCCCTTAAAAGCGCTCAAAGTATTGGTTTCAGAGCTATGAAATAGTCAAAATTGCAAAATTTCCGGACCTCCATGGAAGGCCTTACAGCGCCCCCAGACACCCAAACAGTTTAACAACTCACTATGCAAGTAAAGGTCATCGCTTTGCGGACGGCATATCAAGGTGAGTTTTACTTAGTGCTAAAAGAAAGGAAAAACTTTTGAGGCCTAATGAAAAGAAATATCAACCTACATTTCTGTAACTATTTGCAGATTTCAAGGTTAAGTTTGAAACATCTTCACGTTTCTTTCAAATCACGCACTATCCTCTTGCAAGGCTCTCTTTTGCAAGGCTCTCTCTTGCAAGGCTCCCTCTTGCAAGGCTTCATCTTGCAAGGCTCCGTCTTGCAAGGCTCCGTCTTGCAAGGCTCCGTCTTGCAAGGCTCCGTCTTGCAAGGCTCCGTCCTCTACTTTGGCACCTTTTTAAAAATACAAATTCCTTGAGCATAATGAAAAAAGTCTAGAATGGCAGCCTTTCTCACATAATCTCCTCACATCTTACTGTATTTTAAGCTATGACTAAACCATCAGAGCACGAAAAACTTACTAAAGAAATATTAATTTACATTGTTTAGACCAGTGCTTCTCAACCTTTATTTTTACTTTCCTCCCCTGGGCCAAAACCGCTAGCTCATTTCTCCCCTTGGCTAATAAAATTGCAGTAACTCATCCGGTTGGACCCTGGGTAGAATGGATGGGACTCTTAGGGAACAAGCGTTTCTTACTATAATAAATCAAGGGATAGCTCATTTCGGCAATTCTTTCAAGTAAAAGACTTGAACGTTTGTGTTCTGTGCAAACGTGGAAAATTTTTGTTTGAGCTGGGCATCGAAAATTGCGATTCATCTGAGTGGAGACTGTTTATCGAATCATCAAGTTGCGTCTGAAGTGTGTTTTAATGCGTAATAGCAATGTTTTAGGTTCTAATCAAAACACTAAGAACTATGAAAAGTTGGTGAGAGGGCTTTTTATGCCCTACCAAGAACTTGGGTGTAACAACTATTAACATTAAATTTTTCCGCAATTAGGAGAGGGAGATGTGGCAAGGTGGATCGTTGCAGCGTACTTTTTGCAAAGACAGGGAGTGAGATCGAACCCCGGAGTTCCCGCTGCTTATCAGGGGGACTGATATGAAACACCGGGAGTGAGATCGAACCCAAGGAAGAGTTTTCTTTTCTTTCCTTTTATCAATAATCGAAACCTTTACCGTGCATATAGAGGAATATGCAGATGCAATCTCTAGTGAGCTATGGAAAATATACTTATCTCTTTAAGATTAAAGGGATTTAAACTTCTTTAAGGGAGATTGTTAATCTACTATGCTTGGTATGATACACTCTTACCACTTGCTAACATCCTCTACAAGTTGTTACAGTAAAAAGTAGCATATCAACTGAAAAAGAACACTCATTTCAGAAAGTTTAGGAACATGCTATGAAGGCATGGCAAACGCATGGTGATGTAAAAGCGTTTATGTTTTGACTGTTGTTTTTTGCCTTGTTCGTGTTTAATGTAGAACGCTGTGTGCCTTTGCGTCAGACCTACACCTTGTCAATCAATTATCCTTTAAATGCCAGAGGGCACAGAGATAGATCACTCACTCACTCACTCACTCACTCACTCACTCGCTCGCTCGCTCACTCACTCACTCACTCACTCACTCACTCACTTGCGCACGTACTTACGTCGTAAGAGGAGAAGAAGAAGGAATAGGTCGAGAGGAAAGAAAAGCAGAAGGTGGTATTGGCAGTATTAAAAGTAGAAGTGGTGGTAGTATAAGTAGTATAAATAGTTGCTGTAGTAGTAGTAGTAATAGTGGTAGTAGTAGTAGTAGTAGTAGTAGTAGTAGTAGTAGTAGTAGTAATAGTAGTAGTAGTAGTAGTAGTAGTATCAAATCGTTATTTTTCCTCTCCGACACCCACCACCCCTCTTGGTAAGGTATCGACCAAAAGTACCTCCCCCCCTGGCTGGGGGAAGATCTCGATAGGTGTTGAATGCGTTTTCTCAAAACGATTCTTTGCGTTTAAAACGACTAGGAACATCATTCAAAAAGGCTGGTAACAGGAATTTTAAAAAGCTGTGTGAAGAATCCGCAACGAATGCTGTTGACGTCCCAGTTATTTTCCAGCCTGATTCATCTATACTATCCACGCTGCCAAAGTGGAAGAAAGCGTGCAGATGGAGGATATAATCTCTTTCCTTTCTCCGTAAGAAATATTGAGAAGCGAGCTGGCAGACAAGTAGTAGCATTTGTTCTTCACGCCCCTAGGATGAAAAAATTATCCTGACATTAACACTTTTCTCTGTTTTACTAATTCTAACAAAGCATGAAAAATGGATTTAAAACATAGCGAGTTAAAGGAACCACAATAAGAATCTACAACAAAGGAATTTACAATCAAAAGAAGTGTGGTGTTTGACCATGGCTCCCTATGTACTACCGTATTTGGTCATACTAGTGTCCAGACCCCAAGTGGTTTGACTATCCTACTGAAGTACTAAATCGTTGGAAGCGTTACGGAGAAACACTATTTAAGAAACCAATAGAAGAACAGCCCTTGGCAAATTGGCAAGAATAGCGTGTAAGGACTACACTTATAGATGCCTATTTGGGAAGATAATGCATTATAAAGGTGTGGAAAGAAGACCTCCTCTAATAAACAAACTCTCTAGTCTCCTGAAAGTCTTATAAACGCCTCCTCTAATTTCCGCCCTCTCACTAATTACCTCCTCGTGGTACGGAAATTCACAACACACCAAGGAAATATATCGCCATATGCCTACAAGGCTTGATCTTTAATCACAAAATCATTTTGGTTTTAAGTTTAGTTCCTTTGAGACCACAGTATGCTAATAACATTGGACGTGCTTGATTAAAGCAATAATCGTTTAAATTTGATATATGCAATCAACTGGTAATGCTATAAATATATCAGCATCATCGAGAAGAGGAGATTTGAAATGTTAGTTTTGAAAAGAACACTAGAGAAATAGTGTCACCACTCTCTAACTTTAATGGGCTTTGGATTGATGACGGGCCGGACGGCAGTTCTTCCTTGGTCAAGTCACATGGCGCAGGTTTGGTGCAGAAGGCCCCACACAACAATGAAACGTCACTTGAAGTGGACATCTCAACAAAACACTGTGCTTGTGGAAATTATCACCTCTGTGTGTCAGGTCCCCCCAGAATTGGGTGACATTATTAAGGTCCCCTCAGAAAAAGAGATTTCAAAAAGTTAGGTCCCCCCAGAAACAGGGTGGGGGTGAAACCATATTTGATAAATGCGGCCTCTAAAGTGGCAAGATGAAAAGGAGATCCAAAATATGGTCCTATGAAGTGCCCAGTATATTTGCGACTGCCGTGGGTTCGGAATGACGCTCTACGGCAACCTGGGCCATGACACGGCCTTCGGCGAAGGTGGTAACGACACCCTCTACGGCGACGACGGCGACGGTTCGGCGACCAACGGCGGCAACGACACTCTCTTCGGCGACGCCGGCGACGATCTACTCTACGGCGAAGCCGGCAGTGACGCGGTCTATGGCGGCGACGACGGCGACATCGCCTTCGGCGGTGACGGCTTTCTTTACCATGGCAATTATAAAATAGTCTAATATCTTCATTTTTTTGACATACGTAGCTATTACCCTCGAAAACTAAAACTTTTGACACTGCTAGCAGCCCCTCTACTGTGAAAATTTCCGTTGAAATGATAAGAATTTCAGATACTATAAACATTTCCCTGTCCGTTATCTATAGGTGTGTTTGGGGTTGTCCAAGATGATTTGAACAGTGTACAAACCAGTGTAAGATTCTTTTGTAGCAAAATACAATTTGCTGATATATAGAAACCTCAAGGAAAGTAAACGACTTTCACGAAAATACAAAAATTCTCCCCAGTGTTCTAGGGGAGAAATGCAATTTAAACACCTTATTATACTAATGATAAATGAGCTTTTATATCAGGGGTTGAAGATTTTGGATCGCGACTTTGACTTCTTCGACCCAAAATTGTGCAATCAATTCGTGACTCAATCCGTGTCTTCTTACGTCACAGCTGGGACCAGAAGCATGGTCTTTGTCTCAAAAGCAAGAGAATCGATCCATACATTCGGAAGCACCGTACATGGTGCCACTGAGACCTCTCTTACGGCTCGACAGCGTAGAAGACTGGAACTTTAATTGCTGAGCCAAGAGAGACTATTCTTTCTAGATATGTTTTCCATTATTGAGACTATGGCATTCATTGGAGATAGTATTAAGGTTTCTAGGGCATGGGCGGAAAAAATAAACAGAGATAGAGAGGAAAAGAGAAAGAGACGGGGTTGGGAAGAGGGGAGACTTTGTTCTGTGGTCAGCTACCTTGTGTGATTTTTTTTAAATTTACTTAGTGTTAACTAATCAGCCAACCTTTATCATATACATACAACTCTTTGGGACGAGTGCGATACTCCAAAAATTGGGAAACGGTGATCTAAGGCACTATTCTAGGGCATGGGCGGAAAAAATAAACAGAGATAGAGAGGAAAAGAGAAAGAGACGGGGTTGGGAAGAGGGGAGACACGCCCAATTTTAGTTCACCCTTTTGTTACGCCCATGCTTGCACACACATACATTTTGACCAGCAGCCGCCACTGATATCAGGCCTTGTGCTACCATTTGAAGATGTTATGGAAAGCTATTGTTGCTCTTTAAACTCTCAAAATTAGAGAATGAAGTCAAGGGCTGCAGTTTTCTCATGTAACAGTCTTTCCCAAACTCATTGTATTACAGTAAACAAAATAAGGATTTCAGAGGCGTTTGTAGCAATTGCTTATTCCCATGTGAATAGCAACTCTAATGGGCTGGTTTCAAAGCATCATCTTATCCTTGCAAATCTTACTGTTGCTTGGTTGCAAAGCCGTAGATTGGCGTCAGAATGCCAGAAATAGATGATTAATACAGCAAAAGAAAGCTGATAGAGTACTCTTTCCGATACGAAAGAAAAAATCGTGTTTAGCAAAACGGTAGGGGAGAAAAGGGGGGTGCGTAACAATTACCCGACACTATGGAGTGCGTAACAATTACCCGCCGTGACTATATATAAGTTACATGATTTTCATGAATTACAAGATATATACTGGTACCCAATCCTAACAAGACAGAAGTAGCTTACCCGGTCAGTCAGTTGGGTACCCATTACAATGCGTAGGGGATTTCTTTTGAAAACATTTAGCAAATCTTCATCCACTTTTCGGAGCGCCCATGTTTCAAAATCATATTTAACTGTCATCATTTTAGCTTCACTTTCCTATTCTTGCAAACTTTTTTTTAACTAAGAAAAAACACCCTGAGCCTTGGTTATTCTACTTTTAATATCTTCATTGCTCCCACCGTCTTTACTAATAGTACTACCAAGGTAAGTGAAGCTGTCTACCGGATCAATTATTTTGTTAGTCAAAGTCACCTTTTCATCTTATCTTAGGTTGAACAGCTGGTGGGTTGTTCAAAGCAGTGTTGTACTGTTTAGATCTATCAATAGTTTCCCTTTGGGCCCATTTACACAAACAGGAGACAAGAAGATCGTAAACAACGTAATGATGAGCATTGCAAGCTCATTAGGCTGTAAGTTTTGTATACTTTATTGAATGGCGAAGTTCATAAAATTTGTATCATTGGCAGTGTACATACAGTGTCTATCTATTTATCTATCTATCTATCTATCTATCTATCTATCTATCTATCTATCTATCTATCTATCTATCTATCTACCAGCCATAATCTTCAATCTATTAGTATAACCGCAAAGCACCTATAACCTATAGCCTTTATGTTCTTAATGGAACATAAGTGTTGCCTTACATCTTTAGCGCCTTTTATCATGCTTTTACCCTTTTAAAAATAGACTAGTAATTTAACTCTTTCCTTCACGCAATTAATTGCCCAGTCACATAATATTTCATTGTTTTTAGAACATTCCTGGCTCAAATAATTTTATGCATGAATTTGCAAGTTTGTATTTAAACAAAAACAGGAGCTATGTTACCTCACTTGAAAATGGCAACAGGTCTGTTTTTAAGAGATGTTCATCACTTTAATATAGCCACAGTAAGTATGAATTATGAATTATTACCTTCCTGTGAATATAAAAATGTTGGGGGAATCACATATGTACCTTTCAGTACCACGAGTGAAACATAACTTGGGGTATATACTTCTTGTAAATACTAGGCAGCAGACAACTTTAAGGAAGCAGACATTTGGAGATAATATACTTAGCTCTTTCACGACTCAATTCTGGAATCCTACGCTTGCCTTGATTTTCGTACTATACCAGTTCAGGGTCACTAATGTAGAGTATGCTATACACCTATTTTTTGTAAGAACATAGTTTATAAGAACGCAACCCTTGAAAAACGGTAAAAACATAAGAACGAAGTAGTTTTAAGTTGGACTAGTATTAAGTTATAATTGTTAAATTTCGCCGAGTCGCGCAGAGTTTAGGAACATATAAATATAACACAAGATATCTTCAAACATAATCAATGGTAAATCTTGATAACTTCCTTAGAATACATAACTGAGTCCAACCGACCTCCATACAACATTGTTCTGACTAACTAGTTCACAGAAGTGAATCATGAGTATAGTGCGTGGGATTGAAGGTTTACGGGATACTGAGATACGGTCATGTTCCCATATGGGAACGTTGCCAGCTTTAAGTACATATTTTTTCAAACTAATGACATAAAGACGATCATTGAAGCCATGGAAAACAAAATGGTGAGCGAGTTAGGCAGATGAGTGGGTCAAGCATTTTCAAAAATTTTGTCTAGGTGGGGGTTAGCTCCAATCCCATTTACAGGTGGGGGTTGGTCTCTGAGGTGGGGGTTGATATTTGCAGGTGGGGGTTGATATTTGCAGGTGGGGGTTGATATTTGCAGGTGGGGGTTGATATTAAAAGACAAACAGTTTCATTCGTTTCGGGTGAAAACTCCATCATTTTGACGCCATTTTCGAGGGGCTTTTAGGATATTTTCTGATGTCCATAAATTTTTTGCACTTTTTTGTGCGAAAACTAAGCTTAGCTAGTGATATCTAGCGCAATGAGGATCCTATATTTTCCGAATAACCCGTTAATATAAAGCGTACAGAAACGAACAAATTATTGCAAATAATTTTATGGTGGAATTGTACAATGCGCGGAACAAGTGTTACAAGTGTGGTAGAAATGGGCCCAGTGCGCCTTAAGTGTGGATAACTTCCACTGTTTAAATTAAAATTGTCTCTACTCTTAATAAAAGTGGCCTCTTTCAGTTTTCGTAGCCTACGGACATTTTCCTTCTGGAGTAGATGGGCATTGTCTAGATCCGGAATGTGACTAGTTTTTTCCTATGAACAACTAAACAAAACAATACGCTTTGAGCAAAAATGACACTACACTGAAAACGCTTTAGTTGTTCGTAGGGAAAAAAATAGTCACATTCCGGATCTAGACAATGCCCATCTACTCCAGAAGGAAAATGACCGTAGGCTACGAAAACTGAAAGAGGGTTTGTTCAATTCAAGTTTCACTCGTTTTAAGGTTTATTTACTCATTTATATTAGTACCTATTGTATGTGTATTTGCTGTGATTGTTCATTTAATTTATGTTCGTTTTGGGTTTCATTTACTCTTTAATAGTAATTTCTGGTCGTTTTGTGTTTGAGTTATTATAGGTTTCTATTTCTTCTGGTTTTTACCTTAATGTGGCCTTTTCTTTTTTCTTTTTTAATTTTTTTTCGATTTTTTTTTTTTTTAATTAATTTCTGTTCGTTTTTTTATTGCAAAAGTTTCAAATTTTTTAAAGTCTCTCTCTCTCTCTCTCTCTCTCTCTCTCTCTCTCTCTCTCTCTCTCTCTCTCTCTCTCTCTGTCTCTCTCTCTCTGTCTCTCTCTCTCTGTCTCTCTCTCTCTGTCTCTCTCTCTCTGTCTCTCTCTCTCTGTCTCTCT